>JBBDGP010001903.1:0-102500 GCA_037952835.1 Lithobates septentrionalis | reverse complement strand
GAAAGCGCAGAGAGCATCATGAAGACCAAGGATCACACCTAGCAGGTCCGTAATACTGTTGTGGAGAAGTTTAAAGCCGGATTTGGATACAAAAAGATTTCCCAAGCTTTAAACATCCCAAGGAGCACTGTGCAAGCGATCATTTTGAAATGGAAGGAGTATCAGACCACTGCAAATCTACCAAGACCTGGCTGTCCCTCTAAACTTTCAGCTCAGACAAGGAGAAGACTGATCAGAGATGCAGCCAAGAGCCCCATGATCACTCTGGATGAACTGCAGAAAACTACAGCTGAGGTGGGAGAGTCTGTCCATAGGACAACAATCAGTCGTACACTGCACAAATCTGGCCTTTATGGAAGAGTGGCAAGAAGAAAGCCATTTCTCAAAGATATCCATAAAAAGTCTTGTCTAAAGTTTGCCACAAGCCACCTGGGAGACACACCAAACATGTGGAAGAAGGTGCTCTGGTCCGATGAAACCAAAATCCAACTTTTTGGCCACAATGCAAAACGATATGTTTGGCATAAAAGCAACACAGTTCATCACACTCAACACACCATCCCCACTGTCAAACATGGTGGTGGCAGCATCATGGTTTGGGCCTGCTTTTCTTCAGCAGGGACAGGGAAGATGGTTAAAATTGAGGGGAAGATGGATGCAGCAAAATACAGGACCATTCTGGATGAAAACCTGTTGGAGTCTGCAAAAGACCTGAAACTGGGACGGAGATTTATCTTCCAACAAGACAATGATCCCAAAGATACAGCAAAATCTACAAAGGAATGGTTCACAAATAAACGTATCCAGGTGTTAGAATGGCCAAGTCAAAGTACAGACCTGAATCCAATCGAGAATCTGTGGAAAGAGCTGAAAACTGCTGTTCACAAACGCTCTCCATCCAACCTCACTGAGCTCGAGCTGTTTTGCAAGGAAGAATGGGCAAGAATTTCAGTCTCTCGATGTGCAAAACTGATAGAGAAATACCCCAAGCGACTTGCAGCTGTAATCGCAGCAAAAGGTGGCTCTACAAAGTATTAACGCAAGGGGGCCGAATAATTTTGCACGCCCAACTTTTAATTTTTTTATTAGTTAAAAAAGTTTCAAAAATCCAAAAGATTTCGTTCCACTTCACAATTGTGTCCCACTTGTTGGTGATTCTTCACAAAAAATAAAAATTTTATATCTTTATGTTTGAAGCCTGAAATGTGGCAAAAGGTTATAAAGTTCAAGGGGGCCGAATACTTTCGCAAGCCACTGTATATATATATAACCATTTTCCGAAATTCGAATTTCATATAGAATGAATTCGAATTCGAATAGAAAAGAAAATAGACTAGAAAAACAATAGAACAGAATAGAATAAAATATAATATATATATATTAGATTATTTTCTGTTCTATTGTATTCCTATTCTAATCTTTTCTATTCGAATTTGAATTCATTCTATATGAATTTCGAATTTCAAAAGATGGTTATATATATAAATACTTTTTCTGCAGCAAAAAATTTCATTTTCCGAACCGATTTTGGGGCCCCGTATCTCAGGGCCACTTGGTGCTAGGAACCCCATATTTGGTGTGCAAACCCAGTGGAACTGGTACCACAACATATCCAAAGCTGAAGTTCCTAGCACTAAGTGGCCCCGAGATACGGGGCCCCAAAATCGGTTCAGAAAATGTCATTCTCTGCTGCAGAAAAGTGCTTGACATTTTCTGAACCAAGTTTGGGGCCCCATAGCTCAGGGCTACTTGGTTCTAGGAACCCCACATTTGGTGTGCTAACCCAGTGGAACTGGTCCCATAACATATCCAAGGCTGGGGTTCCTAGCTCTAAGTAGCCCCGAGATACGGGGCCCCAAAACCGGTTCGGAAAATGTCATTCTCTGCTGCAGAAAAGTGCTTGACATTTTCTGAACTGATTTTTGGGGCCCTGTATCTCGGGGCCACTTGGTGCTAGAAACCTCAGCTTTGGAAATGTAATGGTGCTAGTTCCACTGGGATTGCACACCAAATTTGGGGTTCTTAGCACTAAGTGACCCCAAGATATGGGGCCCCAAATTCGGTCAACTGTGTCCATCTGCAGCAATGTCATTTTGGGACCCTTTGGGTTCAGAGACCCCAAATTTTGGCTGCAGCTAGGGGGCATCTAGGAACCCTTAACTAACGAGTTTGAAGTTCAGGGGACCTATGGCTGCAAATGGGCACAGTGATGCTGCAAATGGGCATTGTTGACCCTCTTTTCCACCTACAGTAGCTGTGCATTTCTCACCCTCGTCTTATACTCCGGTCAATAAGTTTTTCCCATTTTTTTGTGGTAAATTAGGGCCTCGACTTATACTCGGAATGACTTATACTCGAGTATATAGGGTATATATATATATATATATATATATATATATATATATATATATATATATATATATATATATATATATATATATATATATAACCATTTTCCCGAAATTCAAATTTCATTTAGAATGAATTCGAATAGAAAAGATTAGACTAGAAATAGAAAATAGACTAGGAAAACAATAGAACAGAATTGAGTAAAATATAATGTGTATATATATTATATTTTATTCTATTGTGTTCTATTTTTTTTTCTATTCTAATCTTTTCTATTCGAATTTGAATTCATTCTATATGAATTTCGAATTTCAATAGATAGTTATATATAAATAAATATCTAATATATATATACATACATACATAAATAAATATATGTATATATATATATATATGTATATATATATATATAAAACCATTTTCCGAAATATTCAAATTTCATATAGAATTAAATTGAATTTAAATAGAATAGAAAATAATATCATAGAAAAACAATAGATCAGATCGGAAAAAAATATATATATATAAATAACCATTTTCTGAAATTCGAATTTCATATTGAATGAAATTGAATTTGAATATAAAAGATTAGAATAGATTAGAAAATAATAGAAAAGAATAAAAGAATATCATAGAAAAACAATAGAACAGATCAGGAAAAAAAAATTATATATATATATATATATATATATATATATATATATAAAACCATTTTCCGAAATTCGAATTTCATATCGAATGAATTCGAATTTGAATAGAAAAGAAAATAGACTAGAAAAACAAAAGAACAGAATAGAATAAAATATAATATATATATTAGATTATTTTCTGTTCTATTGTTTTTCTATTGTAATCGTTTCTATTCGAATTTGAGTTCATTCTATATGAATTTCGAATTTCAAAAGATGGTTATATATATATATATATATAAATACTTTTTATATATATATATAACCATTTTCCGAAATTCGAATTTCATATAGAATGAATTCGAATTCGAATAGAAAAGATTAGACAAGAAATAGAAAATAGACTAGAAAAACAATAGAACAGGATTGAGTAAAATATAATGTGGTTATTTATATATATATATATATATATATATATATATATATATATATATATATATATATATATATATATATATATATATATATATATATATATATATATATATATATTTAAAAAAAAAAAAATATATATATATATATATATATATATATATATATATATATATATATATATTTTTTTTTTTTTTTTTTTTTTTTCTGATCTGATCTGATCTATTGTTTTTCTATGATATTATTTTCTATTCTATTTAAGTTCAATTTAATTCTATATGAAATAGAATATGAAAATGGTTATAATATATGTATATATTTGATATTTATTTATATATAACCATCTATTGAAATTCGAAATTCATATAGAATATAGAATGAATTCAAATTCGAATAGAAAAGATTAAAATAGAAAAAAAATAGAACAGAATAGAATAAAATCTAATATATATATTAGATTATTTTCTGTTCTATTGTTTTTCTATTCTAATCTTTTTTATTCGAATTTGAATTCATTCTATATGAATTTCGAATTTCAAAAGATGGTTATATATATAAATATTTTTTATATATATATATAACCATTTTCCAAAATTCGAATTTTATATAGAATGAGTTCGAATTCGAATAGAAAAGAAAAGATTAGACTAGAAATAGAAAATAGACTAGAAAAACAATAGAACACAATTGAGTAAAATATAATGTGTATATATATTATATTTTATTCTATTCTGTTCTATTTTTATTTCTATTCTAATCTTTTCTATTCGAATTTGAATTCATTCTATATGAATTTCGAATTCCAATTGATGGTCATATATCAATAAATATCTAATATATATATATATATATATATATATATATAACCATTTTCCGAAATTCGAATTTCATATAGAATGAATTCGAATTGAAATAGAAAAGAAAATAGACTAGAAAAACAATAGAACAGAATAGAATAAAATATAATATATATATATATTAGATTATTTTCTGTTCTATTGTTTTTCTATTCTAATCTTCTCTATTCGAATTTGAATTCATTCTATATGAATTTCGAATTTCAAAAGATGGTTTTATATATATATATATATATATATATATATATATATATATATATATATATAAAACCATTTTCCGAAATTCGAATTTCATATAGAATGAATTCGAATAGAAAAGATTAGACTAGAAATAGAAAATAGACTAGAAAAACAATAGAACAGAATTGAGTAAAATATAATGTGTATATGTATTATATTTTATTCTAATCTATTTTTTTTCTATTCTAATCTTTTCTATACAAATTTGAATTCATTCTATATGAATTTCAAACCATCCAATAGATGGTTATATATCAATAAATAACTAATATATATATATATACCGTATATACTCGAGTATAAGTCGTTCCGAGTATAAGTCGAGGCCCTAATTTACCACAAAAAATGGGAAAAACTTATTGACCCGAGTATAAGACGAGGGTGAGAAATGCACAGCTACTGTAGGTGGAAAAGAGGGTCAACAATGCCCATTTGCAGCATCACTGTGCCCATTTGCAGCCATAGGTCCCCTGAACTTCAAACTCGTTAGTTAAGGGTTCCTAGATGCCCCCTAGCTGCAGCCAAAATTTGGGGTCTCTGAACCCAAAGGGTCCCAAAATGACATTGCTGCAGATGGACACAGTTGACCGAATTTGGGGCCCCATATCTTGGGGCCACTTAGTGCTAAGAACCCCAAATTTGGTGTGCAAACCCAGTGGAACTAGCACCATAAAATTTCCAAAGCTGAGCTGGGGCCAAGTGGCCCCGAGATACAGGGCCCCAAAAATCAGTTCAGAAAATGTCAAGCACTTTTCTGCAGCAGAGAATGACATTTTCCGAACCGGTTTTGGGGCCCCGTATCTCGGGGCCACTTAGTGCTAGGAACCCCAGCCTTGGATATGTTATGGTACCAGTTCCACTGGGTTAGCACACCAAATTTGGGGTTCCTAGCACCAAGTGGCCCTGAGATACGGGGCCCCAAAGTCGGTTCAGAAAATGTCAAGCACTTTTCTGCAGCAGAGAATGACATTTTCTGAACCGATTTTGGGCCCTGTATCTCGGGGCCACTTAGTGCTAGGAACCCCAGCTTTGGATATGTTATGGTACCAGTTCCACTGGGTTAGCACACAAAATTTGAGGTTCTTAGCTCCAAGTAGCCCTGAGCTATGGGGCCCCAAACTCGGTTCAGAAAATGTCAAGCACTTTTCTGCAGCAGAGAATGACATTTTCTGAACCGATTTTGGGGCCCCGTATCTCGGGGCCACTTAGTGCTAGGAACTTCAGCTTTGGATATGTTGTGGTACCAGTTCGACTGGGTTTGCACACCAAATTTGGGGTTCCTAGCACCAAGTGGCCCTGAGATACCGGGCCCCAAAATCGGTTCGGAAAATGAAATTTTTTGCTGCAGAAAAAGTATTTATATATATATAACCATCTTTTGAAATTCGAAATTCATATAGAATGAATTCAAATTCGAATAGAAAAGATTAGAATAGGAATACAATAGAACAGAAAATAATCTAATATATATATTATATTTTATTCTATTCTGTTCTATTGTTTTTCTAGTCTATTTTCTTTTCTATTCGAATTCGAATTCATTCTATATGAAATTCGAATTTCAGAAAATGGTATATATATATATATATATATATATATATATATATATATATATATATATATATATATATATATATATATATATAAAACCATTTTCCGAAATTCGAATTTCATATAGAATGAATTCGAATTCGAATAGAAAAGAAAATAGACTAGAAAAACAATATTTTACTCAATTTGTGTTCTATTGTTTTTCTAGTTTATTTTCTATTTCTAGTCTAATCTTTTCAATTCGAATTCGAATTCATTCTATATGAAATTCGAATTTCGGAAAATGGTTATATATATATATATATATATATATATATATATATATATATATATAAAAAATATTTATATATATAACCATCTTTTGAAATTAGAAATTCATATAGAATGAATTCAAATTCGAATAGAAAAGAAAATAGACTAGAAAAACAATAGAACAGAATAGAATAAAATATAATATATATATATTAGATTATTTTCTGTTCTATTGTTTTTCTATTCTAATCTTTTCTATTCAAATTTGAATTCATTTTATATGAATTTCGAATTTCAAAAGATGTATATAATTTTTTTTTTCCTGATCTGTTCTATTGTTTTTCTATGATATTCTTTTCTATTATTTTCTAATCTATTCTAATCTTTTATATTCAAATTCGATTTCATTCTATATGAAATTTGAATTTCAGAAAATGGTTATTTATATATATATATATATATATATATATATATATATATATATATATATATATATATATATATATATATATATATATATATATATATATATATATATTTTTTTTTTTTTTTTTTTTTTTCTGATCTGATCTATTGTTTTTTTATGATATTATTTTCTATTCTATTTAAGTTCAATTTCATTCTATATGAAATTCGAATTTTGGAAAATGGTTTTATATATATATATATATATATATATATATTAGATATTTATTTATATGTAACCATCTATTTAAATTCGAAATTCATTTAGAATGAATTCGAATAGAAAAGATTAGAATAGAAAAAAAATAGAACAGAATAGAATAAAATATAATATATATATATACACATTAGATTTTACTCAATTCTGTTCTATTGTTTTTCTAGTCTATTTCCTATTTCTAGTCTAATCTATTCGAATTCGAATTCATTCTATATGAAATTCGAATTTCGGAAAATGGTTTTATATATATATATATATATATATATATATATAAATATATATTTATATTTATATATAAATATATATTTATATATATAACCATTTTCCGAAATTCGAATTTCATATAGAATGAATTCGAATATATATATATATATATATATATATATATATATATATATAAAATGTGATTTTCCAATCTATTTTCGAATTCGAATTTATACTATTCGAAATTCGAATTTCAGAAGATGGTCATATTCTGTTGTATTTTATTAAATTCTGTTCTATTCTTTACGATTCTTTTATGTTTATTCTATTGTTTTATTATTTTATATTCTATTTTATTGTATTTTTTTTTAGAAATCAATTTATATTTTTTCTAATTCGATTCGAATTTGTTTTCGAATTCGAGTCGAATAGATTTCGAATTTGTTTTCGAATCGAATATATTTCAAATTTGGTTTCGAATTCGATTCGAATTCGATTCGAATTTCGGCCGTGGGTTTTCGATTCGAAACATTTCGGATTCGTTTAAATTCGTTAGTATTGTAATTCGGTATTTCGGATGCATCCGAATCTCCGAATAATGAAAATTTCGTCAGAATTTCGATTCGGAACTAAACGAAATGCACATGTCTAGTGTTGGCTAAGTATTGCAGACCGCAAGTACACTCTATGATATCAATAATATATTGAGTGCTGCAGTGGTTATACAATAACTGCTATTACCTGTTAAACAATCACTTTGTAAAACAACCCATTCAGTTTAAAATAGAAATAAAAGGCAAAGCATTTTTGGATAGATATAAAATAAGATTATAAATGCTTTTTTTTTCCTGTTTTAGAAGTGATCACATCCCCTCTGTTCTCAGCTGCATAAGAGCTGGGGGAGGACAAGCAGCAGCACACTGAGCTTCCCAGTGAATCGCTGTGCAGCCAGGGGCGTGTCAGGACAAGTCTTATCATTGGAGGAGAGCAAGTTGAGTTCCCAGCACACCTAGTAAACTGACCATGTTGTGTTCTCCTGCTTAGTGTGGTCAGTTTTTAATAGGATAGCAAGGGGACTAGCAGGAACACCAGGGATTTCACATAAAGGAAGCAATACAAAGAGATCAAGGATACTTTCTCATACAAGTAGATGGTACAGCAGGCACATATCAGAAATATGAAATGTTGGGTTAACAAATGCATTAAAGCAAAGAATTCTGTCTTTTTTGGGTTTTATGTGTTGTAAATCAGAGACCTATATTATTAAAATTAAGGTATGCAACATACTCTGCTATTAGCGTCGGCTCTCCTTGCCAGATGATTATAATATTATCTATATACCTCTTGTGGGTCACAGCGAGGTTCATACCAATGGGATTAGAAAAATCAAGTGTTGCACTAAAAAACTGAAAACAGATCAATAACAAATATGCAAAGTGCTCAATGGTGAAACAAGTCCCAAAATTTCAATTAATCCCTTATATGGTGATGGAAAGAAGTAGTAAGTCCTATAACCAAGGATCAGAAATGAAACTCTCTCCACCGCAGGGGTCGACCAACACCAAACAGAAAAGGTATGCTCTTACCAGACAGCCAGGACCTCCTTTTAGGAAGGTCAAACACACTATGGGGTATTCCCCTATTGCACATGCTCCAGCGGGGATATCATCACCCAGTACAATCCAGAGTGACTCCTGATGGATGATGTAAATATATAAAACACGGTATTGTGTAAAACCTTAAAGTGGCTGTAAAGGCAAAAGTTTTTTTATCTTAATGCATTCTATGAAACGTTCTGTGTGCAGCAGCCCATCTCAGCCCCCCTAATACTTACCCGAGCCCATCTCTATCTGGCGATGTGCAGAACAGCCTTGTCTGGCCGGGACTCTCCCTCCTCATTGGCTTCCACTGCTGTCAAAAGTCAATGAGTCAATGAGGAGAGAGAGGGGACGTGGCCGGGTTGCTGCTCCATGTCTGAATGGACACATGGAGCTGCGGCTCGGGTGCCCCCATGGCAAGCAGCTTGCTATGGGGGTACTTGGCAGGAGGGAGGGGTCAGGAGCACCGGTGAAGAACCGGAGAGGAGGAGGATCTGGGCTGCTCAGTGCAAAACTACTGCACAAAGCAGAAAAGTATAACATGTTTGTTATTTTAATTTTCAAAAAAATTAGCCTTTAGTTTTACTTATTATAAGCATGAAAGAGAATACATCCAGGCAGGTAAAATGGCGTCCGCCTTCACTTTCAGTTAGCGCGATGACGTAGACAAGTAACTCCGCCCTGTGCGTTTCGTCGCAATAGGACTTCTTTCAGGGCCGTTTTATTTTTATAAAGGGATTGCCTGAATAAATACTGAACATTTGTCTTCGAACCAGCCAGGTAGTAAAAATAAGGGAAAAAAAACCCAAAAATGAAAACTAATGCAGCTACCACATGAAAGGATTGGTAAGCTGCAATTTAATGCATTTTTGTTGTTATTTTAGGTACGCTTTTGGATCTTTCTGTATTTATTACAATATTGTAGATATCCTTCATATACAGTAATAAATAGGCTTGTTTTTCGTTTTTCATTACTTGCTGTGTGCAAGGATTAGAATATCCTTTGATCTCTCACTATTATGCAGCTTGAATCTCCACAAGAACAGATCAGACTCCGACAGTTTGGCACAAGTGGCATATTATGTTGCCGCAGCTGTCATCGCAGGACTGGGGGGAGGGGGGACTTTGAGGAGAACTACATGTCTTCTGTTATCTCATCTAAAAATAATTTATACAATTTAAACTATCCCACAAATACCATTGAGAATGTATAAATTGAGGATTAGGCATTTCCCACCTTGCCTTCGAAATTGTGGTCAGGAATCTGATAATAAATGTAAACATAAAGATACACCCAGGTGCCTAATACCTCCTCCCAAAAAAAAAAAAATGGAGACCGCCACCCCAACATACAAACATAAACATGCGTTGGGGGGCTCTTAAATACAAAATCACTGATTGCAATATATGTTAACGCTGTATAATATACGTTAACCTGATGACCTTTAAGTTTTTTTAAAGTGTTGCTACTTACGGGTATTGAAGTTTGTCGCTGTTTTACAGTTTTAAAGTGGTTATAAACCCTTTACTACCACTTTTACCTACAGGTGAGCCTATAATAAGGCTTACCTGTAAATACCGTGAATATCTCCTAAACTTGCAACGTTTAGGAGATATTCACTATGTCCTGACGTCGGCACATGCACACTGAATAAACGGCTCGCTCCTGCTGTTTCTTCGGTAGCTGCGACGTGACTGGCGGCACCCGCGCGCATGCGCGGGAGTGACGTCATCGCGTTTCCAACCAATCACAGTGCCAGAGCCCGTGAACCCGGAAATAACTCCAGGAGACATGACGCTGGTCACAGCGGTGTATAGGGACCGCTGCAACAGCTTTGTTCAAAGGTAAGCATTTCATAATCAGCTAGTATGCGATGCATGCTAGCTCATTATACCTTTGTCTTGCAGGTTTGTTTTTTTGTTGTTGTTTTTTTTTAGAGAGAGTATACAACCATCTATTTATTGGATGCAACCTCATCTTTTATAGTTATACTATAGTGTGTGTTTAACTGCTCGATAAACTGTTGTGCTAATATAATATGACCCAAATTGGGGCTACCATCATTTTATTCTCCAGGGTCTCTGCTTTCAGAACATATATAATGTTTTTGGGTATTAACCACTTGCCGACCAGCCGCCCTCATTATACTGCAGCAGGTCGGCACCCCCACAAATTGCGTAGGTATACGTTGGCACCTTTAAGGGTGCGTGTGTCCGCTACACGGCGGGGGGGACCCGATGCGCGTGGCCGCCGACCACCCGCGATCACGGGCACGAGAGCCAGAATGGGGATGTGTGTATGTAAACACAGAAATCCCCATTCTTACAGGAGAGGAGAGACAGATCTGCTGTTCCTACTAATCAGTCCCATCTCCCTACAGTTAGAAACACACATGAGGGAACACATTTAACCCCTTGACCCTAGTGTTAACCCCATTCCCTACCAGTGACATTTACACATTAATCAGCGCACTTTAATAGCACTGAATAAATGTCATTGGTCCCAAAAAAGTGTCAAAAGTGTCCGATCTCTCCGCCGCAATGTCGCAGTCCTACTAAAAATCGCAGATTGCTGCCATTACTAGAAAAAAAAATAATAAAAATGCCATAAATCTATCCCCTATTTTTTAGACGCTATAACATTTGCGCAAACCAATCAATATACGCTTATTGTGATTTTTTTTTTACCAAAAATATGTAGAAGAATATATATCGGCCTAAATTGATGAAGAAATTTCTTTTTTTTACATGTTTTGTTGATATTTATTATAGCAAAAAGTCTAAAATATTGTTTTTTTTCTTCAAAATTGTTGCTCTTTTTTTGTTTATAGCGCAAAAAATAAAAATCGCAGAGGTGAGCAAATACCACCAAAGGAAGGCTCCATTTGTCTGAAAAACAGGACGTCAATTTTGTTTGGGTACAATGTGGCACCACTGCGCAATTGTCAGTTAAAGCGACACAGTGCCGGATCGCAAAAAATGGCCTGGTCATTAAGGGGGAAAATCTTCCGGTCTGTAAGCGGTTAAGTAGTCTTCGGGCCTAAAAGGATTTTCTAAATGTGTGCAAAAAACACAAAAACAACTCTGACAGAGAAAGGTTGGCTGGCGCAGCCTCATCAGTGCTGTGGAGCGCTGTGGTAGTTCATTGATGCTTCCTGTCAGTGTGCTTGCCTGTATGGAATGTATTTAAAGGAGAGATCTGGGGAATTGGCGCTGCCCTAATTAACAATAGATGTTAATTAAAGATCACAGAAACATATAAAGTTGTGTATAAAAGGGGAGGAGTCAGCCGGGACGGAGCCGGGAGAGGAAGCCCAAGAATTGGGACTGTCCTAGAAAATTCTGACCAGTTATAAGGATCTAGCAGTACGGAGGTGGATAGTAGTGGAGGCACCTGGACCTGGACCAGCAGAAGGGGATCCTCACCACCAGTGTAATAGAAGGAACTCACGGAACAGTAAAGCCTAAGAGGGACATCCATCACAGGCAGTCATCTTGAGACACCCACTCCTCTGCCTAATACCCCCTAGGGGGTGACGGATTCTGGTGAGTGGGGGAGCACGGGGGGGAGCACTTGGAGTCACCAGCTTCTACATGCACGGAAGTCACCTTTTACCACCCCTTGGGCACTTGTAAATGCATGTCAACCGATCCTGACGTCTTCAATATCCTTGTCTCTAAAAATAAGGCTTTTTAACCCTGTTTGGGTCCATCACAGGGACTTTTTTCACAGATGTGTATTTATATCCGTTACTTTTTATATGAGTGTCAATGGTTTGGATTTTTATATTTATTTTTTATGAATTTTTATATATGAATTTATTCTATATGCATTTTGGGATTGTATTATAGAGGTCTAATGCACTTTGGTTTCACTTTATGCATAGTGCACTTTAGTCACCATATATAATAGGCATATAAGGTGACCTCACACGGTTACTGATAGCCCCCAATTAGTGTGGTTTGTTACGAACCCCAACAATACTATAGGAGGCTACTTAATAATAATTTTTCAAATAGTTTGATATGTTGTAAAGGTGGAGTCTTGCAATGGAGGTGGGGCAAATTTAAGCCAAACCCATATATTGTAATATTCACTTACGCAATACAGAGGAATTGCACGTTCACTTTAAAGTATCACATTTTTACACTAATTTTATTTATTTATATATTTTGGCACAAGCGGAGGGGTACATCCACCTAAGGGCCACACATTTAGCTTTTTTCGTTTTATACACAACTTTATATGTTTCTGTGATCTTTAATTAACATCTATTGTTAATTAGGGCAGCGCCAATTCCCCAGATCTATCCTTTAAATACTCCCAATTAACTCCTATTAGGAATTAATTAAGGGGAGGCTGCAGCCCTTCTATAATAATAATTTTTTCCTAAGCGCGGACTCCTAATTTAGTATCTGTATGGAATGTATGGTCACACAGATACACACAGGGCCGGATTAGCCACAAGGCCACCGAGGCCAGGCCTCGGGGCGGCAGTGGTGTAGGGGCGGCGCCGCTCCTGCAGCGACTTTGCGGCCGCCCCCCCTTTCGTGCTGCCCATTAAAGTCTATTATGGGCACCAGTGCCCATAGAAAAGATGGCCGCGAGCTGACCACGCAACTGCGCATGCACCGTTCCGAAGCCGGCCGGGGTCGGGAAAGCTCGTAAGCGCTCGGCCGGGCGGCGCATGCGCAGTAGCGTGATTGCGCCGCCCAGCTCCATTTTTGAAAAAATTGAGAGTAGCTAGTAATGTCAGCGGTGCAGCGGCGGGGGAGAAAGATGACATCTCTCATTGCCCACACCGCTGTCCCGCCCTCCTCCTTCTGATGGCAGGCAGCATGGCAAGGGACATCCCAATCTGGTGGCAGGCATGGTGGCAAGTGACATCTCCATCTGGTGGCAGGCATGGTGGCAAGTGACATCCCCATCTGGTGGCAAGTGACATCCCCATCTGGTGGCAGGCAGCGTGGCAAGTGACATCCCCATCTGGTGGCAGGCAGTGTGGCAAGTGACATCCCCATCTGGTGGCAGGCAGCGTGGCAAGTGACATCCCCATCTGGTGGCAGGCAGCGTGGCAAGTGACATCCCCATCTGGTGGCAGGCAGTGTGGCAAGTGACATCCCCATCTGGTGGCAGGCAGCATGGCAAGGGACATCCCCATCTGGTGGCAGGCAGTGTAGCAAGTGACATCTCCATCTGGTGGCAGGCAGCGTGGCAAGTGACATCCCCATCTGGTGGCAGGCAGCGTGGCAAGTGACATCCCCATCTGGTGGCAGGCAGCGTGGCAAGTGGCATCCCCATCTGGTGGCAGGCATGGTGGCAAGTGACATCCCCATCTGGGGGCAGGCATGGTGGCAAGTGACATCCCCATCTGGTGGCAGGCAGCATGACAAGGGACATCCCCATCTGGTGGCAGGCAGTGTAGCAAGTGACATCTCCATCTGGTGGCAGGCAGCGTGGCAAATGACATCCCCATCTGGTGGCAGGCAGCGTAGCAAGTGACATCCCCATCTGGTGGCAGGCAGCGTAGCAAGTGACATCCCCATCTGGTGGCAGGCAGCGTGGCAAGTGACATCCCCATCTGGTGGCAGGCAGCGTAGCAAGTGACATCCCCATCTGGTGGCAGGCAGCGTGGCAAGTGACATCCCCATCTGGTGGCAGGCATAGTGGCAAGTGACATCCCCATCTGGTGGCAGGCATAGTGGCAAGTGACAAGAGATGGTGGCAAGCGACACGCTCAGGGCTCCCAATGATTCTGCATTATGGTGAGTTGAACTATTTCAGTTTATATTACAATGTAATGATAGAAATAATGTGTTTCAATCATCCTGACACCATAACAACCATGGTGCCGGGGATGATTGAAGCACTAACACCAGCCATTGCCTTGAAAATTTGCCTGCTAAAAATCCTTACCCCTCGCGCGCTTACCCTGAAGTATTATTAGTCTGTACAATTAAAGCCAGTTATTTTCAGTGTTCTTGTGTATGGAGATATGTTTTTAATTGATCTATTGTAGAAGTCATCGATAAAGGATGTGGTGTGTGTGTATGTGTGTGTGTGTGTGGGGGGGGGGGCATTGAAGGACCCGGCCTTGGGGCGGCAAAGGGAGTAAATCCGGGCCTGGATAAACAGAGAGATCTGCAGGAGACCTGCATGGCACCAGGCATCTGCTGATCGCTGGTGCAATGCTTTACAGGCTCAAAAAAAAAAAAAAAAAGAATAATAGAAATAATAAATGCACATTTTTTTTACCTGCCTAAATTGCTGGGAGGACATCCATGTACGTCCTCCCGTGCATGAGCTGCCTGCGAGTCCCCTGCCTATCCTTGTCACCTACCAGTGCCTATCAGTGCCCATCAGCACCAGTGCCACCTATCAGTGCCCTTCAGTGCCACCTATCATTGCCACCTATCAGTGCAGCCTCATCAGTGCCCACCAGTGCCACCTCATTAGTGCCACCTACCAGTGTCCATCAGTGCAGCCTCATCAGCGCACATCAATGAAGGAGAAAAATTACCTGTTTGAAAAATTTTATAACAAACTAAGAAAAATGTTTTTGTTTTTTTTCAAAATTTTCTGTATTTTTTGTTTGTTTAGCAAAAAATAAAAACCCCAGTAGTGAATAAATACCACCAAAAGAAAGCTATATTTGTGTGGAAAAAAAGATAAAAATCTAATTTGGGTACAGTAAAGCATGACCACATGACCACGCAATTGCCATTCAAAGAGTGACAGCACTGAAATCTGAAAATTGGCCTGGGCAGGAAGAGGCTTTAAGTGCCCAGTAAGCAAGTGGTTGAGATAAAAAAAAACTTCCAGCTTCATAGCCACTTTATTAAAAGCATGTTAAAAAACAAAAAACATGAGAATTTCCTGTGCTGGCAGCACGTTGGAGAGTCAGACCGCTGCTCTCACACACAGTACAGCAGCCTGGAACTTCAGCCATCCAACAATACATACAGAAGGTTTCACTGGGTGTTAATGTACAAAAAACAATTCATTCCTTATTGTCATGAAGATATTAAAAGTGAGCTCTTGCTGCAGTTTCACCATAAAAAAGACAAAGGATAATAAATAGTAAAACCAAGTAAAAATAATACAGTAAATCTTTTGACCGTGTATATCGGGAAGATAATAAATGCCTTCGGTGCTCGGCATAATTAGTTAAGAGATGGAAAACCTTAATAGCCCAGCTTCCAGCTCTGATAGCTTTGCTTTCATCTTTTTATTCTTCAGACATATTGTCCTAATCTCAAACGTATATTTGTAATTTAATTTTTCTAATGAGACCATTTCTTAATGATACAAATGGTGCTCTTGGAAGATGCGATAGCAAAAAGTTAAAAAGCTGTAAGGGCAAAAAGACTAAAAGTTTTCCTACTTTCAGACAATTCCTTAAGCTGCTGTATGCCGTGATATGGATACCTGTAATCTTAAAGGGGTCCATTCTGACATTTTTAAATTTTAATAGTCAGACCGCTGCTTAAGAGTAGACACCACAAGGTACTTCAATACCTTTATAAATGATATAGGATCTGGGATTAAAAGTACCATTTCAGTCTTTGCAGATGACACCAAGCTATGCAGTGGAATAATGTCCTTACGGGATGTCTCCAATTTACAAGCCGACTCCAATGCACTGTCTAATTGGGCAACTAAGTGGCAAATGAGGTTCAGTGTTGATAAATGTAAAGTTATGCACTTGGGGCTAAGAATATGCATGCGTCATACATACTAGGGGGAGTACAAGTGAGGGAATCAATGGTGGAGAAGGATCTGGGGGTTTTGGTAGATAAGCTTAATAATAGCATGCAATGCCAAACTGCGTTTTCAAAAGGGAGCAAAATCCTTTCTTGTTTTAAGAGAGGTATGGACTCCTGAGATATAATTTTGCCCTCCTGTACAAATCATTCGCAAGGGCACCAGTTCTCAAAAAGGATATCGGGGAACTGGAGAAAGTGCAGAGAAGGGCAACCAAACTGATAAGGAGCATGGAGGAGCTCA
This sequence comes from Lithobates septentrionalis, assembly GCA_037952835.1. Taxonomy (NCBI): domain Eukaryota; kingdom Metazoa; phylum Chordata; class Amphibia; order Anura; family Ranidae; genus Lithobates; species Lithobates septentrionalis. The sequence continues at coordinate 85,695 of JBBDGP010001903.1, read as the reverse complement.
TCTATGAGGAAAGATTAGAGGAATTGAGTTTATTCTCTCTTGAGAAGAAGATTAAGGGGGGCTATGATCAACATGTATAAATACATAAGGGGTCCATATAGTGAACTTGGCGTTTAGTTATTCACTTTAACTACATCCCGCCCAGCTTATAGCAAAAGACAGCCGTACAGTGGCTCTCTCGTTCTGACTGGACGTCATTTGATGTCCTTCAGAGCAAGCCGATCGTGTGCGCCCCCAGGGGGCACGCAGCACGGCGATTGATAGTGTGGTGTGTCGCTCTGACACACCGCATCTCTGATCACGGTAAAGAGCCTATGATGTAGGCTCTTTACCATATGATCAGCTATGTCCAATCATAGCTGATCACAGCATAACTAGGAAGTGCCAGTTATTGGCATTCCTCTATTCACGCTGACAGGGCGTGAGTAGAGAAGAGCCGATAAGCTCTGCACTGCCGATAAGATCTGCACTAATAATGCAGTGCAGTGATTATCAATGCAAACCCATCAGCGAGGCCCACCAGTGATGCCAATCAGCGCTAATCAGTGCCCATCAGTGATGCCAATTAGTGCCCATCAGTGCGGCCTATCAGTGCTGCTCATCAGTGTCGCCTATCAGTGCCACCTATCAGTGCTCATAAAGGCTGCCACCTATCAATGCCCATCAGTGCTGCATATCAGTGCCACCTATCAGTGCCCATCAGTGTGGCATATTAGTGCCTCCTCATCATTGCCCATCGGTGCCGCCTCATCAGCACATATCAGTGAAGGAAAAAACTTACTCATTTACAATATTTTATAAGAGAAACAAAGAAAAACTTTTTTTTTTAATTTGTTCATCAAAAAATAAAAAAAACATTGGTGATTAAAAACTACCAGCTCTCAAACATTTGTTGTCGGAAATTCCGATCGTGTGTACGTGGCATAAGAGTTGTGAAAATGTGGAATAGACTCTCTCCAGAAGTGGTTCTGTCCAGCTCAGTAGATTGCTTTAAAAAAGGCCTGGATTCTTTCCTAAATGTACATAATATAACTGGGTACTGACATTTATAGGTAAAGTTAATCCAGGGAAAATCCAATTGCCTCTCGTGGATCAGGAAGGAATTTTTTTCCCCTGCTGGAGAAAATTGGATCAAGCTTTGATGCGGTTTTTTGCCTTCCTTTGGATCAACTGTGGGTATAGGATTATGTATATAGGATTGTATAGTTTTATTTTTTCCCTTTTGTTGGGTGAACTACTAGATGGACTTGTGTCTTTTTTCAACCAGACTAACTATGTAACTTGCCATTTCCTTTTTAGCCAGAAAAGCTTCCTGTGCGTGACTTTTTGAAACTAGTTACACTTTGTTTCTTGGGTTAAAGGCTAAGTCCACCATTTTAAGAAATTAGTCTATGCTGTGAAGGGGTCCCATTTGGGGACACTGTGGTACATGGGGATCTTTTTCAGTGCATAAGTGACTGTAGCGCCTCGTGAGGGCCGCTGATAGAATCTGCACCCCACTGGTTGCCCCGACTCTGCAAGTCCTCCGACACCTCTGACACTTTGGGTTCAGTCATTTTTCAGTGTTGATACCAATAACAAGAAACCTACACAATATTAGTGAAGCAGTTAAAGTTTGTTTACTGTGGTAAAAATGACACATAAAAGTGCATGACATAAATGAGAAATAAATGATCAGTCTATAATTTTAATGGTAGGTTTATTTTAACAGTGAGAAACAGAATAACAACAAAAAAAATCCAGAAAAACGCCTTGCCAACAAGGGTTTTGCCACCAAGTACTAAAGCCGCGTACACACGAGCGGAAAGTCCGACAGAAAAAGTCAGACGGAAGCATTTCATCGTCTATTCCGATCGTGTGTATGCCTCATCGGACTTTTTTTTTTCGAAAATTCTGACGGACCTAGAAATAGAACATGTTCTAAATATTTCCGACAGTACCAATTCCTATCGGGAAAACCGATCGTCTGTATGCTGTTCCGACGGACCAAAAACTACGCATGCTCTGAAGCAAGTACGAGACTGAAGCTATTGGCTACTGGCTATTGAATTTCCTTTTTCTAGTCCCGTCGTAAGTGTTGTACGTCACCGCGTTCTTGACGGTCGGACTTTGGCCGGACTTTGGGTTGACCGTGTGTAGGCAAGACCGCTTGAATGGAATTCCGTCAGAGTTCCGTCGGTGAAACCTTCGAAGTTTATTCCGACGGCAAAACCGGTCGTGTGTACGTGGCATGTCATGTTTTGCGAAGGGGTCAAATACTTATTTCACTAATTAAAATGCAAATTAATTTATAACTTTTTTTGCAATGCGCTTTTCTTTGTCAGTGGGCAAATGTACAAAATCAGCAGGGGATGAAATACTTTTTTCCATCACTGTAGTAATTGTTATTTTTATTATTATTATTATATTTTTTACTAGTAATGGTGGCGATCAGCAACTTAGGCCCCTTTCACACGTGTGGACCTTTTAGATCCGCCTGTCAGTTTTTTCAGGCGGATCTGAACGGGTGCTCCATGCACCTCTATGGAGCGTCGGATGTCAGCGGTGACATGTCCGCTGACATCCGCTCCGCAAAATCCAGACGGATGCAAACCCTAATTTTTATCCGTCTGGTGGATTGGATGAAAACGGACAGGCGGGCCGTAATCATCCGATCCCCCCATAGGGGAGAGCGGAGCTCTGACAGGTCCGTCCCTGCACAGAGTGCAGAGGCGGACTAGTCATCCGCCAGCTCAGTGGGGATCAACGGTGCGATCCCCGCTGACCAAGCGGAGGAGTAAAAACTGATCCGCACGTGTGAAAGGGGCCTTATAGCAGGACTGCAATATTGCGGCATACATTCGGACACTTTTGACACTTTTTGGTAGACATGTGCATGATGAAAAAATGTGTTTCATTTCATTTAGATTTGTTAATCTAGTTATTTTGTTACGTTAAATTCATTTGATTTGTTCAATTCGTATTCGGGATTCGTATTCGGAATTCATATTTAGAATTTGTTTTATTGCTTCTTTCATATTTTCTTTGAATTTACCGATTTTCTTCAATTCGAAACATTTGAACGAATACATTTCGAATCAGTCGAATCGAACATTTTATATTTTTTTCAATTTGAATGCGGCAAAGTGAACAAACAAAAGAAAAATCTTCATCAAATGATTACAATGATTCTTTAAATTACCTTTGGCTTAACAAAAACAGCATTATTTCGAAATGGTGACAAGCAAATAGAAGATTCCTCTTTTTTTTTTCTTTTTTTTTTTCTTTACAGATCCATTTTCCTTTTTGTTCTGTTTGTTTGTTCTACATGCATTTTTTTTACATTGTGGTATTGCAGTGTGTGTTTCACTCCTCAAGAAACTATACAGTAATGTTTCTTGCCTGTCTTAATCGATGACATCACTCAATGAATTGATTGGAGGGGGTGGCATTTTGTGCATATATATGTTTTATTTGTTACTCTTATGCTGCGTACATACGATCGGACTTTCCGACAAGAAATGTTGGTTATGTGCTTGTTGGCTGAAAGTCGGACCGTGTTTATGCTCCATCGAACATTTGTTGGCGGACTTTCCGCCAACAAATGTTGGCTAGCAGGTTCTCAAATTTTCCGCCAACAAATCTTTGTTGTCGGACTTTCCGATCGCGTGTACACAAGTCCGTCGGACAAAAGTCCACGCATGCTCAGAAGCAGAAGCGGGCGGTCTTGTACACTAGCGTTCGTAATGGAGAATTACCATTCGTGACGTAGCAAATTAGGAAATCTCGAAATGTGGCGCACAATTCTCTTCTTCTTTAATGGGATAATAATGAAGCTGCTTTGCTGGTGATACTGATGGAGTTATTGCAACAAAATTTTCAAAGGCTTTTTTTTTCAAGTGATATCAATAATAATAATAATAGCGCTAAATGAAAAAAACGCAAAAAGAAAAGCACGCATAAACACTCACCAAACTTCTACTAACATGAAATTAGCAGAAGGAGCTCAAAGGGTGGCGATAAAGAGCTGAAAAACCACATAATACGTCTAGTGTGACCGTGTGTATGCAAGACAAGTTGGAGCCAACAGCCTTCAAACAAAATTCCACAGTTTTGTTGTCGGAAAGTCCAATGTATGCAATACAAATTGAAGCCAACAGCCTTCAAACAAAATTCCACGGTATTGTTGTCGGAAAGTCCGATCGTGTGTGCGGGGCATTAGACTGTGCTGTTAGCAAGGCTTGTCTTGAAACGCGTTAGCCTGTCTTTTTAACTTGGTTGTGCTTAAATAAAGATCACAGATGAAGCATCCAGCAGTGTCGGTTCTTCTATTTTCTTCTCTCCATTTTCGTGTTTTGGATGTGGGAAGGGCACCCCGAGCCTGAGATCACCTGGACTTGGGTGTGCCGCTGCATACCTGTTACCTGTTACTTGGAAATCATTGTTTAGAGCGGTGTTCACCTTGATTTTGCTATTTCAAAATGGTACTCCAATAACACACTTCAATTTCAGAAATATGTTTACAGTTGGAATTTGAAGGGAATTCAACATAAAATTTGATTCGTATTTCAATTTGAATTTCGGAAATTCGGATGAATTTTGTTTAGTTATTTGGAGCATTTGGTAAACTTTATTTATATTGTAATTTGAGTATTCATATATAACTGAATTTGTCCAAATATTAATTGGGAACAAAACGAACCGCACATGTCTACTTTTTTGGGGACCAGTGACACTAATACAGTGATCAGTGCTAAAAAATATGCACTGTCGTTGTACTAATGACACTGGCAGGGAAGGGGTTAACATCAGGGGCGATAAAAGGGTTAACTGTGTGTCAAGCCAGTGTTTTACTACACTGTGTGTGGTGCTTCTACTAGGGGAAAAGATTAAAATGATCCCCGCTTTGCAGGGACAAAAACTCCATCCCTTCCCCCCTCTCAGAACGACAATCTGCCTTGTTTACATAGACAGATCACCGTTCTGACTCTCCATAGGATAATCGGCAGGTACCGGCGGACATCAAGTCCTTGGTACCCACCGGGCAGGTCCTGCTATGTGTAATCACAACGGGAGCGAGCCGCTGGTGGCAGGCATGCACGCCCCCTACCTGGAAATGTCGGATCATGTGTATATATACGCGATCCGGTGCAGAGGTGCTGTTCTGCAGCATTAAAAAATAATAATAGCACATATATTTGCGGAAAAAAAATGTGTATTTATAATTATTTTTACAAATGAGCCTGCAAAGCCACGATCACGGGTGCATTGCCAAATACCTGCAGACTCTTACTCCAGCTTTTAGTTAGGGGGCTGGAGGATGTGTAAATGGACAGTAAATGGACCATCAGTACTCTGATCACTGCAGCTGTGTTCCATTGAGAAGTACAAGTCTGTTTGCCGTGATATTCTCTGTGAGTAAATGACATGGATATGTTGATTCAGCCCCACACAGCCATTCAGATTTCAAATCTGATATCTCATGCAGGGGAGAAGAACCCCTGCACACTGTCCAGGGGGGGCTCTGCATTTGGACTCTCAGACTGCAATGCTGACTATTTTTAGGTCGGGGGGGAGGGGGCACTTGTCAATGGTGCCCCTCTCCACTTTTTCCGCTCAGCATAGAGCCCTTCACTATTGCGATTAATGACAATGTCAACATTAAAGGGTTTCTCAAAGGCAAGGTTAATTACAAACGCAGAATGTATGTGAATGATAGCATGGTATTTTTATCACAATCACTGACGACTCTTCTCAATCTTATCGTCACTTTGCAGACATTTTACTCTCTCTCTCTCTCTATTAACAAGGAATTCTGACTATACACCTAACTAGACTTAAACCTGTCCCTTCCCTCACCTAACACCTATGCTTAGTAACCTGTGTAAGAAAGATGTATGTACTTACCTATCTTCAGCCCTCGCCAGTCACGTGATCCTAGTAAAGCCTGGAGGTACAGTAAGTATAGCATAGGTGTTAGGAGGGATTTGGGGGGGGGGGGGGCAGTGGCTTGGCAGCTGGAATTCCACTTTAAACCAATTCAACTTTTATTTTGTATTGTCACCTTCTTTCCAAAATTTGGGAATTCAAATTACCCCTACTTTACAATCCCTGAATCAAAAAAACTCCCTGTCTTTGCTAAAGTTAGAAGCATGCTCACACTGTGGCCATCCTATTATATATTCTTTTTAGACACTGTAATAGCCATCAAGATGTTTACCCTTCCAGAAATATTTTTCTTTACAGCTCTTCCCTTGAATCCCAAAAACCACCTAAGATGATCTTCAATCAGACATCAACAAGTTCATCTGACTACATAAAAATGTCCAGGCTCAGTAAACCTCTTCTAAACAGATCTCAGCATTCTGGTTGCTTGGGTCTTCCTCATCTTTGACGATATTTGGTGGCTAAGTTAGTTTGCTCATATGTTACAAAGACACACCCCTGCTCCCAACAGTCCTTGATTTTTTATTTTTTTTTCTTTAGATCTCTTGCCTTGTGTTACGGACCTCGGTAGGTGTATGTCCATCGTATAAGCCTCCCTTGCTTGGTAACAGAACAATCCAATTGGTCACTCTGCACCAATTATTTGTGCAGAGTGACCAAGTTTAAACCTGTGTCAAGATTCACTGCTTGTTTTAACCCACATGTGGGCTAGGCGCAGCATTGTGCGGTAGGTAGTGAATACACAGAGTACAAGTTTGGCAATAGCAATATATTGCAGAAAAGTTCAAAGAGTACAAACAGGCTCAGCAAGGCAGAACACCGGTCCAAAGCCACTTACAACTGTGACAGTAATGGAGCAGCAGAATAAAGAATGGAAGATACCGACAGCGTCTGACACCAGGGGCGGAATGTGGCCTGGCTGGTCCACACCTAAAAGGGGAGACTTCCTGGAGAGATGGACGTAGTCCCTGCACTGTCCCTGTACATCCTGAACCTTTCCCTGTCTCTAAGCACTGCCCCTGACCGACAGGGATCCTATTCATACACTAGCCACTCACCAAACCCGGGAGGAGAGTCTTAAATAGACTCTACTTATCAATGTAAATAGACTGTGCCTGACCCAAGAGGGCTGTCAAAGTCACATGGGGTAACCACATCCAATCAGATAGTGGCTCTCCTGTAACTGAGGAAATCATAGAGGAATCAAGTGCCTTTCAACTTCCTCCCCTAACTTAATTTCCATTGCGGTCGATCATCACCTGCAGTGGAGAATACAGACTGCACCTGCCTACACATGTGAATGCCACACCACTGCACCACAGAATGGGAATCAATATAAGCACCCCGATCCACTGCCTTTGCAGCTTAATGGGGGGAAGGTGGTTGTGGGCCAGTAAAAATGCAGCTCAGCCACATTTTATCGTCTCCCAACCGCAAGTCTGAGGCTACATTAACAGCGGCAATTAGCGCCAGTGCGAATAGTAGCGGCAGGAATCAGATATTCCTGCTGCAACTCTTAGAGGCGGGGTGCTTCCATTCACTATAATGACAGGCCACAGCTGTTTTCAGCTCTCTGCACAGCCATTGATCACCACAGGAGAGCTGCTGCTACTATACGCACTGACCCTAATCGTCGGTGCGAATGGAGCCTAAATGAGCTGTTAACGCGGATCTTCACTGCATCTGAGCATCACAAACCAAAAACACAATTTAATTCATACTTATTATTCAAAGCAAACTCCCCCATCCATCCATGTCTCCATGCTTTATTTTGTTGAGAAATCACTTTGAAAAATACCCCCCTAGTATTTCTGGCCGTGGCCATCTTGAGTAAGGGCAGATGATTCATGTAGCATTTACTTTCTGGAATCCAGCTTCCCTTAGCTTACTTACTATACTGGATTCACTTGTTACTGTATTTCACGATATAAGCTGAGTTTACTGTTAAAAATAAGTATGAAATGCATGACTCTGGTGAGTGTAACAAGATGTCCGCTTGCCGCCTTCTCACTGTATCCTTACTGTGGACAAGTGTGGGGTGTAGCAAGATGGCGGCAACGGAACGTCACTTCCGTTACAAATTCTGACGGGTTGCCTAATCTGATGAAACAAAGGCAGGAGGGTGTGCTCAGCTTAGAAAACCCCACCTCTTCTCCCCTCCTGAAGTCTCCTGGGATTAGAGTTGCCACCTTTTCTTAAAGCCAAACCCTAGGTGTCCCTATCACAATCCCCCTTACACCTGGTGCCCCTATCAGAGTCCCCCTTACAGCTGTTGTCCCTATCAGAGTCCCCCTTACATCTGGTGCCCCCATCAGAATCCCTCTTACATCTGGTGCCCCTATCAGAGATCTCTTACATCTGGTGCCCCCATCAGAGTCCCTCTTACATCCTTGTAATAGGAGTAAAAGTGACAATTTTTTTTAAAAAAAACAGTGTAAAAATAAAAAATAAATGGTAAAATAAATAAGAAATTTTTTTTTTTTTTTAAAAGCACCCCGTGCCGACGAGCTTGCATGCAGAAGCGAACGCAGACGTGAGTAGCGCCCGCATATGAAAACAGTGTTCAAACCACATATGTGAGGTATCGCCATGATCGGTAGAGCGAGAGCAATAATTCTAGCCCTAGACCTCCTCTGTAGCTCAAAACATGCAACCTGCAGACTTTATTAAACGTCGCCTATGGAGGTTTTTAAGGGTAAAAGTTTGTCGCCATTCCACGAGCGGGCGCAATTTTGAAGTGTGACATGTTGGGTATCAATTTACTCGGCGTAACATTATCTTTCACTTTATAAAAAAAATTGGCTTTACTGCTGTCTTATTTTTTAATTCAAAAAAGTGTATTTTTTTCCAAAAAAAGTGCGCTTGTAAGACCGCTGCGAAAAAACGGTGTGTAAGAAAGTATTGCAACGACCGCCATTTTTTCTCTAGGGTGTTAGAAAAAAAATGTATAATGTTTGGGGGTTCTAAGTAATTTTCTAGCAAAAAAAAACTATTTTAACTTGTAAACAACACATTTCAGAAAGAGGCTTAAAGAGGAGTTCCACCCAGGGGGGCCATTAAAAAAAAAAATAAATAAAAGTCAGCAGCTACAAATACTGCAGCTGCTGACTTTTAATTGGACACTCACCTGTCCCTGGGTCCAGCAGTGCGGGGGATCGAAGCCCCGCTCGTCCCCCCCCTCCGCTCGTCGGCGCCGGCATTTCAACTGTGGGCGCCGGGCTGTGGCTTCACAGCCTGGCACCCACTGCGCATGCGCGAGCGGCGCCGAGCGCCGTGATTGGCCGCTCAATCACCTGGGACCTGCAATGGGTCCCAGATGATTGACAGGAGGGAGGGAGAAGAGCCGAGCCCTTCCTGTGCCAGGGGGAAGTGATGTCATCAGCCCAGGCAGACGAAGGGGCAGATTACGAGGGACCACCTAGCAACAGGCATTTAGAGGTAAGTAAAAAAAAAAAAAATATCCAAATGTTTTTTTGTTTTTTTTTTTTAGAATTTTTTAGATATGTTTGTTTTTTTGGGTGGAACCCCACTTTAAGTGGTTAATGAAAAAAAAAAAAGAAATGAAAGAGGGGAAGACTACTGGGCTTTATGAAATCCTTCTGTTTCTATCAGGAAATTTCATATATTGGCCCTGCAATGACAATTTGCACAGTTCACGGTCACGAGTTAGGACTCATGCAAGAATATTACCGGCATTGTAAGCTATACTAATTGCTTTGGCATTTCTGCAAAGCGCCGGGTTAATATGGATAATTGGGCAACTTGGCGTTCCCAATAAAACTACCACTAAATGATTTAAATACCTTTATTTTTCAGTTTTGCATAGCAATTAGGTTAATTCACAATGATGAAAGGGAAAGATGAAAAGGAAATAAGGTTAATTCAGTTTCACGTGGACTGACAGAACCAACTAGGGCTTCTGTAAGTTTTTACTGGAGTTTTGTAAAAAAAAAATACTTAAAGTGGTTCTAAAGTCTAAACATTTTTTAGTTTAAAGTGTTACTAAACCCAGGAGCCTGCATTCACTATATCTGGTCTCCCACAGTACACAAAACATGGAAATTCAATTATTTTAGTAAATATAAACTGCTAAATATCTTTTCTCATCAGCAGTATATACTGGTAGCAGTCTTGTGACTTCTATCAGTGTCTGGTTAAAGCTTGTAGGAGGAGTTTTCATTCTCCTCTGATTGTCCTATGAGGCTGCAGGACCCCTAACTTTCTGTCTGGACAGTGCTGATTGGCCCTGTGCTGACATGCTCCCTCCCAAGAAAAAGAACAACTCTCTAGCAATACACACCAAACTGAGCATGTGCCGAGGGACTCCAAAGGCTTTGTACTATCAGCAGATGGATTGGGGACAGTAAAAGAAGGGGATGATTTTTACACAATGCAGAGGATTAACCCCAAATGGCACGTACACACGAGCAGATTTCTCATCGGAAAAAGATATGGTGGCTTTTCCGACGGGATTCCGCTCAAGTTTGCCTTGCATACGCACGGTCACGCAAAAGTTCGCTGAAATTACGACCGTCAAGAATGCGGTGACTTACAACACTACGACGAGCTGAGAAAATCAAGTTCAATGCTTCTGAGCATGCGTCGAATTGTTTCCGAGCATGTGTAGGGATTTTGCGAGTCGGAACTGCCACAGACGATCGCATTTTCCGGTTATGAACTTTTTCCGACCGAAAAATTTAGAGCATGCTCTCAATCTTTTGCTGGCCGGAATTCCGCCAGCAAAAGACCGATGGAGCATACACACGGTCGCATTTTCCGACGAAAAACTCTCATAGGTCTTTTGCGGGCTGAAATTCCGATCGTGTGTACGCAGCATTAGGTTCCACAGTGAGTATAACAAGCGTGCTTTACTGCACATACAGACTGATTTTACTGTTTTGGTTTTAGTAACACTTTATTGCATTCCTTGCATTAAGATAAAAATGTTTAGGCATCAGTATCCCTCCTCACTCCCCCCCCCCCCCACCTTTTTATTTACTTGAGCCCTTCATTGCACTACATGTATTGCAATTTATGTAAACTAAACATCCCTGTTTTTATATAAAGTTTGCTAGAAAGGGTGTATAGCAGTGTGCAGAGGGTTCATTTAGATTTTTTTGTGTTAACATGTGGTCACACCCCTTTTAGCACCTGATGGGTTATATATAGGGTTGTAACTTTTTCTTCAAGCCAAACCCAAACACTTTAGCAGAACATTGTCATTTTTTTTTTTTTTTTAGCATACACTATAGGATTGTAACAGACCTGGGACACCTTTGGGAACTCCAAAGAGAATAGTTATGTGGCGCACATAGTGCCCCCTCACACTCCTGTCAAGTTCTGTCCTGAGCCACATTCCTGTCTGAATTGTGTCTGGGTTTCAGGTGGACCTGGACTATATAAAAGCTATTGGGATTTTAACATAGGTATATATTATTTTATTGCATTGTCCAGGTCAGTGATCAGACCTGCACCTGTAGCTCTCCTACAGCTTGTGTGTATTTGCCCGATATTGGCATTATATCCACCGCAGCATTTGCATTTTGCAGAGTAGGGCAGAGTAGGGACTGGCCAGAAAGGGATTACTTTGACGCAGTTGGAAAGCCTAAACATGGACTGCAACGTACGTGAACTAAAAAAAATCTGTGTTTTTATATAAAGTTTGCTCGAAATGGTGTATAGCAGTGTGCGGAGGGTTCATTCAGAATGTTTGAGCTTAGTCATTTCATGTTTTTGGACTGAAATTCATAGTTACATTGTAGGTGAAGTTAAAAAAAGACACAAGTCCATCAAGTCCAACCTATGTGTGTGATTTTATGTCAGTATTACATTGTATATCCCTGTATGTTGTGGTGGTTCAGGTCCTTATCTATTCATAAATTCAAAAATTCATAAGACCTGAAGGGCCTGGTATGGAATAGGGGGGACCCACGCCGTTTTTTTCAATTCTTTTTTATGTATATTGCCGGAATACATTACAGCTGCGAGCAATTTTAAAGGATATTTTTTCCTTTAGAAATGTCATTTTGTTGCAGTACTGTTATAAACATGGGAAAGATGCTCTACTTTACAGGCAGACTAGGGGGGCCCCCAGGCAGGATATTTAAAGGAATATTTCATTTTTATTGTTTCATTTTAAGCATTAATAAAATCATTGCTTCTGAAATAACGGACATTTTAAAACTTTTTTTTTTTGCATTGATACTTGTCCCCTGGGGCAGTACCCGAGTCCCCAAACACGTTTTATGGCAATAACTTAAATATAAGCCTTTAAAATGAACACTTTTGATTTTTCACGTTCATGTCCCATAGCCTTTAACGGTGTTCGCATGTTCTGGTGCGAACCAAACCGGGGGGTTTTCGGCTCATCCCTAATATGTACTTTAATGTGAGTTGTTATCACATTTTTAATAAACTGCCCATTGCTGCACTAGATGGTGCTTCCCTTTCTATACTGGGTTTACACACACAGGAGCAGTGGGGGAAATCGCATGCAATTTGGACAGGAATCACACCGCATTCCTGTTCAAATCACATGCGATTCTTTGCAGTGTGATTGCACCCATTCATTTTGAATGTACGCAAATCGCACCACAAAGTATCGGTTTTGGGAATCGGGAGCATTTTCACGAGGATGAGTACTCGTGAAAATATTCAGTATCGGCACTAATACCGGTATCGGTATTGAAGCATCCCTAGTTATAGCCCCTGTCAGTTTTTTTTTTGCCATCTGTGTCCCATTGGGGAGATTTACCTTAATTTCCTGTCCATAGCTAAAACAGGAAGTGAGAGGAAATCCCTGCAAATCTAGGGAATCTATTGGGGGCCCCTAGATCACCAGAATTATTGGTGTACCCATTAGAAGATTCCCCCTCTATTACTTTTCTGGGGACAACCCACATTTTGGGATTTTCTTTTACTTTCACTTTCAATGACAATGGTAAACAGGACAAATGCCCTTGCATTCCCTGCTGCTGGTGCTATTGCAAATTTGGCAGCCCTGGCATCCCTCCAGGCGTGCATTTGCCTGGCTTCACAATGTAGATGGCTGTGGCTGCTGTGCTTGCATGACATCCCCGGCGTCTCTCCAGACTGGCCCATGCCACATGCTAAATTCTCTGGGGTTGCACACCCCTTTTTTTTCCACGGTGGTGTTGGAAAATGAAAAACAAAAACCATTAAGTGTACAAAAAACGTGTATGTGAACACACACTAAAGGGTGCACTTTTAAGGGTGTGCTTTATCCACACCCCAAAGGGGTAGGACCTCTCTCTGATCTCCTGGGACCCAAGGCTCCTGACAGGGGCATAGGGTACGACATGGTCCACCTAGCCGGAAGGCCTGACGGACCCCTCTCCTCGTGGTCAGCCAAAGTCAACCACCAAGTACTAGGTCGAGAGGCTCTCCCGAAGAGAGACCCCTCAAGGTTCGGTGGAAGGAAAGAACCTAAGGGCCACTCATCCTCTGCCTAGACATTAGGGCAAGCCCAAGGACTCACACTCTTCATCCAGTAAGAAAAAATCACACACAAAAGTCAAAGGTGACAAATGTGAGGAGAAAAGTACCTGTTCACACTGTGGGTCCCACACCCAAGTATCACTAAGAGCACCCCTAGGGTGACCACTACCAGGGGGTACAGACAATGCAGACTCTCTGCCTTCCCAGCCCATGGCCAGACAAAGTAGATCTGTTCAAACCAGGAGGATCTGGGCCCATCCAGTTTTTCCAGGGGAATTACTTCCGTGCCCCAACTGCCTGTGGGCACCCCGGTTCCTGTTTCAGCCAGTACTAGCCTTCATAGCCCCCATCATACCAGTAGGGATACTATATAGCCAGCTATCCCAGCTCCCGGTTCGGCCAGAATGACGCCATAGCACCCCCCGGACACCGAAAAGAACAGATACTACACTTGATCTTAGCTAAAAGGCCATGTGTTGGACACAGTGGGCTAGTTGGTAAAGGGGCATCCTGCAGCCAGGAAATGAGGTAGGCTCTGTGTTGCTGCAGCTTCTAAAGCACAACGTGAAAAGCTGACAGTGTGCAGTAAAATCAGAGAAAGCCAATTCAGTCCAGTGTACAGAGCATGTACAACTGTGCAAGACTGAAGGGAAGGCTTTTGTTGGGAATATCAGATTTCTAAAATTAAAGAAATAATTTTTCTTTCTTATTCCAAATTATTTGAAAAAAATAAAGGAAACCACTTTTCTCCAAAAAAATCTGCATGCTGCCTGGACTGCTCCTTTCCTAGTAATATAAACCTGTGTCCATCCTGACAGCAATATAGAACAAATTGATTTTCATGTTTTCCTCAGTGTCTCATCTCACTGGCCGCACGATCATCAGGCAGGAAATTGCTAGCCCCGTTCTACCTCTATCCCAGCGGCTTCGGTGAGAAAGTCGGGAGATGACAGATACAAATTCCCGGCAGGAGTTTGGCAAATAGAAAAAATAATTCATGTCCTCTGTCAGCAGAAGAGGAAATAGCAGGATAAGTTGAATGCAATTATTCAGCCAGGCCTCAGTTGAAATAGACATCACTTCAACTCTAGTAAGCAGCACTTCAACTTAAGCCATGCAAGAAACATCCAATTTGATGCCCAAATGGAAATGAGGCATCCACCTAGTGGCAACGAAATGCCTGTTCTGCTCCATGTGTCTTATTAATGCGTCATGCAATTCCCACCCTTAAAGTGAACCTGTCAAGGTTGGCAATGTTTGTAAGTGGCCTATGTGATGTGAAGTGAAAATTCAGGCAGATATAAAAACCACTAAGGCCTTGCTTACTAAAGCATACACTTGTATAAGAACCGTGTGAGTTTGGGGACGCGCACCCACACAAATGTCAAATTGGGAGCTGTATCTATGGATCCAATGCATCCCAATTGACATGAATGGGACTACCAGCCCAGTGGCGTTACTAGAATTGGTGTCACCTGGTGCGGTGTCACCCCCCCCCCCCCCGCTAGCCTAACACAGTGTACCCTCTAAGCCCCCTCCACTAGCCTGCTGCAGTGCTCCCCCCACCCCCTCACTTGCCTGCCACAGTCCCCTCGAGCTGGGAGAAGAGATAGGAATAGTAAGGAGAGAGAGATGGGGGGGTGGAAAATAAGAGAAATAGAAGAAGGGGAGAGAGGTTGGGGGAGAAGAGGTGGAATGAGGGGGGTAGAAAGAGAGAGAGAGGCCTCCTCTCCTCTGGCCTCCAATGCAGCGAATCAGACACAAATCGGTCTGATCAGCTGCTTTCTTGGCCTCTAACGGCAAGGCGAACAAAGAGGTGGAAGTGGAAGTGACGACATACTCGTCGCTTCCTGTTTCCCGGGTCAGAGAGAGGGAGGAACAACATCAGTTTCTCTCTCTCTGTTTTGTGCAGCCGTCACTGTCAGTTGCATCACTCCCAGGCTCTGCCAGTGGGACCTCCTTCAGCCACCTACAGGGAATCAGCTGTAAGGTGCAGGCATCATCCTATTCCTATTAATGTTCTCCACCATCACGGCATAGTGTTTCCCTATAGTCTGTTCTTTCTTTTGCTCCTCTCAGTAAAATGGCAAGACCAACATCTAGAGTTTGGAAACATTTCCACAGTGCAATTTCTGCTGAGAGCAAAGCTGCAATTTGCAAGTATTGTGAGAAGAAATATTCTTTTCCAAATACTACAAGGATGACAAATCACATACTGGCATGCCAGAGGTTCCCAAAGGACATAAAAATACTTTATGGAATAAAAAGATGAGATGAGGCCCAGAATGAAGATGCGAGGAGCTTTTCTCTCCAGAGTTCTCATTCCTGAAACACTTGTTTTTCTGCTGCTTCTGGATCATCACAAAGTGTTTCTTCACCAGCAGCATCTTCAAGTAAGGAAGTGTTACAAGCCGCGGCCTCCCAAAAATACATAATCCCTTCATTTATGGAGAAAATGACACCTGAAAATCAGGAGAACATTCATCAAGCTCTTGCAAGAACAATATATATAGCTTTGTCAATAACTGGAAATGCATTTTGGCAGGAACCGTTTACATTACGGGGGGGGGGGGGTGCATGGGTGAAATGTTCTTAACATATGCAGTCCTTGTTATTCTATTTGTAATAAAAACAAAATTTGAAAAAGCAAGTTTAGCTTATTTACTGAATAAGCTGTACTTTTATTTCAAGCATAATAGTTGTATATACACTGCATTTCACCTTCCTGTGTAACAAAATTACTTTTAATTTGTAAAACTACTCCACACTGAGTTTGTATGACTATTTATTTACATTTTTCCAAACTTTCCATTTTTTTCTGGAAATGGCTTAAAAATGTCCAGACATTTTACATCTCTAGTCTCAGGTGGATGACTAGGTGTTACATCATACCACAGTGCACACATTTTAACACCATTTCCTCCTAGAGCCTTTTTAAGGCCTTTTTTGAGGGGACAGCCTACTCATTTAAGGCCCGCCATTTCTTAAATGTCTTACATGACAACTTCATGTCCCAATTGGTGGATTCCCCAACTAGAAACGAGGCATTGCTAGATATATTAATTAAAAATGGTACAGATCGGATTGCAGATGTAAAATTACTGGACAATTTGGGAACTAGCGACCACGGGATTATTACATTCAGCATTTAAAATAAGAAAGGGAGGCACAAGGGGGAGTACAGGAACACTAAATTTTAAAATAGCCAACTTTTCTAAACCGTGCTCAATGCTACAGGATA
This sequence comes from Lithobates septentrionalis, assembly GCA_037952835.1. Lineage (NCBI taxonomy): Eukaryota > Metazoa > Chordata > Amphibia > Anura > Ranidae > Lithobates > Lithobates septentrionalis. The sequence continues at coordinate 69,071 of JBBDGP010001903.1, read as the reverse complement.
TTAAGTGGGACCAAATCCTTAAGACTTTGAACACAGAGGAAAAATGGGAGTGCTTTAGGAACATATTAAATAAAAGTGTCACTGAGTGCATTCCAAGAGGTAATAAATATAGAAGAACAAAGGTTACACCTGGGTGGCTGAACCACAACGTAAAATGTCATATTAAGTACAAAAAAATAACCTTTAAAAAGTACAAAGCAGAGGGGTCATTGTCAGCATTCCAACACTACAAGGAATGCAATAAGAAGTGTAAGAACGCAATCAGGGTGGCTGAAAACGACTATGAGAGACACATTGCGGGGGGAGAGTAAAAAGAATCCCAAGAAATATTTTAAATATATTAACAGTAAAAAGGTGAGGTCAGAACACATAGGCCCCATAAAGGAAGGGGAAGGGAAGATGGTTACAGATGACAAGGAGAAGGCAGCTGTGCTAAATGCTTTCTTCTCCTCAGTCTTCACAGAGGTAAAGGACCATAACTGTATTGTTAGTAACATGTCACAGGATCTAACCTTGTGGCTGACAGAGGCTGGAGTCCGGAAAGGATTACAGAAGTTTAACATAAATAAATCACCAGGACCAGATGGCTTACACCTGAGAGTCCTTAAAGAACTCAGTCAGGTTAAAGCCAGACCGCTAGTCCTAGTCTTTATGGACAGCAGACTGACAGAATGGGTACCAGCTGATTGGCAAAAAGCTCACGTGGTACCAATGTTCAAAAAAGGGCAGAGATCTATTCCTGGAAACTAAAGGCCTGTCTGTCTAATGTCAGTAGCTTGTAAACTATTTGAGGGGATGATAAGGGACCATATCTAAGAATTTGCTGATGAAAACCATATCATTAGCAGTAATCAGCGCAGGTTTCAACAGGTCGCTCTTGCCAAATAGGGATGAGCCGAACACCCCCCGGTTCGGTTCGCATCCAGAACATGCGAAAAGGCAAAAAATGTGTTTGAACACGCGAAAACAGTTAAAGTCTATGGGACACGAACATGAATAATGAAAAGTGCTCATTTTAAAGGCTTATATGCAAATTATTGTCATAAAAATTGTTTGGGTTACCTGGGTCCTGCCCCAGGGGACATGAATCAATGCTAAAAGAAGTTTAAAAAAACTGACGTTTTTTCAGAAGCAGTGATTTTAATAATGCTTAAAGTGAAACAATAAAAGTGTAATATTCCTTTAAATTTCATACCTGGGGGGTGTCTATAGTATGCCTGTAAAGGGGCGCATGTTTCCCGTGTTTAGAACAGTCTGACAGCAAAATGACATTTGCAAAGGAAAAAAAGTCAGAGGGGGCGGGGTCACCCGTTTATGTAACCGGTGACCCCGCCCCCACTGACAACACGGGGAAAGCCACAGGGAAGTCCGCGTGAAGTCCCCATGCATCAGAGGAGGGCGGGGTCTCCGGGTGGCCCGCCCTCCGTTATATAAGAAGTTTAAGAAGAACCAAAGCGTCACACGGTGGAAGACTCCCACTGAGGCGGATCCTGCGGACGGAGCGGAGAAGAAGCCAGAGGAAGATGCGGGACGAGAAAAGTGGAGCAAGAAGATGATGGAGAAGAAGAAGATGGGGAAAAAGAAGATGGAGGAAAAAGAAAAACACCGAAGGAAGACCAGAAGAAAGAAGATGGAAGAAGAAGAAATTAATAAAGACTTGTCCAAAACCGTCTCTTGTGCTTTTTAACCTTTTTGACACTTTTTTTGTGAAATGGTAGGGGTACATTTGTACCCCATTACCATTTCACACGGGGGGCGGGATCTGGGGTCCCCTTGTTAAAGGGGGCTTTCAGATTCCGATAAGCCCCCCACACGCAGACCCCCACAACCACCGAGCAAGGGTTGTGGGGATGAGGCCCCTCTCACCATCAACATGGGGACAAGGTGCTTTGGGAGGCTACCCCAAAGCACCCTCCCAATTTTGAAGGCATGTGGCCTGGTAAGGTTCAGGAGGGGGGGCGCTCTCTCGTCCCTGCTCTTTTCCTGCAGCCTGCCAGGTTGCGTTCTCGAAAAAGGGTCTGGTATGGATTTTTGGGGGGACCCCATGCCATTTATTTTTAAATTTTGGCGCGGGGTTCCCCTTAAAATCCATACCAGACCTGAAGGGTCTGGTATGGATTTTGAGGGGGACCCCCACGCCATTTTTTTTTTGCTTCGGGGTTCCCCTGTGGGGAAATTCCATGCCGTTTTTATCAATGAACTTTTATGTGTATTGCCGGACCGACAATTCATTATAACCGGCGCTAGCGATAATAGTTTTACATGACTTTGTTTCCTTTAGAAATGTCATTTTGCTGTCAGAATGTTCTAAACACGGGAAACATGCGCCCATTTACAGGCATACTATAGACACCCCCCAGGTACGAAATTTAAAGGAATATTACACGTTTATTGTTTCACTTTAAGCATTATTAAAATCACTGCTCCGGAAAAAACTGCCGTTTTTAAAACTTTTTTTTGCATTGTTACATGTCTCCTAGGGCAGGACCCAGGTCCCCAAACACTTTTTATGACAATACCATGCATATAAGCCTTTAAAATTAGCACTTTTGATTTCTCCCATAGACTTTTAAAGGGTGTTCCGTGACTTTCGAATTTGCCGCGAACACCCCAAATTGTTCACTGTTCGGCAAATAGGCGAACAGCCAATGTTCAAGTCGAACTCATGTTCGACCTGAACATAAAGCCAATCCCTATTGCCAAACCAACCTATTAACATTCTACGAGGACGTGAGCTGCCATCTGGACAGGGGTAGGCCAATTGATGTGGTGTATCTGGATTTTGCAAAAACATTTGATACAGTCCCCAACAAACGCTTAATCTACAAACTGAGGTCGGTGGGTATAGACCATAGGGTTTGTTCTTGGATAGAAAACTGGCTCTGGGAGCATGTCGAAAGGGTAGCGATAAATAATGTGAACTCAGAATTTTCTAGAGTGGCGAGTGGGGTACCCAAGGCTCTGTCCTGGTACCAATTCTATTTAATTTATTTTTAAATGATATATTATAGAGGATGGGAAAATATGTAGGGCAATAACATCACAGCAGAATATAGAAACTTTACAAGAGGTCCTTAATAAATTAATGGAGTGGGATACTAGATGGCAAATTAGGTTTAACATTGGTAAATTTAAGATAATGCACTTGGAAAGTAAAAATATAAATGTAAGTTACTCTTTAGGGGGAGAACCCCTTGGGGAATCCAGGATGAAGAAGGATCTAGGGGTCCTATTAGAAGACAGACTGGGCAATAGCATGCAGTGTCAAGCTGCAGCAACCAAAGCCGGCAAAATATTAGCATGCATTAAAAAGGGAATTTACTCCAGAGATAAAACGATAATCCTGCCACTTTATAAAATTCTGGTTCGGCCGCATCTGCAGTATTCCGTCCATATTCTGGTCACTAATCCTCAGGAAACATGTGATGGAGCTGGAAAGAGTCCAGAGAAGGGCAACTAAATTAATATGGGGACTGGAGGACCTAAATTATGAGGAAAGACTACAAGCGCTAAATTCATTCTTCCTGGAGAAGAGACGCTTGAGAGGGGATATGATAGCAATATACATATATCTCAAAGGTGATCCCAGCGTAATTATGAAACTTTTCAGTCCCAGGGAGTGTAAAAGGACACTGGTCTAAACAATGAGACTGGAGGAGAAGCAGTTTAACCTTAAGCTGCATAGGGGGTTTTTCACTGTCAGGGCGGTAAGGATGTTGAACTCTCTTACACAATCGGTGGTGTCGGCAGGAAGTATGGCTAGTTTTAAAAGATTCTTGGACAGGCATCTTAGTGAAAACAATATATGGGGATATGGGAAATTATTTTCTACACACACACCAACACAGGTTGAACTGGATGGACTGTTGTCTTTATTCAAGCTCACCAACTATGTAACTTTGTAAGGTTCTCAGGTGTTTCCTTCACCCATTTTGCTTCAACGGTTCATTGGAAGGCAGTCTACACCTAGGTTATTATTTACTCCTTCAGGAAATGGAATATCCGGCTTATACCATCTCCTACATACTACTCCGTGAGCACCACACAAGGGAACTTGTAGTGATGATGAAGACCAGGTGAAAGGGAGCAAATTCAAAATAGGTGAACATTCGCTCTTCTGAAAGCTCGCAGAACAGTCAAACTGATGATGATGCTTCACTTGCACTGGAGCAGGACCCGGTTTTAACACTGGTCTCAGTGTGCGATTTTAGCTCTATTTCAGGCACGTAACAAGTGATCTACTTGACTAAAGCAGAATTCTCCTCATCTATGTCAATTCCTCGGACAGATTATGAGCTTAATGTAGTCATTTTTAAACATAGCTCAGAAACGCACCACCTCTTCTCCTACTCCCATTTTTCAAACAGAGTCCGATCCTGATATGACAACCCTAGAGGACATTGAATCTGAGGGAAATGAGAAGGACATTGAGGCTGTGTTGGAGGAAGCTGCAGAACATTTCTCTCCCACACAGTAAATATACAGTACTGCAAATATAGAAGGTGTGTCTAAAAAGACCTTTATGCTGGTGTATACCTATACATGGATTGTTCATCATGCATTTTAATATGTATTTAATCATGTATTGTTTTATTTTATATAAATTTTGTATTAATAAAATTATGTATTTTTCTTACTATGCAATCTGATCATACTAATCAAACCAGTACCGTGATAGTTAATTTTTCTTGTTTTTTTGGGGGACCAGTTGGGACCGACCTCCCTAGTTTTCCATTTCTCTATGTTGGATGATGGCGCACCCCTTTCTATTTTACTTAATTCATGCTCTTAGAGGCTATATATTTCTCTGTCAAAAAAGTTTGGTGATTGGTATCAGAAAACAAACAAAAGAGAAGATACAAAAAATTACCTTTATTGGCCTTCAAAATAAGTCAGTGTTCATGAAGCTTCTGGAAACTGTCAGAAAATGCCTCTTTAGGAACTATCGCAGAATCGCTGTCACACATTCTTGGTTTGCCACCACCTTCACAAAACATGCACCTTTCATGATGCTCTTCAGGCAGGGAAACAGAAAGAAGTCCACAGACGCCAGAATGGGGAGCATGGTGGATGATCGAGAACTGGTACACCATGCTGAGCCAAGAATTGGCACACATGGATCACACAATGCGCAGGAGCTTTATCATGAAGAAACATGCACTGTCAAGTCCTGTGCAACTCTGACCAAACACGGCGGATGCGTTGTAGCAACTGTTTCAAAACTCCCTTGTAGAATGCGGCGTTCACGGTTTGACCTGCAGGAACAAATTGTTTATAGATGGTGCCATCATTATCGTTGACGGTGATCAACATTGTCTTTATCTTGGACTTGCACTTGCAGGAGACTCTTTTTGGGTCGCGGGGAAGACGGTGAATGCCATTCCATGGATTGCCGCTTGGATTCCGGATCAAACTGGTAGTACCAGGTCTCATCCCCTGTGATGATGTTTTGCATAAAGGATGGATCCTGGTCACACTTGGTAATGAAATCTCCAGACGTTTCCATCCGTCAGCTTGTGCGGCACAAACCAGGAACAGACCTACCGCTTGCCCAAATCTTACCGGACGATGGTGCGCACGGCGGCCTTGCTAATGCCCAATTCCCCACCATCAATTGTAGAGTCAGTCGCTGATCTCATGCCAGCATTTCTTGCACTCGCTTGATCATGTCAGGGATTCTGCTTGTCGATGGCTGACCCAAACGTGGCTCATCCGCAGTCATTTCCTTCCTGTCGCGAAAGTATTTCAACCAGTCATAAATACATTTTCTGTTCATGGTCCTGTACGCTTGCACCAACATTTCATGTCGCCATTTTCCTCAATTTGTAGCAGAACTTGATGTTCACTCGTTGTTTCATTGCACTGTGACCCTACCTCTCACACTCACTATGTTTGTCTGCCCACAGTGGGTTTACCAGTCATGTGCACTCCACGCTAGGTGGCGCTTCTCCACGTGTCTCTGAATAGACATGTGCATGCGTATGCGCATGCACCTGGTCCATGTTGCTGTTGAGATATCGGACCATTCACTAAACTTTTTTTTTAACAGAAGCCTTTTTATTTATCATAAACAAATACAAAAGAAAACAAGAACTGTAATGCCGCGTACACACGGTCGGACTTTTCGTCTACAAAAGTCAGACAGCCTGTCCGACAGACTTCCGGCAGACTTTCGGCGGACTTTCGACGGACTTGCGGCGGACTTTCTAACGAACAGACTTGCCTACACACGATCACACAAAAGTCCGTCGAATTCTTACGTGATGACGTACACCGGACTAAAATAAGGAAGTTCATAGCCAGTAGCCAATAGGTGCCCTAGCGTGGCTTTTTGTCCGTCGGACTAGCACACAGACGAGCGGATTTCGGGGTCCGTCGTAGTTACGAAGTAAAGATTTGAAGCATGTTTCAAATCTAAAGTACGTCGGATTTGAGGCTAAAAAAGTATGTTGAAAGTCCGGAGAAGCCCACACACGATCGGATTACCAGCCAGCTTTAGTCCGTCAGCGTCCGTTGGACTTTTGTAGACGAAAAGTCTGACCGTGTGTACGCGGCATAAGGCACTCAGTTCAGCATATCATACAGAATAAATAACATCGATCATAAAGGAAGAAGAAAAGTAAGATACAATTCTTTAGCAGTATACAATATAGAAAAGTAAGAGGATCAGTCACTTAGAGCAAATGGAAAAAAACTATAAAAGGAGGGAAAAGAGGAGGGAGGGGGGAAGAGGGAAAAGGGAGTGGGACAGGGGCGGCCCGTCCATTAAGGGCACACAGGAGCCGCTCCCTCTATCCACACCACCCCCATATGGTTAATGGATAGATTCATGCATAGCATGAAGGCAATCCCAAGAGGCAATCTGATTTTCCCTGGACCAACTTTACCTATAAATGTTAGTACCCAGTAATATTGTGTGCATTTAGGAAAGAATCCAGGCCTTTCTTAAAGCAATCTACTGAGCTGGCCAGAACCGTCTCTGGAGGGAGTCTATTCCACATTTTCACAGTTCTTACTGTGAAGAAACCTTTCCGTATTAGGAGATGAGATCTCTTTTCCTTTAGGCGTAAAGAGTGCCCCCTTGTCCTCTGTGTTGACCGTAAAGTGAATAACTCAACACCAAGTTCACTATATGGACCCCTTATATATTTGTACTTGTTGATCATATCCCCCCTTAATCTCTTCTTCTCAAGAGGGAATAAATTCAGTTCCTCAGTTCCTATCTTTCCTCATAGCTGAGCTCCTCCATGCCTATAATCAGTTTGGTTGCCCTTCTCTGCACTATCTCCAGTTCCCGATATCCTTTTTGAGAACTGGCGCCCAAAACTGAACTGCATATTCCAGATGAGGTCTTACTAATGATTTGTACAGGGAAAAATGATATCTCTCTCTCTGGAGTCCATACCTCTCTTAATACAAGAAAGGACTTTGCTCGCTTTGGAAACCGCAGCTTGGCATTGCATGTTATTATTGAGCTTATGATCTACAAAGACTCCCAGATCTTTCTCCACTACAGATTCCCCCAGTTGTACTCCCCCTAGTATGTATGATGCATGCATATTCTTAGCCCCCAAGTGCATAACTTTACATTTATCAACATTAAACCTCATCTGCCATATAGTAGCCCATTTTTTGCATTGAGGTCGGCTTGTAAATATGAGGAAAGGATACCTTAAGTCTCAATCCCCAGGTATCGAAATTTAAATACCCAGATCAGGGGAGACTGGACAGGGGGAGAAGTGGGGGATGGCTGAACTACAGAAAATAGCAGCGATTTCCTCCAATTGATCTTGATGCCGTCTAGAGCCTCATCGAGAGAGGCATCAGGTAAATATAATAGGGCATCGTCTGGACAGGGGCGTAACTAGAAATCACAGGGCCCCATAGCAAAATGTTGTATGCCCCCCCCCCCCCCTGCAAACCACCCCCCCTTGCAAAACGCCCCCCCCCCCTGCAAACCGCCCCCTCCACAAAAAAAAGAACTAATGCCATTGAACAACAGATTACCGCACCCATGTAGCACAGTACCCAGGCAACAGCTTATATTAATTTTGAACAACAAAGTATGCAGAATACTGTATGCAGCCCCTAAAGGACACACATTGCTGACCTCCAGCCTTCTAACCAATTTCTGTTCTGTTATAAAAAATGAAATAGTTCAACTCACCATAATGCAGAATCAGTGGGAGCCCTGAGAGTGTCACTTGCCACTGTCGCCTGCCACCAGATGCAACTTGTCACGGAATGTCACTTGCCACATCACCCGCCACACGTTGCGGATTGTCCACTTGCCACGTCGCCTGCCACCAGATGCAGATTGTCACTTGTCACAAGTTGCAGAATGTCACCTGCCACATGTTGCCGATTGTCCACTTGCCACGTCCCGGATTGTCACTTGCCACGTCACCTGCCACACATTACTGATTGTCACTTGCCACGTCCCAGATTGTCACTTGCCACACATTAGATTGTCACTTGCCACGTCACCTGCCATACATTACGGATTGTCACTTGCCACTTTCCGGATTGTCACTTGCCACACATTACGGATTGTCACTTGCCACATCGCCTGCCACATGTTATGGATTTTCACTTGCCACGTCACCTGCCACACATTACGGATTGTCACTTGCTACGTCCCGGATTGTCACTTGCCACACATTACGGATTGTCACTTGCCACGTCGCCTGCCACACATTACGGATAGTCACTTGCCACGTCACCTGCCACACATTATGGATTGTCACTTGTCACGTCCCGGATTGTCACTTGCCACACATTAAGGATTGTCACTTGCTGCCACGTCCCGGATTGTCACTTGCCACTTCACCTGTCACACATTACGGATTGTCACTTGCTGTGTCGCTTTCATGCTGTGTCCCAGAGTCAGGCAGCAGAGAGATAAGGTCATCTCTCTGCTTCCCGAGGCTGCCTGCACAGTGAGGGGGGAACTGCACTGCAGCTTTGCAGGAAGGGCGCCGGGCGGCGAGAAATGATGTCATCTCTATGCACCCCGGCTGCCAGCTCCCTGATTGGCCAGCCCGCTCACACACGAGCCGAGCCGCCCAGCTGACTCACCGCCTGACAGCCCTCGGAGCCGCCCGCGCTCTCACTGCGGAGCCGCCCGCTCTCACCCGCGGCCCCGCAAAGCCGCCAGCTCTCACCCGCGGGCCCGCAAAGCTGCCCGCTCTCACCCGCTGTCACCCGCAGAGCCGCCTGTCCTCACCGGGCCCCTAACGGCTGCGGGCCCCATAGCAGCCGCGTGTGTCGCTATGGCGGTAGTTCCGCCACTGCGTCTGGTGATCTTTTCCCGCAGGGGATCTACTGGAAGGCCAGGGACCCATGAAGAGGAACAGATTAGGATAGCTAAGGGTTCCACTGCCAGCGCAAACAGCCTAGGAGAGAGCAGGCACCTCTGCCTAGTGCCTCTGTTGAGATTAAATGCTGGGGATAGAATACCATTAGTTCCAACCCTAGCCATAGGGGGATCTATGCAACCGCTGTATCCATGCTATAAATTTGGGACCAAAGCCAAACTTCTTTAATACTTGCCACAGGAAGGCCCATTCAACAGAGTCAGAGGCCTTCTCTGGAGGCAAGGGAGGCCACAATTTCAGGGGTGGCATTAATTCTAAGATTGTTGATGTTGGTATAGAGTCAATGGATATTGATGTCGGTACCTTTGCCAGGCATGAACCCAGATTGATTCTCTTGTATCAAAGATAATATCACCAAGTTGAGGCGATTAGCCAGAATTTTGGTAAACACTTTAGCATCTAAATTAAGTAGGGAGATTGGGCAGTAGGACACACACAATTCAGGGTCTTTACCCGGCTTGGGCACCACAACAATCACCACTTCTAATAAGACCTAGTGTGATTGTCAGTGATGGCTGCAATATAAGCCCTACCCCCCAAATAAGCCCTACCCTTTTTCCCCGAAAATAAGCCCTACCCTGAAAATAAGACCTACAAGGACTTTAACTAGGGCTTATTTGGGGGGTAGGGCTTATATTGCAGCCATCACCGACAATCACTCTGGTCTTATTTTCGGGGAAACAGGGTAGATAGTGGGATACAGTCTTCCTCCAACACAGTCTGAATAAGTTCATGAAAGTGAGAAACTATGATCTAGGCATGGGTCTAATAGAATTCAGCTGGTAATCCGTCCGGACCCAGAGTTTTTGCTGTCTGAAGTGTGGCTACTGCTATCTGTACTTCTTTCATGGTGAAAGGAGCATTAAGTCTTTGTCGGGCTGTAACTGAAAGTTCAGAAAGCTCAGAAGACTGTCCGTACTGTAAGTTATTCTAGAGGAATAGAGATGTTAGTAGAATCTCATGAATTGAATGTATATCTGTGTAGGATCTGAGTGCAATAGACCATCATCATCTCTGATGTGAGCTATGTGAGTAGTGGTAGAGAGTTCCTTAGCAAGCCAGGCCAAGAGTCTACCTGTCCTCTCCCCCTGTTCAAAGATCCTCTGTGATTGGGATCAAGGGATCTTTTGAGAGGAGGTAGTGCGTATCACTGCCTTTTCTTTGTATAAGACCTGTAAATTGCGATAAGTATCCTGTGTTTTAGAAATCACATATTGGGCTTCTAGCTCCCATGCCTTGGCTTCCACCTCTTCAAGAGCTAGAGATGACTCCCTCCTGACTTTACCTATGGTTAATTGATATTGGCCTTGGGCATAAGCTTTAAAAGCGTCCCAAACTACTGCTGGGGCTGCCGTGGCCCGGTTATGTACCCAGAAATCTTCCAGTTCCGAGGCCATCAGAGGGGTGATACGTTCATCAGACACCCAGAATGGAGATAACCTCCATAGACAGGGACCAGGTACTAGATCAGTTCTAAGCTTCAGTAGCACAAGGGAGTGGTCTGAGATGCCACTGGGCAGTACAGAAACATCCAGAGTGTGAGAAGTCAGGGAGTTACTCATATATACTAGATCTATATGGGCTAATGTTGTATAGGTACTGGACTGACAGGTATATTGTCACTCCCCCGGATGTTTCCATCACCACACGTCACATAGACCATACATCTCTGCCCATCTGGACAAGGCAGAGTCAACATTGGGGTCAGGATTAAGTTTATCCAAGTTAGGATTTGGGGAAATATTGAAATCCCCAGCCAGGAGACTATGCACCTTGGGGTATTGTGCAACTATTGGTACGAATTTAAATAACAGCGACATATTGGCTGGAGGAGGAATGTATATGCCCACAATTACCAGCTCAAGCCTGTCACAAATCGCATGAAGCACAACATATCTCCCATCAGTATCCAGGTGGAGATCCAGCAGACTAAAGTGCAAGGACGTATCAACCAGAACACTGACTCCCCTTGAGTAGGAGGAGTAGGTGGAATGGTAATATGAGCCTACCCAAGGCTTTTTAAGAGTCAGCATTCTGCTTCCCATAAGGTGTGTTTCCTGTAAGATACAAATGTGAGGGTGGTACCTCTTTAAGAAATTAAACATGAGAGATCGCTTAAACTTGGAGTTCAGTCCTCTCACATTCCAGGAAATTATGGAAATAGGAGCCATATTGGGTATATAGTAAGCATAAATGAGATTCAGATCTCCATCTGGAGTATATGCAAAGCAAGAAAAACACTGCAAAGTATGAATTCAGTATGATGATCAGTAATAGGAGGTGAAGAAAGCTGACCTCCACCAATATTTACATATATAGCAAACTTGTGTGCCTTAGAAAAAAACATGGTAAAACATAAAAGTAAAACATTAACCAGAACTAAATTATCCCCTCCCCACTCCACCCACCCCCCAAACCAGGGTGCGCTTTACTCCCAAAACTGAACATGGCAACTGCCAACTGGGGATGTGTACAATGGAGCACTAGAGGTAACAGCATTAAAACGCTATCACAGTCCAAACATAGGAAAAAGCGCCTATAGAGAAATAGGATATACGGTCCCTGCAGAGGTAAATTTACCGAGAAAAATCTGGGGGCACTACACTTAAAAATATGTTGCAAACTTGAACATTGCCCTCTGAACTTCATCTAAGATGGTAGTATGCCTGGTTAGGAAGGCAGAATGCAAGTTGTGATATGTGATGAAGATAGGGAGTGGAAAAAAAACATCTGCTATGCTGTGATGCTTATATGTTTATGCTTATGTGTCTTTTTCATGGGTATATTACCAGTGTATTATGTGATATAAGTGTGCGCATACTCGAGTGCGTGCACACATCTTTTTCCTAGTCCCTCTCCTACTCTCTCCTCCCCCCCCCCCCCCCTCTTTGTCCTATTCCTGTTGTTCTCTTACTTGTTTCTTACTTTTACCCCCCTTTTCTCCCCTGCCCTTCCTTCCCCTCCCCCCTTTTCTTCCCCTTCCCATCACCCCTTTTATTGCGCCTCCCCCCCCCCTTTTCATCCCCCCCCATCCTTTTTTCCATTAGATTGTTTCTTCATACCCTTCACATGATATCCCTTCAGAGAGATATATATTATAGCCATTATAGCCTCCTTCCAGCTATTTTTCATAAACACAAACATACATACTACTATACATATCGGGTCTGAGCTTGTACGTGTGTATATATACATAACAATATATACTTTTTAATTGTCCTTTTAGTTACCCATGTTTTTATAAATAGCCCATTTTTATTAATAGCCCATCTTTTAATTGTATTTTATTTCATCCCCAGTGCCAGACATTCGTTGTATCTATTTTATGATCTCATTTCTATCATGCCCCTCTTTCTCTATATACCGTATATACTCGAGTATAAGTCGAGGCCCCTAATTTACCACAAAAAACTGGGAAAAATTTATTGACCCGAGTATAAGACAAAGGTGAGAAATGCAGAGGGTCAACAATGCCCATCTGCAGCTGCATGCCTCCCTGTGTCCTGTGCAGCCTACCTGTACCCTGTGCATGTGTCCTGTACATGTGTGTGTGTCCTGTACATGTGTGTCCTGTACATGTGTGTCCTGTACATGTGTGTCCTGTGTCCTGTACATGTCCTGTGTCCTGTACATGTCCTGTGTGCATGTGTCCTGTGTGCATGTGCAGCCTACCTGTGTCCTGTGCAGCCTCCCTGTGGCGATCACCATCCTCCCTGTGGCGATCTCCATCCTCAAACGGCGGCCGGCGTGTGACGATAGTGTTCGGCGGCTATTCCACAGTTCAAAAGCGGCGCCTCCTCCTCGTCTGTGATAGGCTGACCGCTGACTGCCTATCACGGACATTCTCTCATTCTCATACCACGGACGAGGATGAGAGAATGTCCGTGATAGGCTGTACACTGACGAGCAGGAGGCGCGGCTTTTGAAAGCTGCAATAGCCGCCGAACACTATCATCACACGCCGGCCGCCGTCTGCCTGCATGACACGCTGATCATGCAGACAGACGGCGGTGACTCGAGTATAAGTCGAAGGGACACTTTCAGCCCAAAAAAAATGGCTGAAAAATTCGACTTTTACTCGAGTATATACGGTAAGTCTTTTTCTGTTTTTTCATTATCTTTTCTTCTTTGTTCTTTTTCCTGCCCCGTTCACATGCTCCTCGCTATTGGTGACACAATTTCGTACAGCTCCTCTTTATGGCCACTCCCCCCACCCCTTCCCATATATTCCCTTCTCTAGTCCCGTGCTAACCAGCTTGACAAAGGAGTGCAGCCGTCATGTCACTCACGGCTAGCTGACTCAGGAAACGCTTCGCATAGTGTGTGACGTCATTGCTCCTCGCCTGGATTACTGTTTGCTTTCCAAGCCTCATTCTGGTATCCCTCCATCGCTGCCAGCCGGTTAACATCCAGCGCATCTGAAGACCAGTCTGATGACACAAATCCATGGCCAGGAAGATTGACCTCACGGACCTCCTTGGTTACATTTGGGACTCCTGTATTCCTTTATAATTCAACCTAAATGTGAGTGCAATCTTTGTTGCTGCCTTTTTTACTAAAATTGTTTAGTCTGCACCCAGAGGCGCCTCCGTTTCCTTGTTTTTTCTGAATTTGACAGACTTCACCTTCATCTTTAGGGTATGCAGGGCTGCCGTGTGATCGTGCAGCAGATGCTCCGAGTCCCCCACCCGGTGCTCGACCTCTGATACGCGTGTACGCATCATGTCCATATCTTTTCGAATGAAGCCTACCTCTAGTCGTATGGAATTTATTTTCTCTGTCAGAGTGGATTTACAGTCCATAATGGCCTGCATGAGTACAATGAAGTTGGCCTGCTCCAGCAACGCAGGTTCAGGGTCCTCCTTCTGTGTCGCCATATTGGTGTTAGTGGCGGGAGAGGCAGCCGCTCTGCTCGTGGAGGAGGATCTGCCGGGGTTACGAGGAACAGAGGAGTTCCTGCCTCTGATCATGCTATGTCGGACGGTAAGTGGCACCTCCTCCAGTGGAGAATAGCGAGCAGTCTGCAGGGGAAGGAACAGATAATAGCAGATTTAGGCCGGAGCTCTCTCAATGTGCTGCTGCTCCGGTGGCCATCTTGGACATGCACCCCCATTTACCAAACATTTTAGACACACATCGTATTGAACAGGAAACTTCAAGCAATATGCTTGTGAATATTGAAAAGCTCATTGCCTATGCTTGAAAAAGCCTTGGCATCAGTGGCGGCCTGTCCATAGGGGGCGCACGAGCGACACCCCCCCCAGCAGTAAAAAAAAAAACAAAAAAAAAAAAAATTTTTTTTTTTAAAAAGGCCCTTTAAAAAAAATAGAAAAAAATTTCCTTTAAGTGCACTGTGTTCGGGCACCTGACAATGCACTATGGGAAGCGCCATGTCAATGCAATCACGAGATTGCAGATGAGGCGCTTCATTTGCAGGATTTTTACCTGTTTTGTGGCGCATTCCCTTGCGCCGAACAACTTCCGCCCGTAGCATAACTACGGGCGGGTGCTTTGTTCTTCGGGTTAAGACGTTACTTCCGGTTTTCCTGTGCCAGAGGGAAACTGGAAGTGACGTCAGAAGCTCCGTGGAATGCACGGCCTGAGCGGAGCTGGTAAGTAAGGCTTCAAAATAGGTGAACTGCGAGCACCATGCTTGGTGCTCGTAGTCCACTCAGCTGTGTTAGGAAAGGCTACCAAAAAGGGCCTTTTTAAAAAAAAAATTAAAAAGATAGAATACAGCCAATCGCTGCCACTGTGCCCATCAAACGCTGCCACTGTGTCATCAAATGCAGCCATTGTGCCATCAAACACAGCTACTGTGCCAAACGCTGCCACCCATCAAATGCTGCCAGTGTGCCCATCAAGTGCTGCCAGTGTGCCTAACTGCCCATCATATGCTGCCAGTGTGTCCATCAAATGGTGCTATTTGCTGAGAGGTATAGTGAGTATTTTGCAGACCTCACTTTTTGTCACAAAGTTTTGAAAATTGAAAAAAGAAAAAAAAAAGTTTTTTCTTGTCTTTCTTCATTTTCAAAAACAAATGAGAGCTGCAAAATACTCACCATGCCTCTCAGCAAATAGCTTGGGGTGTCTACTTTCCAAAATGGGGTCATTTGGGGGGGTTTTGTGCCACCTGGGCATTCCATGGCCTCCGAAACTGTGATAGGTAGTGAAGAGTGAAATCAAAAATTTACACCCTTAGAAATCCTGAAGGCGGTGATTGGTTTTCGGGGCCCCGTACGTGGCTAGGCTCCCAAAAAGTCCCACACATGTGGTATCCCCGTACTCAGGAGAAGCAGCTGAATGTATTTTGGGGTGCAATTCCACATAGGCCTATGGCCTGTGTGAACAATATATCATTTAGTGACAACTTTTTGTAAATATATATATTTTTTTGTCATTATTCAATCACTTGGGACAAAAAAAAAATATTCAATGGGTTCAACATGCCTCTCAGCAATTTCCTTGGGGTGTCTACTTTCTAAAATGGGGTCATTTGGGGGGGTTTTGTACTGCTCTGCCATTTTAGCACCTCAAGAAATGACATAGGCAGTCATAAACAAAAAGCTGTGTAAATTCCAGAAAATGTACCCTAGTTTGTAGACGCTATAACTTTTGCGCAAACCAATAAATATACGCTTATTGACATTTTTTTTACCAAAGACATGTGGCCGAATACATTTTGGCCTAAATGTATGACTAAAATTGAGTTTATTGGATTTTTTTTATAACAAAAAGTAGAAAATATCATTTTTTTTCAAAATTTTCAGTCTTTTTCCGTTTATAGCGCAAAAGATAAAAAACGCAGAGGTGATCAAATACCATCAAAAGAAAGCTCTATTTGTGGGAAGAAAAGGACGCAAATTTCGTTTGGGTACAGCATTGCATGACCGCGCAATTAGCAGTTAAAGCGACCCAGTGCCAAATTGGAAAAAGACCTCTGGTCCTTAGGCAGCATAATGGTCCGGGGCTGAAGTGGTTAAGGGGGCAAATCCTTCCGGGGCTGAAGTGGTTAAACAATATAGAGAGTGCACCAGCATTGTGTTAAATTTTTTATTTATAATGGATATCTTGTGCTGAAAAGGTGATTTAATCACATGTAACATAAAATCCATTAAGTTATAACTCACTGTCTGACAGACACCGATATCAACTGCCAAACCCTCAGAAAATGTAGGCTCTGCCCATAGGTGTGTGCAGCCCATTGCATAAGAGTTGCACCCTAAAGCTCAAACACACATACATTTCACTGCAGCCTCAGCTGTACTGCACAATGAATGAATGGGAAGCGCTCTGTGGGCGGCTTCCTGTTCATTCACGCATTGAAGCATAGTAAACACTGTTTACTATGCTTCAGTTATGATTGAACACAGTAAGTGAGTGTGTTCATTTACAAAAGAAAGGGGCTGGTAAATGACATATTGATTAGCTTCTTCCCCCACTCTCCATCCTAAAACATCCCCCGCAGCTGGGGGGTAGGGAGAGAGGAAGGTGTAAGGAGATTCCATATTACATTTCATAATTGATTAACTGTTGATTTCACTCTGTTCATGATATGTTCAGGGTTTTGCTTATTTGCTTTAATAATCAGAAAAATATCTGAGTATATTTTTAATGAAGGTCAGACTGTCTTATGATTTTACTAAAATACATCATACTGTCTGTCTATTCCTCTATTCCATGCCCATCAGAGGAAGCATCTGTTTGTGGTTTTATTTCTGTATTTTGTTTGTCCGGTATAACAGCTAACATTAGGCTTTTTTAGGGAAGCTGTGGTTGAATACCTCATAGTCCAGCAGACAAATGACAGAGGGTAAGGAATGTTTTGACCTATTAACTTGAACTGCAGGGGTCACCATTACTGATATCACAAGACTTTATTAAAGTATGAAAAATCAAATCACAAGATATATTAATGTTTGGAAATTACCGAATATGCTAATATGTATTATCATTTTGATTGGCCCCCAAATTGTGGGCAGAGTCTTGTAAAGACAGCATAAAACAGCGAGTCCTGAAATAAAGAATTGTAATCATTTCAGCATACCTATGTGTGTATGTGTCATTGATTAACCGCCGGCGAGGACCTCCACTGAGCCATCTCCAAGAGCCTAGGCCACAGGTAGAAGACGGAGCGCCTAACAGTTTTGGTACCAGAAGTGGGGTGTTTTGAACAGGTAAGACATTTTTATACCTTTTTGCCTATTTTTTGGTAACTGGTATTGATGCTTGCCTTGTTCAAATAACCTTGTATGTCCACCCACTTACATAACTGTGCCTTCGCAATGGGCTAGGCTGGCCCCTTGGAGGGTTAAAGGGCTCGCAGGGTTTTTTGGTTTTTGTTTAAGTAGTCTGACTAGGTTGGTCTGACTGTGTTAGGTAGATATATGTGTGTTTAAAACTCGGGAAGTATAGAATACGCCCGTAGTATAAGGAATGGCTAAGTGGACGCCCAATTTTTGGGGAAAATATTGAAAAGTGCACTTATAATAACATGTTAATGTAAATGTAACTTTATTTGGCCACTGTATATATAAGATTTTGCTTGTTTTTCTCTTAGGTACCACCGTAAGTATTTAGAGTGTATAGAGTATTAGAGAATTAGAGATAAGTGTATGATATATGTGTATGACAACTGAATGTAAAGTACTGTATTGATTTAGAGGATTTTTTTGTTAAGATATTGTATTACACATATATGTACTAAATGAACGACCTAAGACAGGAGCCTGACTGTAGTGAGATAGCGCCCGCCTGCCCACATTGCACCTTTGGTTTACTGTTCCTTAGTGTTGACAGGACGTGGATCCTGCTTACCACTAGACCAACCGGATTTTCATACCGACTTGGTGCAAGGGGGGTCTTTCCTGCCACAAGAAGGGGTACTTTACACCGGGTACTAAGAGTTAACCTCCATAGCTATTTCAGCCCCACTGCCATAAGAGACCAAGGGACTTACTCCCAAGTCAGGGAACAGATTATAGCACAAACAGGTTGCTTTCATCTCTGTCCCTGTACTAGTCACACACTTCCAAGGTTATTGGATGGGGAATTCTGCGGCAACCCAGACCATGGCCAGTCCATCTCCCTATGAGTATGTTAAAAACACACTACCGGGGTCACAGGTAGAACCATTTTGGACACAGGTCAGAGACAGGTGCCAACAGCTGGGGATACATGACCCAGGGCCAGTGGGACCCTGTTCTGAGGATGATTGGAAGGAAGTGAGCAAGGTGTGTCAGGTACACAAGCACTCCTACCCACCTGGGAAATGGGAAGACATCCAGTATATGAAAGATTGTTACAAAATATGGAATAAATGCTTAGCCAAATATAAAACAAAGTATGTAACTAAAGCCCCCACACCAAAACCTGTAAATTCACCCGCCCTTTCACAACAACCCGAAGCACCCCCCCCTTATGTGATGGTTAAACAGGAGGATGGAACATTGGGTCCATGTCTTCAGCTGTATCCATTTTTGGATCCAGCAGTATTAGCTACCATGATATATGGTGTAGCTGATCAGGTACAGGTTACACGATGGGAAAACGAAAGTAGAAGAAGGGAAGAGGAAGTTCGGGCAGAAGAGAGGATTAGGAAGTTGGAAAAGGAAGAAAGGGATGGAATGTCCCTAGAAAAGGGAGAAGAGGAAGGAGTCAGGAAGTTAAGCCCCAGGGAAAAGGAGTGGAAGGAGAAACAGAAAGAGTTTAATAAGAGACAGCAGGAAGAGGAAGAAAGGATACAGAGGAAAAGGGAAGATTTAGAGGCGTACGAGAGGAAACTAGAGAAAAAGGCGAGAAGGATTAAGGAGGCTGAAGAAAAGATAATTTCACAGCCATCCACCACACTCAGAAGCCAGAAACCCCCACAGGAGGAAAGGGAGCAGGGTGAATCCTCTACTGAGGAAAGAGAAATGGAAGTGGACCAGGAAACTCTAGGTGCCACCTTTAAAGCACCACTCATGCATATAGGGGAGACGGTAGTGCATATTCCCCTGCCCCTAGGCACACTGTCAAAAATAAAGGAGTTATGCCCCAGCCCAAAGAAAAGCCCTAGGGAGGCTGGTGCTTTCCTTGCAAAATACAGTGCAGGGACAAGCCTGGATAAAGAAGATATAGCAGGGATTCTTAGTATAGTTGACCCTGACAGCCCAGAGGGGCATCCCGTAGATGCCTTATGGACAGCCCACATAGAGGAAAATAAAGATTGGGTGTCTTTTTGGAAAGGTATGGGGAATCATTGGTCTGCTATATACAAGGGTTCATCTGCACTTCAGGAACTTGTCCTAGCAAAACAGGGGCCGAAGGAAAAGTTCTATGAATTTTGTACCCGGGTATATGGTCTGTGGAAAGCAGTAGATAACGCCAACCCCCAATTGTTCACCACCACCATTATGGCTGGTGGCGATACAAAGGTGACACAGTTGCTTAAATTCACTAATCCAAAGTGGGCAGAACAACCCCCAGATGAATTTATGAAAGATGCTAGGTCACGAGAAACATCAGGAGTATTTGAACAGAAGGGTGGCATTTTTCCCTCCCTGACACCAACCCAGACTCTGCCAACTGGTGGGACCCCGCCCACCCACATAATGACAATGCAACCTTATCCACCAATGCAATCTTATCCCCCAGACCAGGGTTACCTACCAGACCAGGGGTGCTTTAACTGTGGGGAACTGGGGCACTGGAAGTCCCAATGTCCCTACAGAATTAGAACAAACGCCCAGAGAGGGAGAGGTAGGAATCTTAACACCACCCCCCGTCGCCTTCAGGATATCAGGTATCCTCACCCACCACAACCCCAACCACCCCCACCACAACCCCAATACCAGCCTCAGCCCAACAGACCACCCCCACGCATTCCGATGCAGTGGCCATCCGCTCGGCGGACACCACAATAGGGATGCCAAGAGTATGTCCCGTCCCTCAGCCTTGTGTGTTACAATCCATCATGGAAAAGTCTTCCGCAGGTACTATTGCGGGTAGATAATCACCTGATATGTCTACTTCTGGATTCAGGGGCTACATTCAGTAGTTTGAATGATGCCATATATGACACACCGCACTGCACTGAGGGAAACTCTATTGGCATAAATGGGACATCAGTTACCCACCCCATCACTCCACCATTGCCCGTGGCTACTCCAGAAGGGCAGGAACTGTGCACTCAGAGTTTTGCTGTCCTTGTGGATTGCCCAGTATCTTTAATGGGGAGGGACCTACTCTCAAAACTGAATATCACCATTAAATTTGACAGAGGGGGCTCCCTCACTGCCAGCTCACCGTTCTGTGATTTACATGCTCCAAAGAGACACACTTTCAGGGGACTCTTTGCATCATTGCCACCCACTCTAGAAACACATGCTATATGGGCAGACAACAAAGGGAGTGTGGGTTTTATTAACTGTACACCCTACACACCACAAATGCGTCCAGACGCTGTAGTACAATATCACAAGCAATACCCCCTGCCACTTGAAAAAATTGAAGGCATCACACCATTAATCAATGATTACATAGCAAAAGGGATTCTGAAACACATCATAAGCCCCTGGAATACACCAATCTACCCTGTGAAAAAGGCAAATGGGGAATGGAGGCTTGTACAGGACCTAAGGGCCGTGAACAAGCAGGTTATACCTCTGCCACCTTTGGTAGCAGATATTTCTTTCATCTTTTTGAAAATACCTGCTGATTCCCTTTGCTACACAGTAGTAGACCTGGCGAACGCGTACTTTAGCATCCCGATCGATGATGGGGTATTGCCCATGTTTTCATTCTCATGGGGGGGGAAAAGCAGTTGACCTGGTCAAGATTACCTCAGGGGTATGTGGACAGTCCCGCAGCCTTCTCCATGGTCCTTAATGAGACAATTAAGTCATGGACTGCTGAGCGCGGGTCGGTACTAATACAGTATGTGGACGACTTGCTCCTGTGCAGTCGATCTGCTGAAGATTGTGCGGTCGATTCCACATCTCTGTTACATCACCTGGCCAGGTCTGGCCACCTAGCATCCAAGAAGAAGATTCAATGGTGTCAAAGTCAGGTAGAATACCTGGGATGCATTTTGAGGGAGGGAACCAGGCTGGTATCCCCCAAACGTGCCGCAGCCCTGCAGGCTCTCAGTCCTCCAAGAGACAAAGCAACTTTGCTCTCATTCTTGGGTGCAATTGTATATTGCCGCCAATGGATCCCAGATTGTTCATATTATGATGGCATTCTGAGGGAGGCTACCTTGTCCACCGCCCCAAAGACAGTAGATTGGACAACAGAAAGGCTCTGTGCTTTTCAGGCCTTGTTACAAAGTCTGACTCAGGCCCCCGCCCTGGGATTGGTAGAATATGGCAAACCCTTTCAATTATACTGTGTGGTATCGGGAAATTCTTTTGCTGCAGTTTTGACACAGCAACATGGAACCAGGTACCGACCAGTCTCCTATCTCTCAAAAAAGTTGCCTACCCAAGTACAAGGGATGCCATCTTGTCTACAAAACCTTGCTGCTTGTGCTATGGCAGTTCAGGAGGCTAACAAATCAGTATTAGGCCATGAACTGACTCTCTACACTACTCATTCAGTAACTCACCTTCTGCAAAACATGAACACACAGCATATGACAGCACAAAGGCTTAGTGGGTATGAGATCACACTTCTGAATACTGATAACCTCACCCTCAAACACGCATCACCAAGTAATCCCACTGTCCGTCTTTTACATTCTTTGCTCAAGCTGCCACGAGACCCTGATCAGAAGCACAATTGTGTTGAACAGGTTGCAGCAATAACCAGCCCTCGCCCAGATCTCACTGACATCCCCCTACCAGGAGTACAGGACGTCTTCATAGACGGCAGTTGTTCTCGCCCCTCTGATACAACATTCCTGACAGGGTATGCCATTGTCCAACTACCTGATGTGGTGTTGGAAGCAAAAGCCTTACCACCCTCCTCGGCACAGGTAGCAGAATTGGAGGCACTCACAAGAGCTTGCATACTTTTCTCTGATGAGGAAGTAAACATCTACACAGATAGTAGGTACTCTTTTGGTGTAGCGCACGACTATGGCGTAATCTGGGCGAATAGAGGATTTAAAACCGCTGACAACAAGCCGATCGCCAACTCTACGCAAATTAAAGCACTCCTGCAAGCAATTCTTCTCCCAAAGAGGATAGCGGTCATCGAAGTAAAAGCACATTCATCAGATAACAGCAGAGTTTCCAAAGGAAACGCTCTGGCAGAGAAGCAAAAAAAGCCGCTGCCCTATACATTGGTCAGCCAGCCCCCACAACAATGTTTTTCAAGGAACATTTTACATCCCCCAACTTTAAAACCGTTGTGGCACAAATACAGGGATTAGCTACAGAGGAGGATGTTTCTTTTTGGGTCAAGGATGGCTTGACCAAGGACCAAGAAGGTCTTTGGTCAAAAGAGGGGAAGATATTGGGCATACCAGAATCAAGCAGTGTTCTCATACTTTCCTATCTCCATGGTCCAGGACATATAGGTACCACCGCCCTAACAAACATATACACAAAGTCTTTCTGCACAAACAACTTAAGTAAACAGGCAAAACTCCTCACCAGCAGCTGTCTAACCTGTGCACAAAACAATGTCCAAGGGAAAAATCATGGATTACATGGCCACCTGCCCTCACCCCTGGGTCCCCTGACAGATTTGCAAATAGACTTCACACACATGCCCAAACAAAGGGGTAATTTGAAATGCCTTTGCGTAATCGTATGCAAATGGTCGGGCTGGGTTGAAGGAATTCCGTGTACAGGTGAGACTGCTAAAATTGCTGCCAAATGCCTACTGAACCATTGGGTTTGTAGGTTCGGAATACCAACGGCCATTTGGTCAGACAGAGGGCCTGCCTTCAGCTCCTCTGTTACACAGACTTTAGCTAAGCTACTAGGCTTACAGTGGAAACTGCACATCCCTTACCACCCACAAAGTGCAGGAGTAGTGGAAAGAATGAATAGGAACATTAAGGACAAGTTAAAAAAGGCCACGGGGGGGCACCATGAAAGGATGGTTGGATTACCTTCCTTCTGTCCTATTTCAGATCAGGACAACACCACATGCTAGAACAAAACTCTCACCCTTTGAGATTTTGATGGGAGTTCCTGCAAACATAGAGCTGCCCCTCTTAGATCAAAACACTGACATTAACATCTATTCTCAACAGGAAATGTACGTGAAAAATCTGGTAAGTATGCTACAAGATATGAACGAACAAGTTTCTGTCACCTTTTCTCCTCTTTCAACAGAACCTACTCATCCCTTCATCCCAGGAGACAAAGTACTGGTGAAACAACTGGCACACAAAAAGAAGGTTGGACCCATTTTCTCCGGACCCTGGAAGATAGAGAAGGTTTCCAGAACTGCTGTACTGACCGATCTAGGAAACACCTGGATCCACGCCAGCCGGTTAAAGAAGTGTCCACAGCAACCCCAGACCCCTGACCCTCCACCAGCATCCCAAGACTTCTCTCTTCAGGAACAGCGACCAGATTTGAAGGACATTCAAGAAGGCATAAAACAAATCTCTCTGGACGACGAGACGAATCCCCCACCAACAAGAAGAAACGTGTAAACAGAACTTTGCACACAGTACCTGACAAAATGATTTCTACCTTTGTGTCAGGAAAAACATTATGCTTCTGGACATGTCTGATTCTGATAGTATTAAAATGAAGCCGAGGAATATGACTCCTTGAGGGGTGACAAGGTAGAATGACCATTTCGATGATATCGAATGGTCAAAGGGAGGATTGTAAGGAGATTCCATATTACATTTCATAATTGATTAACTGTTGATTTCACTCTGTTCATGATATGTTCAGGGTTTTGCTTATTTGCTTTAATAATCAGAAAAATATCTGAGTATATTTTTAATGAAGGTCAGACTGTCTTATGATTTTACTAAAATACATCATACTGTCTGTCTATTCCTCTATTCCATGCCCATCAGAGGAAGCATCTGTTTGTGGTTTTATTTCTGTATTTTGTTTGTCCGGTATAACAGCTAACATTAGGCTTTTTTAGGGAAGCTGTGGTTGAATACCTCATAGTCCAGCAGACAAATGACAGAGGGTAAGGAATGTTTTGACCTATTAACTTGAACTGCAGGGGTCACCATTACTGATATCACAAGACTTTATTAAAGTATGAAAAATCAAATCACAAGATATATTAATGTTTGGAAATTACCGAATATGCTAATATGTATTATCATTTTGATTGGCCCCCAAATTGTGGGCAGAGTCTTGTAAAGACAGCATAAAACAGCGAGTCCTGAAATAAAGAATTGTAATCATTTCAGCATACCTATGTGTGTATGTGTCATTGATTAACCGCCGGCGAGGACCTCCACTGAGCCATCTCCAAGAGCCTAGGCCACAGGTAGAAGACGGAGCGCCTAACAGAAGGAAGTCAGCAGCACTGCGGTGGGGGGCGGGAGCGTGCAACAAGGGGTGAAGCCCGGACAGTAGGGGGAATCTGAATCACAGAGTGATTAGGGTGTACCCAGGCACACCTGGCAGACCCCCTGCACATGCCTATGGTGCTTCCCTAATTGTGCATAACAGTGCACGTTTTTTCGGGGGCCTACCCTCTTAAAGTTCTGATGCAGAACTGAAATCCATTAAATGAAAGGGGTGGGCCAGGAAAGGGGGGGGGGGGGGGGGGGTTGAGGAGGGAAGGGCTGGATGATACTGGATAGCCTCCAGCCAGGAAAGAGGCGGGCTCTATCTGGCTTGCTGCAGCTTCTAATGCACATTGTAAGAAGCTCACAGTGTGCACTGAAATCAGAGTAAGCCATTTCAGTCCAGGAAAGGAACCTGTACAACTGTGCAAGACTGAAGTTTTAAGACCAAATCATGAGGCCCCTTTAGTGGGTTGTCCATTGCAGAAATACAATCATTATTGGGATCCACTTGCAGAGGCAAACTGCAGATATTTTAGCAGGGCAGCGTGCTCCTTATCTGCCAATAATACTGCTTCGCTCCGTTCACCCAGAATAATCAGGACTCATTTAGGAACAATCTACGTTTAATTCAATTAGACGATTTAGTAGTATCATCTGCTTGGCGGAGCGCAAGGAGATTGCAATTCCATAATTTATTTTTTTGGCAAGGGTGTAATATTTATTTTTACATTAGTTATTCCCTCCTGTCTGCGCACGGAAGGTGTGTGAGCGTTTAAAGGGGACCTGCACCGGGAGCTGTCATTGCTGAACGTCTTCTGAAAATCCTAGTTACCTGGCTGCCTCTGACTACAGTACTGACTAGCATGCAGCACGTAATATCACTGTGGAGTCAGAACTCCTGATCTGTCTACCTGTTTTGTTTCAGTAACTTAGAAAGCCATTGGTTGTCTATGACAGCCAGTTAACTAACATTTTCAGAAGGTAGGGCCAATAATGGAAACCCACATATTTTCCTGTGTGTTGGTTCCATATAATGACGTGTTTCAGCTAAAGATAAAATACATATGCAGTGAGGGAAAAATGTATTTGATCCTCTGCTGAGTTTGTACATTTGCCCACTGACAAAGAAATGATCAGTCTATAATTTTATTGGTAGGTTTATTTTAACAGCGAGAGACAGAATATTAACAAAAATATGCAGAAAAATACATTTCAAAAAATGTATAAATTGATTTGCATTTTAATGAGTGAAATACAGTAAGTATTTGATTCCCTATCAAACATCAAGATTTCTGGATCCCAGGTGTCTTCTATACAGGTAACAAGCTGAGATTAGAAGCCCTCTCTTAAAGGGAGTGCTCCTAATCTCAGCTTGTTACCTGTTTAAAAGACACCTGTCCACAGAAGCAATCAATCAGATTCCAATCTCTCCACCATGACCAAGACCAAAGAGCTGTCCAAGGATGTCAGGGGCAAGATTGTAGACCTGCCCAAGGCTGGAATGGGCTACAAGACCATCGCGAAGCAGCTTGGTGAGAGGGTGACAACAGTTGGTGCGATTATTCACAAATGGAAGATACACAAAATAACTGTCAATCTCCCTTGGTCTGGGGCTCCATGCAGGATCTCACCTCGTGGAGTTTCATTGATTATGAGAACGGTGAGGAATCAGCCCAGAACTACACGAGAGAATCTTGTCAATGATCTCACCACAGCTGGGACCATAGTCACCAAGAAAACAATTGGTAACACACTACGCCGTGAAGGACTGAAATCCTGCAGAGAAAAGAAGGAGGCTTTGCTCTAGAGATGAACACATGGTAAGAGTGACGAAAACGTGCGGGAACACGAGGCACCGGAAGTGACATGTGCGAGCTCGCAGCTCGTTTGTTATATGCCTGTTTGATACTTCTTATTCTCCCAGCCAATCAGCTTGACAAAGGAGCGCAGCCGTCACGTCACTCACGGCGAGCCGGCTCAGGAAACGCGTCGCACAGCGTGTGACGTCATCATCCCATGCCTGGATACTGTTTGCCATTCAAGCCTCGCTTTGGTGTTCTTCCTCGCTGTCGGCCGGTACACATCCAGCGCTTCGGGACAACCCAGAGGCTACATATCCATCAGCTGAGAGAGATGACTCCACCGACCCCCTTGATTGCTTTGGGACTAATTTATGCTTGAAACCTTCCTCTTAAATGTGAGTGCAAACCTTGCTGTTGCTGTTTTTATAATAAATTGTTTTAAAGTCTGCACCCAGAGGCGCCTCCTTTTCCTTGTTTTACAGTGTTTTTGGGAAAAGGGCTTTCACTCCCACCGGAAGGCTGCCATGAATGTGGACTATACATATCACCTCCATTATTTCACCTGTTGTGTCACATCACTGACTCTACTTCCAACATCATTTTTTCATCCCATTTAGAGTTCATTTATGTATATTATTATATGATTGGATTTTTGTTGTTAATTCTTGCGCCGAATACTTGTAATTTTAACCATGTCAAAAATCGATGTAGTGGCCACATCCCTGGATTGTGTAGAACAAAAGAATTTACCCCCTATGTTTGGGACTTTGAAGGCCAAAGACACTGATGGGTGTAGAAATTTTATTACATAAAAAGAATAGTACCAGATCACTACAAATGATCAAACATTAAAAGATGTCTAGCATCTAATACTGTATGCATGTGACCAACATAACAGAAAACATGAAACAAACTGACAGTACATATGACAATAACATTAGTACTCTCCAGTGGATGGTAATCCCTGGTTCACGACGCGTTTCCAGTTTAACACCTTCGTCAGGGGTAGAGAGTAGGAATAAGTACGGTCAAAAATAGTTTAACTCTAAAACGATAATAAAAGGACATATCAGAAAGAACAGCAAATAAAACATGAGATGTGCAATAATCAGCAGATTTATCTATATCAACAAATTGATCCAAAAAGTTACATACCCAACAGTGGTTCCATGTAGAGCAGTGGTCATCAACCCTGTCCTCAGGGCCCACTAACAGGCCGGGTTTTATGTATTACCTTGGGGAGATGCAGACTAGAATACTGCAATCACTGAGCAGCAAATGATATCACCTGTGATGTATTTCAGTTATCTTGCTAACCTGGCCTGTTAGTGGGCCCTGAGGACAGGGTTGATGACCACTGGTGTAGAGGACAAAACGAGGCAACTGTCAGGATGGGGGTGCAGACAAACGGCAGCCCAAGATCAGTGTAAATTTAAGACACTCGAGTCCCACTCTGTTTGATAATAAATAGGCGGCAGCTGCTGGGTTCTGAAAATGGAACACGGACTACAAACAAAAAGGTCTTAGGGGAACAAAGTGTCAATATGCTACATCCACCCAGGACCGGATTTAAACAGGCAGACACGCAGAGGACGGGACCCACACCAGTATAGAAATGCCTTATACCAGTCTAGCCCGGTGCTACAAAGGTATCAATGGGGCTTGAAAGATATGGACATATGTATACAAGAAAGGAACACTGGTGAAGAAGTAGAAAAAGAAAAAAGTGTATATCGTTGCCATTCACCATATGTATCATATGTATTCTGCCGAAGAACAGGACAGGAGTTAGCCGAAGCCTTCAGTGAAGCCTTCAGTGAAGCTCCAAAATCAATGGATAACGCCCGATATACCCTGTCTTCATATATGGGCTCTATATAGGGTAGGCAAACATTGTAAGAATTCATGCCTCGCTAGGTTCCATATACATCCACTGATAAAATGCCTCAAGGGGCCCAAAGGATCAGAGTTACTTACAAGTATCTAAGATGGTGTGGATCTGAGCAACGTCTCCCCTCTCTCTGCAATGCCTGCCTGTTTAGTGGCCCAGGGGTCTATTTATGTAATGGCACCTAACGCCAGCGCATGCGCCCCGCTGCATAACAAGTGGGCCTGCGCGGTCCAGCAATGTGAGTGGAACGGCGCTTGCGCAGATGGGGCAAAACGACGTGGCATGAATGGAACGCAACGTATCACGCTCTAGGCCGCCCAATAAGGGAAGGCCTATATATAAGTAGCCAAGCTGGCCCCATATGATCGTGACAAACTGGCACTCCATATACATGCATAAGACAACCGTCCCACAGATGCCAACCAGCCCACTCATAGTCTGCCAGACCCGCCGCCACTGTTGCTTGGGATCCATAGGCAACGGTGATGGATATGTCGGCATCCCCATCGTCACAGCGCCATTTAGTGGAGATAGACAATATTACAATCATACAGTTACTCCACAAATTACATCCATCTAATACAGACCACTACTGTTGAAAAACTGATTATACAAAGTTGTAACCAAACAGTTTCTTAATGTATCTCATTAGTTGCAAAGTAAAAAGGCCTAAAGATTAGTTGGTAATATAAAAAGGATACAGCATGGAATAAGCCCAAATGATAGAAGAAAAGAAAGAAAAAAAAGGAAAGAAGAAAACTCTACAGTCATTAAGGATTTAAACCAAAAGAGTCATTCATCCCACTGGTTTGTTTGAAAAAAGCACAGGAGAAAAAGAGGGGACATGATATGTAGATTAACCCACTCCTTCCCAAACCCCAGAGGCAGGGTGGCCTGTAGGGCCACTATCCATCTCGTCTCTCTTTGCAAGAGGGTTTTATCCCAATCGCCCCCCTAGTGTTGGGGTGTATACGGTTCAGTGCTGAAAATCTGATCTTAGGGAAATTCCCCTGATGAATGTACCGAGCTTGTCTACCTAGAGGGAGGTCTGGGTTACATGTCCGCATGCTATGTACATGTCTACTTATTCTTTTATGTGGTTCTAATTTGGTTTTTCCCACATAAAAAGAACTGCAAGGGCATGTCAAAAGATAGACTACCCCATGAGTGCTGCAATTTGCATAGTGGGATAGTTTGTATCTATGTCCATTTGGCAGTAAAAAATCCTTCACTGTGTTTATGAATTGACATTGGGAACATCCCCCACATTTAAAGGTACCCCAACGTTTACAAGGATCCCCTCTGTATTCACCAGTGTATTCGCTACTAACTAGTCTGTCCTTTAGGGACCGTGCATGTTTGTAAGTAATTAGAGGGTCATTGGTCACAAATTGATTTAGTATAGGATCAATCTGAAGGATATGCCAATGTTTTTTCAAGATCTTTTTAAAGGCTTTATGTTGTTTACTTTAAGTTGTAATGATCCTTATTGGTGCATGTTCTTGAGATAGATTGGGGCCTTTTTTAGGGTTGTCAAAAAGTAGGCTACGTCTAGTTCTGTCTTTTGCCCTTTTAAAAGCCTTTTTAAGGCCAGTGGGAGAATACCCCAGTTGGAGCAATCGCATTTGTAATTTTTTAGCTTCAATGAGGAACATACTTTCCTCAGAGCAATTCCTATGAACACATAGATATTGTGTGTATGGAATGGACTTAATTAGTGGTGCTGGGTGGAAACTAGTCGCATGTAAGATGGTATTACCCGCCGTTTCTTTACGGTATAAGACACTCGAAAAATGACCATCTGGGTTCTTAAAAATGGTAACATCTAGAAATGTAATTTTTTGAGGGTCACTTGCCATCATGAATTTAAGATTAAAGTCATTAAGACCCATAGAAATGATACATTGGTCCAGGCTATCGATTGAACCATTGCACTTGAGGAAATATCATTGATGAACCTGTACCAAACCAATATCTTGTCAGTAATGGAATCGTCGGAGGATAGAAAGGAGTTCTCCCACTCCCCCAGATACAGATTGGTGTAGGATGGGGCACAGCATGCCCCCATAACTACCCCCTGTATTTGGAGGAAGTGGGAGCCATCGAACGCAAAGGCGTTATGTAACAAAATGAAATCTAAAACCGATGTAATGGCTTCTCATCTTTGTGTGACTGAGAGATGAAGCGCTCTATAACTTTAATTCCTTTGGTGTGTGGGATCGAGCAATACAGCGCTTCCATGTCCACCTTGACCGAAATCGAGTCTGGTGGAACACTCAGATCCTCCAGGTTCTGTAGTAATTGTACTGTGTCTCTGATATAAGAGGGTAGATTTGTAACTAGAGGGCGTAGTTGTTGATGTATTTACTGAGATTTTCAGTAATACAGCCCCTTACAGACATGATCGGTCTACCCGGAGGATTATTAAGGTTTTTGTGGACTTTGGGAAGACTGTAAAACATGGGGATTTTTGAGTGATTCGTAGATACAAACTCCCAAGTTTGCTCAGTAATAATGTTGTCGAGGTAGGCCTGATCTACCAGCAGGAAAAACTCCTTGTCAAACTTCTCTATAGTAAGTTTAGATATCGGTTGATACCATTCCTGATTGGATAGTATTTTTCTACACATTGACTGATATTGGGAGTTGTTCATGATCACAATGTTCCCCCCTTTGTCAGAGGGTTTTATTGTGAGTTGGTGTTGACTGCCAAGTTGTTCTAATGCCTTTCTTTCTTTGTCCGATAAGTTATCCTATGATTGATTTCTTTTTAAGCACTGAATCTCCTTACTCGTCATTGCCACAAAGGCCTTCAAGTTAGAATTTAGATTTAAAGATGTAAATTTGTTTGATTTCTTTTTTAACCGCTTGCCGACTGCCGCCTGTATATTTAAGTCGGCAGAATGGCACGGTTCCGCAAATGGGCGTACCTGTACGTCCCTTTGAATTTACCGCCGTGCCATCGCGTGCGTGCCGACGGCGGTGCGCGACCGCCCGCCGTGAGGTCCGTGAGTAGGATTGTGGGTCCCGCGGACTCGATGTCCGCGGGGATACTCACGATCATCTCACGGAGAGGAAGAATGGGGAGATGCTAATGTAAACAAGCATCTCCTCCCCGTTCTGCCTAGTAACACTGTCACTGATCTCTGCTCCCTGTGATCCGGAGCGATGATCAGTGACGTGTCACTCGTAGCCACGCCCCCCCCACAGTTAGAATCACTCCCTAGGACACACTTAACCCATTCCTAGCCAGCTAGTGGTTAACCCCTTCACTGCCAGTGTCATTTTTACAGTAATCAGGGCAATTTTAAAGCACTGATCGCTGTAAAAATGACAATAGTCCCAAAATGTGTCAAAATTCCCCGATGTGTCCGCCATAATGTTGCAGTCACGATAAAAATCGCAGATCACCACCATTAATAGTAAAAAAAATATTATTAATAAAAAAGCCATAAAACTATCCCCTATTTTGTAGATGCTATAACTTTTGCGCAAACCAATCAATAAACGCTTATTGTGATTTTTTTTTACCAAAAATATGTAGAAGAATACGTATTGGCCTAAACTGAGGAAAAAAATGTTTTTTTTATATCTTTTGGGATATTTATTATAGCAAAAAGTAAAAAATAATGCGTTATTTTCAAAATTGTCGCTCTATTTTTGTTTATAGCGCAAAAAATAAAAAACGCAGAGGTGATCAAATACCACCAAAAGAAAGCTCTATTTGTGGGAAAAAAGGACGTCAATTTTGTTTGGGAGGCACGTCGCACAACCACGCAATTGTCAGTTAAAGCGACGCAGTGCCGTATCGCAAAAAGTGCTCTGGTCTTTGGCCAGCCAAATGGCCCGGGGCTGAAGTGGTTAATAGGAATTTGCCTAAAATCCCATTAGTGGTAGGAGTAATTTGTTCTGCTAGTAATAGTTCTAAATCTATGTTGTCTATTAAATCTTTTTGCTCCTGGTCCTCCAAAAGGGACACCAAATTGTCCACTGCTTTCTTTTCTTTTTTTGCTAAGTCAGTATTTTGTATTGGTTTTGCATAAAAACTTTTCAAAATTAGTTTACGGCAAATAAGTGCAAATCTTTATTTGCTTCAAAGGTGTCTATATTATTATTATTATACAGGATTGATAAAGCGCCGACGGTTTACGCAGCGCTTTACAACATTAGGGCAGGCAGTACAAGTACAATACAATTCAATACAGGAGGAATCAGAGGGCCCTGCTCGTTAGAGCTTACAATCTAGGAGGGAAGGTCAAGTTATACAAAAGGGTAATAGCTGTGGGGGATGAGCTCATGGAGAAAATAGTGCAGTTGTTAGATGGAGGTAGGATAGGCTTCTCTGAAGAGGAAAATTTTCAGGGATCGCCTAAAAGTGGATAAATTTGGAGACAGTCTGACAGATTGGGGTAGGGAATTCTATATTAGAAGACGGGCAAAAAGTAAGACCTTTTTTAAGTATAGCAGCTTCCTCATCAGATTGCACATAATTGGACAAGTTAATAATACTCAGATCATCAACACCACCATTCTCCCATATATCATGTCAATATGCATCCGTGTCTACACCCTTGGCGCAAGCTCCGGGGGGTCCACAGTTGGTCGTCCCTGCCCAGATGGCCCGCAAGGTCCCCTTGCTCAACAAAGCACATGTACAGGCCTGTCTGAAGTTTGCTAATGAACATCTGAATGATTCAGAGGAGAACTGGGCAAACTGGGTTGTCAGATGAGACCAAAATGGAGCTCTTTGGCATCAACTCAACTCGCCGTGTTTAGAGGAGGAGGAATGCTGCCTATGACCCCAAGAACACCATCCCCACCATCAACCATGGAGGTGGAAACATTATGCTTTGGGGGGTGTTTTTCTGCTAAGGGGACAGGGCAACTTCACCGCATCAAAAGGACGATGGACGGGGCCATGTACCTTAAAATCTTGGGTGAGAACCTCCTTCCTTTAGCCAGGGCATTAAAAATGGGTCATGGATGGGTATTCCAGCATGACAATGACCCAAAACACACAACCAAGGCAACAAAGGAGTGGCTCAAGAAGAAGCACATTAAGGTCCTGGAGTGGCGTAACCAGTCTCCAGACCTTAATGCCACAGAAAATATTTAGAGGGAGCTGGAGGTTCGAGTTACCAAACGTCAGCCTCAAAACCAGTGGCGGCTGGTGCTGTATATTTTGGGGGGGGTCGGCAAACAAGACATCCCTAGTGTCACACAACTGGGTGGGCTCAGCACTGCGCTCTGCGCCCCAAAACCACCCTTTTTTTAAGCCAATTAGAGCCTCAGGCTCTAATCGTGCTTAAAAAAAAACCCGCCATTGAAGTCCTTGCGTCTGGCGCCCTGCATGTAGATTAGGGGCCGGGCGCATGGATTAGGGGGGCAGCGCCCCTGCGCCCCTTATGGACGGGCTGCCACTACTCGAAACCCTAATGACTTGGAGAGGATCTGCAAAGAAATGTGTGCAAACCTGGTGGTCAACTACAAGAAATGTTTGACCTCTGTTATTTGCTAACAAGGGTTTTGCCACCAAGTACTAAGTCATGTTTTGCGAAGGGGTCAAATACTTACACTCATTAAAATGTAAATCAATTTATAACTTTTTTGAAATGCATTTTTCTGTATATTTTTGTTATTCTGTCTTTCACTGTTAAAAAAACCCCCTACCATTAAAATTATAGTCTTTGTCAGTTGGCAAACGTACAAAATCAGCAGGGGATCAAATACTTTTTTCCATCACTGTATGTAAGTTCAAGAATGTATATTTCTGTCTATCCAGTCCTAACATTTACACAGCACAGCCAGCCTGGATGAAGGATGGTAGCACTCCGATGTTGTCATATTTTTTGCCTTTCACTCATTTCTATGAGGGTGAAACGCGTCAGTGCGTTTCTCTAAAGCGGGGGGGAAAAAACAGTTAAAAAATTATCTTGAAAGATGTGAAGTCAGCATAGTGCAACCTTCTAGCAGCCAGCACCCAGCAAGCCCACAGTGAGGGACTACAGCAGCAACTTTGGAGCGGTGATATTTGGGGTTATTTACCAGCCAGCCTGGAGACCTGACTTTTTTTATGAAAGAACACAGACTGGTCACCTCCATGCCCCCATCCTGGGATTGGACAGTGAAGAAACAGAAAAAGCCAGTTGAATTCCAGGCCAGTCTTTGACTTTACTGGCTGCATTCTTGTTTAGGTCAGTGGCTCAGAAAGTATGGAAAGCAGACAGTGTTAGCTGACATTACAGTTAAATGTGAGGTTAGCTTACCATTCCCAAGCCTCCTCCCCTTCACAAATCACCTACTATTAGTATATTTGGGGTTTGTTAACACCAGCTTTATTGGGCTGAATTGTACAATTGCAACACATAGAAAAGGCAATAAGCCTTATGTCCTATTGCTTCAGTTCAAACCAAAACACTGCTGTAAAAATCACTCCAGAAATAGCCATCAGGGGGCCAGCGAACCTGCTCATGGCTGTGAACCGAGCCTTCATTGGAGGCTCAGTTTACAGACACAGTGTACAGACTCAATCTGAGCAGCTCTGTACCTAGGGAATTTCTGTGATGACCAGTCACAGTACTCACAAATGTAAACAGTATTAAGGCTTATATCTGAGAGCCTGTCCCTTTCTCAAGCAATGGAGGAGGAAGGATCTAATGAATGATCATTAATTAGTTCCAGAGCGCAAACAACAGCCGATTCAGGGTGGAGGTTGACATTGAAATGTAAAAATTCCTCCTTGCAGGTGGGGCTGCTCCTTCACTGCAAGCATTAACTGCTTGTTTATTCTAGGGGAGAGTAAAAGCATTTTAATTACCCAATCCCCCTCTTCCCAAGCAGATGGCGCCCAACCCCCATGCTCCCTGGGTGTCATCACGTCCTATTCAGGGCCATGGACTTCGTTTCAGTCCTGATGACGTTAGGACCTTAGACCACTGGAGCTCCGGGAAGAAGACATTGCAGGACCGGTCTAGCAGTGAGGAGATAAGTACATTTTCTTTTCCATGCCACCTACACCACCACTGCAAGGAAAAATTTTGCAAGTCTTACAGAATTGGTCTTTAATGAGAAATATTTAAGCAGTAGCAGCATAGGGGAAGGAAGCACAGATCCATAACACTGGATGATCCAGCAGCAGCGAGGGGATCCTTGCACTGCAGGTCTATAGGTACCACTTCCTCTCCTTCAAGGAGAACAGTGAACGGTACAGTAGTGACATTGCCAAATCTCGCTCAAAATTTTAGAGTAAAGGCAGCAGTAGATGATCTCACACTGTAGATATACAGATATGAGGCTCAAGGCATAGAACTACCAACATTGGGGAAAATAATTATTTGATCCCCTGCAGATTTTGTAAGTTTGCCCACTTACAAAGAAATTAAGGGTCTATAATTTTTATCATAGGTGTATTTTAAATGATAAAGACAGCATATCAACCAAAAATCCAGAAAAAAAAACCACATGATACAAATGTTATAAATAGAGTTGCAGTTCAGTGAGTAAAATAAGTATTTGATCCCCAAGCAAAACATGACTTAGTACTTGGTGGAGAAACCCTTGTTGGCAAGCACAGAGGTGAGACGTTTCTTGTTGTTGGTGACCAGATTTGCACACATCTCAGGAGGGATTTTGGTCCACTCTTCGTTACAGATCTTCTCTAAATCTCTAAGGTTTCTTGGCTGTCGCTTGGCAACTCAAAGTTTCAGCTCCCTCCATACATTTTCTATGGGATTAAGGTCTGGAGACTGGCTAGGCCACTCCATGATCGTAATGTGCTTTTTCTTGAGCCACTCCTTTGTTGTCTTGGCTTTATATTCAGTCATTGTCATGACAGACCCATCCATGACCCATCTTCATTGGCCCCTCAATGCGGCAAAGTCGGTCTGTACCTTTAGCAAAGAGAAGGGTCATAGTCAGAATTTTTCTTCCTCCAAACACGGCGAGCCCCCCTCCTCAAGAAGGCACATGTGCAGTCATGCCAATGAAGTTCTAAATGATTTAGAGAAGGATTGGGAGAAAGTGCTGTGGTCAGATGGAACCAAAATTGAGCTCTTTGGCATTAACTCGACTTGCCATGTTTGGAGGAAGAAAAATGCTGACTATGACCCTAAGAACAACATCCCTACAATCAAGCATGAAGGTGGAAACATTATGCTTTGGGGCTGTTTCTCTGCTAAAGGTACAGGCCGACTTCGAGTTGCCAAGAGACAGCCAAGAAACCTTAAGAATTTAGAGATCTGTAAAGAAGGGTGGACCAAAATCCCTTTTGAGATGTGTGCAAACCTGGTCACCAACTACAAGAAACTACTTACCTCTGTGCTTGCCAACAAGGGTTTCTCCACCAAGTACTAAATCATGTTTTGCTTGGGGATCAAATATTTATTTTACTCACTGAACTTAAACCTAATTTATAACATTGGTTTTATGTTTTTTTTCTGGATTTTTGGTTGATATTCTGTCGCTATCATTTAAAATACACCTATGATAACAATTATAGACCCTTCACTTCATTGTAAGTGGGAAAACTCTAAAATCTACAGGGGATCAAATAATTATTTTTCCCATTGTAGGCACAGGAAATGCACAACTCTTCCTCAGGAGAAATTCAAGACGAAAAGGTCCATTTTTCAGGGTGCAGCTTAAGCAAAATAAAGGTTTCCCTACAACACTGCAAATCTTCACTTTTTGAGTTAATTTACATTTTAATATGATAATATTTTATAAGTAAGGGGACCGAATAGCATTCAGTCACATTCAATGAAACCCATCTTTACAGATAGCCCAGTTCCTCTGTGCCTTGTGTCAGCCCACGACCTCTGTGGTGACATTCTGCGGCTTCCAGATATAGACCCCCCTTGTAGCAGATTCAATCTGTTTGATATATTTGAAGTTTTCTGTTTTCTCTTTCTTGTCTGCTCCCAGCTGCTCCTGATGAACTCCTACAGGACGATGATAAGTAGGCCACAAGGCGACAGCACTACTTTGAAGTCACATTCATGTGAATTCAAATGACAGAAAACTATAAAGTTGGGAAAGTCATTAAAGTAGGTAAAGTAGGAATAATTACAGACTCTAAAAAATGGGAAAAAAAAAGAAATTCATTTTCAGTTTAAAAACACATTTGGGTACAATTCTTGGTAAGCTCCATTAAATCTGTTAAGTGTAGGCATGCTGCTAAATGCAGTCAATTTACATATGTATGAATTGTCTTGCCTGACAAAAAAAGTTGTAATTCTGTTTTCGAATACAGACATCCCTGCCAGGTACTATTGTAGTAATGACCCAGAAAGATCTGCTGGATTTTTATGGGCTCTCTTGTTTTCCCTACTAGTGACCTGCCTTATAGCTGAACCCAGACACTTACCAACCATCCAGTGGTGACCATCAAACAGACTTCAAGGCTTCCAAATAGTATTGCACCGATACCTATCAATATTGGTGCTTATACTAAGCATTTGCCCAAGTACTTGTACTTGGGCAAATGCTCTGTTACTAAAACCAATAACTTCAAGTCCGCAGACTGTAACAGCTGCCCTTACAGAGAGAGCTGCAGGAGGACGTCGCGTGAGGACGCGGCAGTGTGAGACGTGACATCTGGACCACAGAAGCTCTAGCAAGTTCTCTATCGCTACACCACCAGGACAGAGGCAGGTGAGTTGGGTGTTATGTGTTAAAAATAAATGCATCCAAGGACAATGATAAAATAGGTAAATAAAAATAGGTATTGTACTCGGTCTTAAAAAAATAGTATTGGTGCACCCTACCTCCAATCTTCATTTTTAAAATGTATTGGCTCAGTTTTTTTAGGAAAGGAGAGTTAGGAATAGAAGAAACCCAAAATTGCCAAAAAAATAATATGTTGAGTCTTCTTACTGCAAAACTAGCTGGTGGACCTAATTTCTTGAGTAGCAGCCTCCCAGTATTATCAAAGTTTATGATGGCTCTTATGTTTCAGTGACAGCCACCCACTTACAATTGATTTCTTTAACCGCAGCTAATTGATAACCCCCAAATTCTTCAGAAGCAGCCTCACAGCTACAATGGAGCCTTTAAATACCTCTACTGGTGGCCTTAAAAGCTGCAGTAGGGGCCTCCCAACCGAAACTCAGACCTCAAGCAAGCAAACTCTCACCTACCCCCCTCTCCTCCAGGAAGTATTTTTTGCATGCAATTAAGTACTCAAAGCTAGCTTAAGATTAACCAGATTTTCACACAACAACACTAGACTGCCATTACTTCCCTCCCCAACTAAGGAATTGTTTCTGAAATCATCAAAGCTGCTATTCACCAAGAACTCTCTTTACAGAGCAGGTTGAATTGTGCTATAGTTACTCTTTGCTCGAGTTATATTTGTTTATCTGTTATTTTGCTCCTTTTATTTTTTTCCCCTGCTTACCGGGTGATCCATTGTGCCCATTTACAATACCCACCCAGAGGATCCAGCGTTGTCCCACTGGGATCCTTTTGTCTTCTGCCACCACGCCACCATTTTGATTGTGACATGATCAAGAGGCATGTTGACTTTTCCTGGTTCAGCCGGCGCATCTTCTGATGATGCACATCCCCCTCCTCCTTTCTGTACAGAGCGCTATGCCACCTGGGGATATGTGATGTGCATACCTCAGGGCGCAAAGGGAAGGAGAGTACACATCAAGGGGGGAGCGGGGCCGCACTTTTTTATTACAAAAAAAGACAGCCCTATTCTGGTAAATATTGTAAATATGTGGTCTTGACCAGAACATTGTAAGTATATGGCACCAGCATCCCTAAATGTATACAATAGGAAAAGGGAAGAGGAGGGAGACTTTATAGATACAATCTGTACATATTCATGGAACAAGAGCAATTACATAAAAGATACATTTTTATTTATACACATAAGTAAAAAAGGGAAGATAAAAGCATTGTGTACAAGACATCAATGTCCACAGCACAAGGAACATGAGTTTTGATGTAACATTACTATTTCCATGCCTTTATTTCAACATGTTTTGCCAGATGGCTTCTTCAGGAAATGGTGTGGCGTTGTGGCTACTAAATAAGGAACTACATAGCAAACAACTTATTACAAAAGATTTATTGTATACAAAAAAAGGTTCTCAATACATACACATAAGGTACAACCAAATCTTTAATTAAATAACCAACATTACGGCTGCATCCCCCCATTTGGATAAGAGTTTCCCTGGGTTGCAAATCCTACCTCTGTTCTACCTCTGAATCAGTCACCAGTACTATAAAAGGGATGGACTGCACCTAAATGAGGAGGGTGCAGATGTGCTGAGAGTCAAGATGGCCAAAAAGTTAGAGGGGTTTTTAAACTAGGCAACAGGGGGAGGGTCCAAAGGTAGAGATAGTCAGCGTGGAACATAGTCCAGAGGGTAGTTCTGGGGGCATTAGTGGCAGGTTGACTAAACCACATAAACCCAAGTTAAGTATAGTAACAAGTCCTAGTTGCAATCTCGGAACACCCAATAAGAGGATAGTATGCAACTGGTCTAAACTATGTGGCTCATAGGGTCATCATCATCCTCATCAAAATCATCCTTGTCTTCTGTTCCAGTGTGGTGAGCGGGTGATTGCCCAATTTAACAGACACTGTGTATAGACATCTTTATTTCCTACACTCTCTATCATCTTTAATGCCAAGATTTGCTCCAGTATATTATGGACACTATACACAGACATCCATGCTATACATTGATCTGCTGTTGCTCCACAAACCTTAATATCATTAAGTGATTACTGTGAATTCACATTACAATTCTGGTTGCACAGGAGTATTGTTTACTTGCTACACACAATATATTTGAACACCTACTCTACCTTAGCAGGAAGTATTTTTTGCATGCAATTAAGTACTCAAAGCTAGCTGAAGATTAACAGGATTTTCACACAACAACACTGGACTGACATTACTTCCCTCCCCACCTAAGGAATTGTTTCTGAAATCATCAAAGCTGCTTTTTACCAAGAACTCTCTTTACAGAGCAGGTTGAATTGTGCTATAGTTACTCTTTGCTGGAGATATATTTGTTTATCTGTTATTTTGCTGAATTTTATGTGGGGAAAGCAGTAGAGAGGGGTCTGACATTTAAAGGAGTCATTCCTTTGCTCTCCTGTAGTCCTTGCACATAGACGTTATATGCATTTATTTGGTATGTAGGGTGCATTGCCTAATGTTTGAACTATAAATGTGATAGTTATTTTTGCTATTAATAATACTTTACATAAGATAACTTCTGTTGGAGTTGAGCTTGAGTTTATCCTTAGGTTCTTTTCTCATTTATCCTATTGAGTAAACTTTTATTAATTTAACTCATTCAGGTATATATCATTCCTTATTATTATTACTGTCTAAAGGGAAAAAATCTTTGAACCCAGGGTGTCAGAGGTGACAGAGGACTCTCAGGGTCAGGGTAGCCAGAGGGGTATTGATCTATCTTGTAACCCTCAAGAGGGCAGCGCTACATGCAGTTATCTCTTCTCTACAGTCAATCAAAGTACAAAATTTAGACAGCATTTCTTAGCTCCAGCAGGCAGGAGGTGATGGGACTGTGATGTTTTAGGGGGTGTGGTCAACATCACTCAGTGACCACGCCCCCTAAAAAGTCACAGTCCCAGCATGCCCAGGGACTGTGATGGCATAAGGGGGCGGGGTCTCCGCCTATAAAAGTCACAGCCGAGCGCTCAGAGAGCAGTCCAGCTGGAGAGACCGTCGTGTCAACATCTCGAGAAGAGAGGAGGGAAGAAGCCCAGAAGACAAGAAGACAGAAGTCCGGGCCTCCGCTGGCAAAAGAGCGGCATGAAGACAGCGGAGGAGCCGGCAGAAGAACTGGAACACTGGGAGAAGAGGCCAGAGAGAGCAGAGAAGAACCAACCAGACGCCGGGAGAAGAGGGACCCCCGAAGCCGGAAGAAGACCCCCAAAGCCGGAGGAAGACCCCCTGGAGCTGTCTAATAAATTATTTTAAAAACCTGTGTAGTGTGTTTTATTATTGACACTGTTTCCCTAGGTATCCCATACTCATTCACATAGGGTGGGGGGCGGCCGGGATCGGGGGGTCCTTTTATTATAGGAGGCTCCCGGATTCCGATAAGCCCCCTGCCCGCAGACCCCGACAACCAACGGCCAGGGTTGTCGGGAAGAGGCCCTTGTCCTCATCAACATGGGGACAATGTGCTTTGGGGTGGGGGGGCCCCGCAGGGCGCCCCCCTCCCCCAAAGCACCCACCCCCCATGTTGAGGGCATGCGGCCTGGTACGGTTCAGGAGGGGGGGCGCTCGCTTGTCCCCACCCCCTTTCCTGACCGGCCGGGCTGCGTGCTCGGATCAGGGTCTGGTATGGATTCTAGGGGCGACCCCACGCCATTTTTTCAGCGTAGGGGGTTCCCTTTACAATCCATACCAGACCTAAGGGCCTAGTATGCCCCGCGCTCGCCGCAATAGGAAAATTGGTTTTTCCTATTGCAGCGAGCGCGAGATGCAATACCCTGCCCTTGCGTCGCATCTGTTTCGTTGGACCAGCATACAGACGAACGGGCTTTCCGTCGGACCAGCATACAGATGAACGGACTTTCCGTCAGGAACTGAGTCCGATGGAAAGATTTAAAACATGTTTCAAATCTAGGTCCGGCAGACTTTTGGGGAAAAAAGTCTGCCGAAGCCTACACACGATCGGAAAGTCCACTCGTGTGTACGCGGCATCAGACCTCACTATTGTAACAAAAATTCTACTGCTTGATAATCCGTTGATTTTCTCACAAACTTGGACCCCCTTCCCCATTTTGCCAGGACATGTGCTCCACCAGTACACAGTCTAGTTGTGTTCAGGAGGACTCACACTGCAACTGCACCACTCTAGGAAGCTGACTCAAATAAATTACACTCTACAATAGCGACCTCTAAACTTTCTTAACAAAGGCCCACTTTACTGTCCTTCAGACTTTGGGGGCCCGGACTGTGGCCAGGAGGAGTAGACAATGCTTCAGGATTGGTGGTCAGTGGGAGAAAAAAAAATACATAGTGCTTGTGGTCAATAGGAGGAGGAATATTGACCCCATTGTTGGTGTGTGTGTGAGTGGGGTTGGGGGAATATTGCCAGTCAGTGTCAGTTGCAAGCATTATGTCCCACTGTTGCTTCCAGTGGAAGGACTGATGCATCATTTTTGGTGTCAGTGGGAGGAATAGTGCCTTGCATCAGTTGGAGGATTAGTGCCCCAAGGGCCAGAAAACGGCAATCAAAAAGCTGCAGTTTGTAGACCACTGCTTTTCACCAGTGGTCTCCAATCTGTGGCCCAGGGGCTAGATGCGGACCTTTGCCTGCCTTTATCAGGCCCCTGGGGCATTTATCCTTCCACTGATACCAGATACGATTCCTCCCACTGACACTCAGTGATGGGGCACTATTCCCCCACTGACACCAATGATGGGGCATTATCCTTCCCACTGACACCAATGATGAAGCACTATCCCTCCCACTATTACCAATGATGGGGCACTATTTCCCCCACTACTACCATCAATAGGGCACTATTCCTCAAAATTATACCAATGATGGGGCACTATTATTTGCACTGATACCAATGATGGGGCACAATTCCCCACACTGACACAAACGATGGGGCACTATTCCTCAAACGTATACCAATTATGGGGCACTATTCTTCTCACTGATACCAACAATGGGGCACTATTTCACAAAATGATACCAATGATGAGGCACTGTTCTCCCCAACGATCCCAATGATTGGGCACAATGCCCCCCGACACCAATGATGGGGCACCATTCCCTTCAACTTAAACCAAGATGGGACTCTATTCCTCCCACTGACACCAACTATGTAACACTATCCCCCCCCCCCCCCCCACACTGACACCAATGATAGAGCACCATTTCTCCCACTATCACCAACAATGGGAGACAATTCCTCCTACTGACACCAATGATAGGACACTTTTTCTCTCCCTAATACCAAAGATGCATTGTTTACTCCCACTGACATCAGGACAATTTTGACTTCCATTAGCTACAGTCCGGCCCCCCTGAAGTCTGAAGGACAGTAAACTGGTCCTTTGTTTAAAAAGTTTGGAGACCCCTGCTCTACACAATCAGGGATTGCAATTAAAGGGCTGGAGCTCTCTTATACTGTATTTGGACAGCTTCCCCTTCAACACAAGTTCACCCCATGCAAACTTCCAATATAAAGATATAAAGTAAGAAAAAAAAAGAAATGTAAAAACTTTATTTTTGTAAAGCAGCTGACCCAAACAAATTACACTCTACAATAGCGACCTCTAAACTTTCTATACAAAGGCCCAGTTTACTGTTCTTCAGACATTAGGGGGCCGGACTGTGGCCAGTAGGAGTAGACAAGGTTTCAGTGGGAGAAAAAAACAAAACATAGTGCCTGTGGTCAGTAGGAGGAGGAATATTGACCCCATTGTTGGTGTGTGTGTATGTGTCTGTGTGTGTGTGTGTGTGGGGGGGGGGGGTGAATAGTGCCCCATTGTCGGTGTCAGTTTCAAGTATTTATTGTCCCACAGTAAACCGGTCCTTTGTTAAAAAGGTTTGGAGACCCCTGCTCTACACAATCAGGGATTGCAATTAAAGGGCTGAAGCCCTCTTATATTTGGAGAGTTTCCCCTTATGACTAGATGGCGTCCTTCATAGTTCAACAAAAGTTCACCCCATGCAAACCTTCATTATAAAGAAATTAGAAGAAAAAAAAGAAAAGAAATGTAAAAACTTTATTTTTGTAAAGTACTGCAACTTTGAAATAATTATTCAATTTTCCATCAACACTGAGTTGTTTCGGTATAATTACTATTAAAGAATGTCATGTTGAGTATTGTTTCTTGCTGGGAGGCTTAGGCTGACTAATTCTACCCCCATTTCGTCTAGATAATGCCACGTATTTCAACTGCTCCACTATACAAAGTACTGAGCTCTTGATAATAAAACATACTCCCAAAGAATAACAATAAAAAGTCTAACAAAAGTCATATAATAGAATTCACAAATGCTTTTTGCATAGAACAGTTATCACATAATAAATTAGTGCACTTAGTTTTGTATAATGAGCACCTTATGTTCTGCATACCACAATCTGTTTCTATTTAAAGGGCCAAATTGTATTTTTGTATCTCAAAGTTGGTTCTCTGTATAATGAGAGAGAGGCCTGAAGCAAAAAATAAAAATAGGTGAAGGGCAGGCATGACTAGGCTAGCAGGGTAGTCCAGATGTTAGGTGGTTAAAATAAATAACATGGTCAGGGGTTAGAGAAGGGACATAGGCATTGATTGGTGGAAGTAATGCTAGGGAGGGCTAACAACTGTGTGGAGGTGGGGTCGTAAAGTCTGAGGGGCACTTCGAGGCAATGGATGATGAAGAAAATTCCCACCCTTCCACCCTGTGGTTGGTGGACTTGT
This sequence comes from Lithobates septentrionalis, assembly GCA_037952835.1. Lineage (NCBI taxonomy): Eukaryota > Metazoa > Chordata > Amphibia > Anura > Ranidae > Lithobates > Lithobates septentrionalis. Next base: position 24,145 of record JBBDGP010001903.1, on the reverse strand, counting down.
TGGTGGTTGTAGTGGTATGGCGGTTGGGGTCCTTGGAGGCGTCCAAATTTCTCTGTGTAATATCAGAGTAAGGACCCGTCTATGGTATGGCATCCTCTGGTTAATCACAGTTAACATGGGTTAATGGGAATTTGTGGAAATGGAGGTATCAGTAGGAAATTTGGGATTGTCCTCAAGCCGGTGTTGGTTGTGTTGGTTCGGTAATGCCTCCAAGGATCGGCAACCTGGGTCATTATTGTTATTGTTGTATATCTCTGTTCTAAGGAATGTTGATATGTTGTTTATTGTTAATAAATGGCCCCTATGGCCAATTTTCACTCCAAAGGTGTGTTGGTTGTATCATTTTAGATATAAGTGGCAAGTGGGGTTCACGGGGCTTTAGCGGTCATCGGGAGCTCATTTGTCACTGCCTCTGGTATGCCTTAGTCATGTGATTTTGACCAAATATGTATGGTTTTAGTCCACTGACTGGGCAGATCAATGGCAATCAAATAATGTTTAACACAATTCTGACAGACACTGAGGCATTGGAATGGAGTGATGATAGGAGACACGGGCTGATGGAGATGTAAGTGTAGCTCTACCCTCTAAAGGGCTACTGGATTCTGAGGCACCCTATTCCTGCACAGGCAATACGCGGTTTCCAACTTCCACACAGTCGGTAACCAGTCCATGGGCTTGTTTTTTTGTTGTTTTATTCAACTTGGATATGGATGAGGGGTTATGGGATGCCCAACTTGAACTTGGTATAACAACTTTAGGACAAACTACTTCTCTATGCACAACAAGAACTGCAGATCCTGAACTGTACTCCCTCCAGAATAATGGCAGTCTCTATTGGATCACTAGCAAGGTTTCTCTTTTAGGAGCTCCATGTCCGCTTGATGAAAATCACAAAGTTCCAAACCTGCAGGAGCTCTATGCCCCCTCCACACAAAAATACCAGCCCACCTGGCTGCCTTCAAAAGTGTCCCAGAGCAAAGGATTTAGATTTATCTGTGGCACTGTCCTAATGAAAGCTTGCTAAATGTTGCATCTGACTGCCTTCTCCCTTATTAGCCCTGTGAATGATAGGTAGAGGTACTCACACTGTCCCTATAAATCCTGCTTCCTTGGTTAAGACTGCTGTTCAGGCCTCCTGCTGTACAGGTCTTCCCATGCTAGACAGAGTGTCTCCTGGATGAGACTGAAGGGTGGTGAAGGTTCCTCTCTTCATCTTTCTCTCCTTCCTTTCTCAGTTCCAGCCTGGAGGTAGGGCCCCCCATCCCCAGGGTCCCCTCCCAAGCATCGCGATCCTCAACCTCAGCACTCCATCTTCCACCCAACAACAACCCCCCTGCCGGCCATGCTCTTCAATATTTAAGGGTCCATCTTACCGCCCTGCCAGGCCTCCTGCATGGGGATTGGTCAAACTCCCATAAATATTTAGATTCTTGCCTCTGTACCTCTGCCCACTAGCTTCTAGAAGTTTCCATGGACCTCCAGAACCAGGGGTGGTTTTATCAGAAATATTTTCTCATGAAGTGCAAGTAATTGTAGTTATAACTTGCATATATGCTCACTCCCGCAGGAGACCACAGTTTAAGGTCCCTAGAGTTTTTTCCCATTGTTGCACCCATGGCCAGGCACACAATCAGTCACTCCTCAATAAACAGTCTAGGGGTATGCTTTTCTGATGCTTAATTGAAGAACTTGAACTTGGATAGGAGTATAGTAACTGTTGGATACTCCGGTAAATCTAGTAGCAGCTTGAGGACACTAATCTTACTCCTCCTTTTGTGAGCAGGGTCTTTGCACAAGAAAATGGTGGACTGCGCTACACCAGGACACCAGGCACAATGTCCTCTTTGAGCAATGCAGACTCCAGCACCTGAAGGATGGCAGCAGGACACAGTCTTGGGGATTTCTCACTTCAGGCTGTACTCACTAATGTCCTTAGATAATTGGATGCCTCCTTCCAATATCTTCCAGGCACCTCTCCAATGATACCAGACCAGATCCCCAGATAAAAGTCCCTCAGTATTCCCCAGAAATTTTCAGCAGAACGGGCCCCTCCAGCTAGCCCAGTTGAAATCTCGCTGAACAGCAGACACATGGCAAGCCTCTCCGGGAGGGAAGCAGCCCTCCAGGCCAGGATCTCCTCCTCTGGGAAAAGAACCCCTCTGCTCTCAGTCTTTGAGTATTTATGCTCCTTCCCAGCCACCATCTGGGCACCTCTCCCCCAGGATTAGTCAGGGCTGCAAAAAAATTCAGCTGCTGATTTGACTCTACCAGCCCACTATCTTCCAGAATCTTTCCAGACAGACAGGGGGAAGCAGTCATCCCTCAAGCCAATGAAACACAGAACAGACAAAAACAATCACATGCAGCTCAACTGATTACAGTGATTCAGTAACTACAGTACATTTACCTAACCTAGCATGTATCTAGGAGGGTGCTACACATGCATGTATTACTTCTCACAGAGATCACAGTACTTGTGCTGACAATGCCTTTACCTGCTTTGTTCAAACATTACTTATAGCTCCCATATATTTTCTGGACACAGATTGTGGCTCAGTGATGACACAATGGTGTCTTTGCTTGATAAACCCCTATTGCAGCCTCTTATTTTGTGATTCCAGAAAAACCCTTGAAATAATTTTCAGGTCTCAGAGAACCCCTGCTAAAACCAATTAATTGGGAGTGGTGTGGGTCCCATAATTATGCAGACACCATCAGATGGGAGGTCAATCAGCCACAGCCCAAAAAAAAACAAGAAACCTCTGGAAGAACCCTGGTTGAGAATAGCTGGTCTAAGCACTGAGGGAGAGGAAATGCTTACTTCAGTCTGCAGCAGAATGATGCTATTATTGCAGCCTAGGCAAAATTACTTGTCTGAAGTTCAAGGATTGCTTTTTAATTTTAGTAAAATACTGTGAGTAATGATTGTGAGATGTCATGAATTTAAAAAATGTCCACTTTAAACTGAACCTGTACTTTTTTACTAATGCCCCGTACACACGGTCGGATTTTCCGATGGAAAATGTGTGATAGGACCTTGTTGTTGGAAATTCCGACCGTGTGTGGGCTTCATCACACATTTTCCATCGGATTTTCTGACACACAAAGTTTGAGAGCAGGCTATAAAATTTTCCGACAACAAAATCTGGAATTTCCGATCATGTGTACACAAATCCGACGCACAAAGTGCCATGCATGCTCAGAATAAATAAAGAGATGAAAGCTATTGGCTACTGCCCCGTTTATAGTCCCGACGTATGTGTTTTACGTCACCGCGTTCAGAATGATTTTCCGACAACTTTGTGTGACCGTGTGTATGCAAGACAAGTTTGAGCCAACATCCGTTGGAAAAAATCCTAGGATTTTGTTGTCGGAATGTCCGATCAATGTCCGACCGTGTGTACGGGGCATAACAAGGAAAATTATTGGGTTTTCTAGACCAGCGGTTACCAACCAGTGGACCACTGATTGTCCACGAGAAAATGTTGGTGATGGTCAGGGGTTCTGCCGCAAATCAACATTGTGTCAGATGTATGCCACTCAATGTTGTTTCCAGTCTTGTTCTCAATGCACGCTGACAGTCAATACTGTCAGCGCATATTGATACCTGATACTTCCCCTGAAGTTCCAGCTCCTGTAAACTCAGAGGGAGGCACCAGGGGGCACATGCCTGGATAAGGAGATGTGATGCAGAGTGCGGGGGGGGGGGGTGTTAGAGGGGGACAGCGAGCCGGAGCATTGTGTGTATAAGGCAGCAGTGTGATCCAGGGGGAGGGGGCAGAGAGCCAGAGCATTGTGTGTATAAGGCATGTAAAATTCATGTTAGTGGTCCGCGGAATTCAAAACTGTGAGTTTAGTAGTCCATGGGGTCCAAAAGGTTGGCGACCACTAGACTGCAGGCACCATAGCCAGCATTCTGAGATTCCTGTATAGAAATGGACAGGAATTACCAAATTAGCTCCTCAGTGGTGAACACTGACGCAATAGGAGGATCACGTTTACGCCCATACCCAGAAGTACTGATGGGGACATAGGCTTACTCATCCATTGGTGCCTGCTGTGCAGCAGATCTGTTTCTATGGGGCATAGTACAGGTTTACTTAAATGTTCTTGGGGAAGACTTAGTTGTGCATCTAGGCTGGAAGAGGACAGCTGGACGAAGAAGTGTTGTTACCTGTCAAGAGCATGTAGCGCTCCTCCATTACAGCTGTTGGCGTCATTCCAGCATCCTGGTTTTGGCCATGATGCATTCTTTATGTCTGCTTGTTTACCTGTAAGGTGGTAGTCAGTAAAGGCATAGCCGTGCAGCAGGAATTGCACGACAGGCACGCACGTTCACGGTGTGTCTTGCACTTGCGCCTGTCACCAACGTTGGCCCAAAGGGGCTATTTAAACTGAGTGCACCAAAGACTCTTTGCTGTTTGGTCTGCGGCTTCTGTGTGTTCTGATCTGTTATTTGTGCTGACCTCTGATCTTGATCTGGCTTGTTCTCTCTAACGCTGTCTGCTTGATACCCCGACCCCGGCTTGCTTTTGAACTTCTCTTCTGCCTACTGCTCTGCTGATCTGCCCGAACGTTACCAACCCGGCCTGCCTGACTCTGCATCTGCTCTTCCAGTCTGCTACGGCTCTGCTCTGCAGATCCCATCCGGATCTTGCTCCTGCTGCGATCTCAGCCTGCCACAGTTCTGGTCTGCCAAACTTTTACCGGTCTGCCTGCTGCATATCCAGCTGCGGACAACCAGCCATACTGAATACTGGACTGATCCTAGGCACTCCTACGTCACCGTATACAGGAAATAGGATTAACTCCGCGCTTAGGGCTAATAGGTAGGTATGCAGCCTCCCCTAATAGCACCACCCACAAGCTAGGGGGGTGTCTTAAAGTGATCAGTTAAAAGGTAAGGGGAGAGTGGCGCTCCCTATAGTGATGGAAAATGGAGTTTCTACAAGAATGTTTTATGCTACACTAAAGTGTAGATGTGCTCCAACCACCTAATAAAAGTAAAAATAAATTTAAAATAAAAATAAAATGTGAGTTGTGCCTTGTGTCACTAAGTGTGTATATCCATAAACACAACAAGGAGTGACGTATATATATATATATATATATATATATATATATATATATATATATATATATATACTACACCTTAAAATAGATGTGCCTCACCTAGTGTAGACAAGGTGTGTAATGCGTATGTCACTATGTAAAGGAATACAATAGCGAAGCATCTAGTGCAAACACATCAATCAGAACAAACCCTACAGTAGTGCACCAACACCAAAAAATGGAAACTCCCCCACAGGGATTTCCAACTAACAATAAAGTGACATCCAGAAAAAAATATATATATATATGACACGAATGATAAATGCCCAAATCACATAAAGAATTCCTCAATTGTGAAGGTGAAGTTCTAAAATAGCAAAATGTGCAAAACAGTGAGCATGATAAGGCAAAAAATGGTACAAAAATGATCAAAAAAATATAAAAATAAAAATAAGACTCCAAAAATGGCAAAAAAAGCCGGTGTGGTACGAGAGGCTCTCCTCTACAAGTCAGGCTCACAAACCAGGTACGTGACAGTGGTTGATGTAGCCAGTCTCTGGGTGAAGACCAAACCTGATTTAAGCCAGCCATGCCTGCAGTCTCATGCTTGTGATAGTATGTTTTACATGTGCTCCAAGATCACTTTTTGTCTGCCTTGTCTGCTAGACTGGATTCCCTTGCTGATGACCTCAGATCGAATATTGTATATGCTCAGAACTCTGCCTGGCTTTTGACTACGGATTTGACACTGACTATTCTGAACATTGCCTACCTTGTACCTGGACTATCAACCTTGACTATCATTGAACCCCTCTGCCTGTCTGCCAACCGCAAGTACCTGTGTGCTGTGCTCAGTTCATGTCTGCCCCGGCATGGTGGACAAGCACTATAGCATTGTGCATGAGTCCTGGGGCCAACCGAGTACCAGTAGGCATGCTTGCCTAGTGGGAAAGGGGGCTGCTATAGGTGAAGTACATAGAATCTACCTATAATGCCTGACCACCTGTGTTAGGGGTAAGCGTGACATTACCTAACACATATTTGTAGTCCCGCTGTCCTTTTTTCTCACCCATAACTGAAAGTTCATATCTTGGTATGGACCTCAGCATGGAGAAGAGTTTGCAGAAGCCTGAGCATTGCACCCGTGGTGCACTCGTCCATGACTGGAATGCTTTCCAGGCTTGGAGGCAAAAATGTAATAACATTTTTTTTCAGTTCTGTATATGAATTTTGTAAACCTTTTTTAAAAGTTGGCCTTAGCCTTCAATGGATTCATCAGTCAAGTATTTATAACCATTACTTGACTTTGGTGTCCCCTTCCCGCTGCATTTCTAACACAGATTTTACTTTTAAAAGTCATCTAACAATGAAATTCAGAAGTTCAGCTTCAAAATTCAAATTCAAAAGTCAGTCATGTCGTAGATCAGATCACATTTTGGGAACGGCTTCTAAGCATCCTTATTGTTCAATGACAGCTCCAGTGCTGAAGAACGATCCCAAAGCTTGAAATGGGAATCTCTAAGCTCTTTGTGAGTTCCGGGGACATGTATGAAGAGCAGACTCTAGAGGATTCACATGAATGAATAATGTATGTGGCATCTTATAGGTGACCTAATTAATATGTATTCATTTATTCAAGGTCATCGCGGAGAGGTGTATGACAAATTTTACACTCACAAATTGATGTGCAGGGGGAATTCAGTGAGCCTGTTCTGTTGACATAGATAAGGGTATTATCTCAGCAAAACAAACAGAATTTCACACCATATGCACTGATTTTTAAAGGGAGTGTGTAGTATTTATCATGACATACAGTACTGTGCAAATGTTTTAGGCAGGTGTGAAAAAATGCTGTACATGAAGAATGCTTCAAAAATAGAAGTGTTAATATATATTTTTTTAATTGTTGTAATCAATTAACAAAATAGAAAGTAAATGAATAGAAGAGAAATCAAATCAATATTTGGTATGACTACCCTTTGCCTTCAAAACGTCATCAAGTCTTCAAGGTACAGTTGCACACACTTTTTGAAGGAACTTGGCAGGTAGTATGTTCCAAACATCTGGGAGAACTAACCACAGATCTTCTGTAGATGTTGGCTGCCTCAAATTCTTTTGTCTCTTCATTTAATCCCAGACAGACCCAGTGATGTTGAGATCAAGGCTCTGCGGGGGCCAAACCATCACTTCCAGAACTCCTTGTTCTTCTTTACACTGAAGATGTCATTGTCTGCATGTTTGCGGTCATTGTCCTGCTGCTGAATACATTTGGGGCCAAACATATCCCTCCCTAATGGTATGGCATGATGCATAGGTATCTGCCTATATTTCTCAGCATTGAGGACACCATTGATCCTGTCCAAATCTCCAACTCCATTTACAGAAACGCAGCCCCAAATTTGCAAGGAACCTCCACCATGCTTCATTGTTGTGCAGACACTCATTTACCGCTCTCCAGCCCTTCACTAACAAACTGCCCCTGATACAACCAAATATTTAAAACGTTGACTCATCAGTCCAGAGTACCTGCTGCCATTTTTCTGCACCCCAGTTCCTATGCTTTCATGAATGAGTGGCTTAGCCTTGTTTCCATGTCGGAGGTGTGGCTTTTTGGGCGCAATTCTTCCATGAAGACCACTGCTGGCCAGACTTCTCCAGTAGGGATGAGCCGAACACCCCCCGGTTCGGTTCGCACCAGAACCCGCGAACGGACCGCAAGTTCGCACGAACGTTAGAACCCCATTGACGTCTATGGGACTCGAACGTTCGAAATCAAAAGTGCTCATTTTAAAGGCTAATTTGCATGGTATTGTCCTAAAAAGGGTGTGGGGACCCGGGTCCTACCCCAGGGGACATGTATCAATGCAAAAAAAACTTTTAAAAACGGCCGTTTTTTCGGGAGCAGTGATTTTAATGATGCTTAAAGTAAAAAAAAAAAAGTGAAATATTCCTTTAAATATCGTACCTGGGGGGTGTCTATAGTATGCCTGTAAAGTGACGCGTGTTTCCCATGTTTAGAACAGTCCCTGCACCAAATGTCATTTTTAAAGGAAAAAATCTCATTTAAAACTGCTTGCGGGTTTAATGTCATGTCGGGTCCTGGCAATATGGATGAAAATCAGTGAGACAAACGGCATGGGTACCCCCCAGTCCATTACCAGGCCCTTTGGGTCTTGTATGGATATTAAGGGGAACCCCGCACCCAAATTAAAATAAGGAAAGGTCCCTATATACTCTGAACAGCAGTATACAGGCGGTGCAAACAAGACAGGGACTGTAGGTTTGTTGTTAAGTAGAATCTGTTTGTAATTTTGAACATTTTTAACGTGTTTAGCTCCAGCCAAAAAATCTTTTCTAAGCTTTTTGGAAAACATAGGGAAGGGTTATCACCCCTGTGACATTTGTTTTGCGTCTTTCCTCCTCTTCAGAAGATTTCACCTCACTTTTTTGTCCCAATGAAAAATGTTTTTTGAAAATTTGGGTTTTTTTGTGGAACAAGGATTGGAAAGCATCAGTGGAAAGGAGAAATTGTTTTCCCATATTAACTCTTACATGAGAGAATTTCCCTTCCTAGGGGTAGATTTCATCTCACTTCCTGTTGTCTCCTTCCGTTTGCAAGTAGGAGTCGTTTGTAAGTTAGATGTTTGAAAGTAGGGTCCTGCCCTATATACTCAGCAGAAATTAGGGCCTTAGGTGTTGCTGTGGCCAAAACACTGTAAGCCCTCACAGGGCCCTGCTGTGAAATATTAGATCAAGAATTGTAATTACATGCCCCTGTTGAACAGGAGCTGAAAAATTAGGCCTTAGGCACTGGTGCTGGTGCCACAACACTGCAACCCCTCACAGACACTCTAGTTGGAACGCAGGAACGAGCCCTGCTGCAAAGTATTGCATCAAAAATTGTAATTACACGCCCCTGTTAGACAGGGGCAGAAAAATTGGGCCTTAGGCACTGGTGCTGGTGCCACAACACTGCAACCCCTCACAGACACTCTAGTTGGAACGCAGGAACGAGCCCTGCTGCAAAGTATTGCATCAAAAATTGTAATTACACGCCCCTGTTAGACAGGGGCAGAAAAATTGGGCCTTAGGCACTGGTGCTGGTGCCACAACACTGCAACCCCTCACAGACACTCTAGTTGGAACGCAGGAATGAACCCTGCTGCAAAGTATTGCATCAAAAATTGTAATTACACGCCCCTGTTAGACAGGGGCAGAAAAATTGGGCCTTAGGCACTGGTGCTGGTGCCACAACACTGCAACCCCTCACAGACACTCTAGTTGGAACGCAGGAACGAACCCTGCTGCAAAGTATTGCATCAAAAATTGTAATTACACGCCCCTGTTAGACAGGGGCAGAAAAATTGGGCCTTAGGCACTGGTGCTGGTGCCACAACACTGCAACCCCTCACAGACACTCTAGTTGGAATGCAGGAACGAGCCCTGCTGCAAAGTATTGCATCAAAAATTGTAATTACACGCCCCTGTTAGACAGGGGCAGAAAAATTGGGCCTTAGGCACTGGTGCTGGTGCCACAACACTGCAACCCCTCACAGACACTCTAGTTGGAATGCAGGAACGAGCCCTGCTGCAAAGTATTACATCAAACATTGTAATTACACGCCCCTGTTATACAGGGGCTGAAAAATTGTGCCTTAGGCACTGGTGGTGGCGCCCAGAACCAAAAATGTTCTTACAAGCTATCAGCGTGATGATTGAGGAGGAAGAGGATAATTACTCAGGGATAGTCACTCAGCATCAGCATAGGCAGTCTTTGAAGGGATCTGAAAAAAATTATTCAGTTACATCAGCATCAGGTGCTTGGTAGCTGGTGGTGATCCAAGACTGATTCATTTTTATGAAGGTCAGCCGATCGACCGAGTCAGTGGACAGACGCACCCTGTGATCGGTTACCACGCCTCCAGCAGCACTGAATGTGCGTTCCGAAAGAACGCTGGATGCAGGACAGGCCAGTAGCTCAATTGCATACTGTGCAAGCTCTGGCCAGTGATCCATCCTCAAGACCCAGTAACCCAGAGGATTTTCGGTGGGAAAGGTGTCCAAGTCTGATCTTGCCCCTAGGTATTCCTGCACCATGTAAAACAGACGCTGGCGATGGTTGCTGGAACCGATCATACCTTGGGGCTGCGGACCAAAAAATTGTCTGAACGCATCGGTCAGACGGCCACCTTCTCCACCGCTCCTTCTTTGACTGACCGAAGCCTCAGCAACACGTTGTCCAGAAACAGGAGTTTGTAACCTCCCAGTCTCTGGGAACGCGTTGCACAGACCTTTCTGCAAGGCCTCCCGAAGATGTTTCATCCTCTGCTCCCTCTGCGATGGCAAGATAAGGTCCGCAACCTTACCCTTGTAACGTGGATCAAGGAGGGTTGCCAGCCAGTATTGGTCCTTCTCCTTGATACCACGAATACGAGGATCCTTACGCAGGCTTTGCAGGATCAGGGAGGCCATGCAGCGTAGGTTTGCTGAGGCATTCGGTCCGGAGTCCTCTGGGTCACTAAGGACAACAACGTCCGCAGCCACCTCCTCCCAGCCACGTACAAGTCCATGTGTTCCTTGGGACTGATCCCTTAAAGACTGCTGATGCTGAGTGCCAGGCTCCACCTCCATACTGACACAATCTTCCTCCTCCTCCTCCTCCTCCTCCTCCTCGTCCTCTTCCTGTGTGATCGGCGGGCACGCAGGAACACTGTCTGGATAAAGGGGGCCTTGAGAGCTAAGGAAGTCCTCCTCTTCCTGCCTCTGTTCTGCCTCAAGTGCCCTGTCCATTATTCCACGCAGCGTGTGCTCCAACAGGTGGACAAGGGGGACAGTGTCACTGATGCATGCACTGTCAGTGCTCACCATCCTCGTGGCCTCCTCGAATGGTGACAGGACAGTGCATGCATCCCTGATCATGGCCCACTGGCGTGGGGAAAAAAAACCAAGGTCCCCTGACCCTGTCCTGGTGCCATAGTCGCACAGGTACTCATTTATGGCCCTCTGCTGCGTGTGCAGCCGCTGCAGCATGGCCAATGTCGAGTTCCACCTGGTGGGCATGTCACAGATTAGGCGGTTCTTGGGCAGGTTAAACTCCTTTTGGAGGTCCGTCAGCCGAGCACTGGCATTATATGACCGGCGGAAATGCACACAGACTTTCCTGGCCTGCCTCAGGACATCCTGTAAGCCCGGGTACCTGCCCAAGAACCGCTGCACCACCAAGTTAAGGACGTGAGCCAAACAGGGCACATGGGTCAGTTGTCCCTGTCGGAGGGCAGAGAGGAGGTTGGTGCCATTGTCGCAAACCACCATTCCTGCCTTAAGTTGGCGTGGCGTCAACCACCTCTGAACCTGCCCCTGCAGAGCTGACAGAACCTCTGCCCCAGTGTGGCTCCTGTCCCCCAAGCACACCAGCTCAAGCACCGCATGGCATCTTTTGGCCTGCGTACTTGCGTAGCCCCTTGAACGCCTACGGAGCACCGCTGGTTCCGAGGAAGAGGCCATGGAGGAAGAAGAAGAGGAGGGGGTGGAGGAGAGAGGTGTGTCACAATCAGCATTTTGGAGGCGTGGTGGCGGAACAACCTCCAACACTACTGCACCTTGTCCTGCATCCTTCCCAGCTGCCAGCAGAGTCACCCAATGCGCCGTGAAACTTAAGTAACGTCCCTGTCCATGCCTGCTGGACCATGAGTCAGCGGTAATATGCACCTTACCGCTGACCGCCCTGTCCAGCGAGGCATGGACATTGCCTTCCACATGCCGGTAGAGAGCTGGAATCGCCTTCCGTGAGAAAAAGTGGCGTTTGGGTACCTGCCACTGAGGAACCGCACATTCCACAAACTCACGGAAGGGGGCAGAGTCTACCAACTGAAAAGGCAGCAGTTGAAGTGCTAGCAATTTTGCCAAGCTAGCATTCAACCGCTGGGCATGTGGATGGCTGGGAGCAAACTTCTTTCGGCGGTGCAGCAGCTGGGGCAGGGAAATTTGCCTGGTACAATCTGGCGTCGGTGTACCAAAAGCAGATTGCCCACAAGTACTTGGCTGTGACACACCTAATTCTACACCTTCATTCCTCTCACTGCAGGTCTCAGAGAGGACTGAAGGTCTAGTGGGGTTGGAAATCTCAGCTGATGAGGAGCAAGGAGAGATCCTCTTTGTTCTTTGGTGTGGGTCTTTTAGATATGCTTGCCAACGAACTGCATGGCAGGTCAACATATGTCTGGTCAAGCATGTGGTACCCAAGCGGGAGATGTTTTGGCCACGCGAGATACGCTTGAGACATATGTTGCAAATAGCAGCGGTGCGATCTGATGCACTCGTCTCAAAAAAGGCCCACACCAAAGAACTTTTTGAATAACGCGCAGAGACTGCAGCGCCCTGCACATGTGGAGCTTTGGGGTGTGATGCAGTCAATGTGCTGCCCTTAGGCTGGCCCCTGGAGGGCATCCTGCCTCGTTGGTGATGTGCCGCCTCCTCCTCCTCCTCCTCCTCCTCTCTCCTATCAGGCACCCACGTTGAGTCAGTGACCTCATCATCCCCTCCCTCCTCATCACTGGAACAAACCTGGCAGTATGCTGCAGCAGGGGGAGCATGACTGCCAGATTGCTGTCCTTCTTGGGCACCCCCTCTGTCCGTGCTCATGTTACTGCCTTCATCGAGCTCAGTATCATCATCAGAGCCTTCCAAACGCTGGGCATCCTCCTGGAGCATGTACCCAACACTGTGGTCAAACAGTTCGAGGGAATCCTCATGAGGACATGGTGGAGCTAGGGAAGGAGTCACTGATGACATTGAGCTGAGGGAAGAGGCCGCTGCTTTGCCAGACAAAGCACCCTGGGCATGGGTGAGAGAGGATGAGGAGGATGAGGACGGCTTGGTCATCCACTCGACCAAGTTTTCTGCATGTTGCGGCTCAACACGGCCAGCTGCCGAAAAAAAGGCCAAGCGTGTCCCATGGCCACGTGCTGATGAGGATGCACCGTCTCCACGACCAGCACTAGACACAGAGCCTGCTTGCCCTCTCTTATTGGCTTGTGACTGTCTGCCTCTCCTTCTTGGCCTTCCAGACATACTAATGGCCTGTAGCTGCACTAAGCTGGGATAGAACACCTGTAATTTTCTTCAGGTAGCTTTATATACTGTAACCAGACAAGCCTGCCTGTCAGTAGGAAGATAACAGGAACGGATCTAGCTGAACACTGTGAGCAGGACGCACTGCACTAAATGTAAATAGCAGGAACGGATCTAGCTGAACACTGTGAGCAGGACGCACTGCACTAAATGTAAATAGCAGGAACGGATCTAGCTGAACACTGTGAGCAGGACGCACTGCACTAAATGTAAATAGCAGGAACGGATCTAGCTGAACACTGTGAGCAGGACGCACTGACTGCACTAAATGTAAATAGCAGGAACGGATCTAGCTGAACACTGTGAGCAGGACGCACTGCACTAAATGTAAATAGCAGGAACGGATCTAGCTGAACACTGTGAGCAGGACGCACTGCACTAAATGTAAATAGCAGGAACGGATCTAGCTGAACACTGTGAGCAGGACGCACTGCACTAAATGTAAATAGCAGGAACGGATCTAGCTGAACACTGTGAGCAGGACGCACTGCACTAAATGTAAATAGCAGGAACGGATCTAGCTGAACACTGTGAGCAGGACGCACTGCACTAAATGTAAATAGCAGGAACGGATCTAGCTGAACACTGTGAGCAGGACGCACTGACTGCACTAAATGTAAATAGCAGGAACGGATCTAGCTGAACACTGTGAGCAGGACGCACTGCACTAAATGTAAATAGCAGGAACGGATCTAGCTGAACACTGTGAGCAGGACGCACTGCACTAAATGTAAATAGCAGGAACGGATCTAGCTGAACACTGTGAGCAGGACGCACTGCACTAAATGTAAATAGCAGGAACGGATCTAGCTGAACACTGTGAGCAGGACGCACTGCACTAAATGTAAATAGCAGGAACGGATCTAGCTGAACACTGTGAGCAGGACGCACTGCACTAAATGTAAATAGCAGGAACGGATCTAGCTGAACACTGTGAGCAGGACGCACTGACTGCACTAAATGTAAATAGCAGGAACGGATCTAGCTGAACACTGTGAGCAGGACGCACTGACTGCACTAAATGTAAATAGCAGGAACGGATCTAGCTGAACACTGTGAGCAGGACGCACTGCACTAAATGTAAATAGCAGGAACGGATCTAGCTGAACACTGTGAGCAGGACGCACTGCACTAAATGTAAATAGCAGGAACGGATCTAGCTGAACACTGTGAGCAGGACGCACTGCACTAAATGTAAATAGCAGGAACGGATCTAGCTGAACACTGTGAGCAGGACGCACTGCACTAAATGTAAATAGCAGGAACGGATCTAGCTGAACACTGTGAGCAGGACGCACTGACTGCACTAAATGTAAATAGCAGGAACGGATCTAGCTGAACACTGTGAGCAGGACGCACTGACTGCACTAAATGTAAATAGCAGGAACGGATCTAGCTGAACACTGTGAGCAGGACGCACTGCACTAAATGTAAATAGCAGGAACGGATCTAGCTGAACACTGTGAGCAGGACGCACTGCACTAAATGTAAATAGCAGGAACGGATCTAGCTGAACACTGTGAGCAGGACGCACTGCACTAAATGCAAATAGCAGGAACGGATCTAGCTGAACACTGTGAGCAGGACGCACTGACTGCACTAAATGTAAATAGCAGGAACGGATCTAGCTGAACACTGTGAGCAGGACGCACTGACTGCACTAAATGTAAATAGCAGGAACAGATCTAGCTGAACACTGTGAGCAGGACGCACTGCACTAAATGTAAATAGCAGGAACAGATCTAGCTGAACACTGTGAGCAGGACGCACTGACTGCACTAAATGTAAATAGCAGGAACAGATCTAGCTGAACACTGTGAGCAGGACGCACTGCACTAAATGTAAATAGCAGGAACGGATCTAGCTGAACACTGTGAGCAGGACGCACTGCACTAAATGTAAAGAGCAGGAACAGATCTAGCTGAACACTGTGAGCAGGACGCACTGCACTAAATGTAAAGAGCAGGAACAGATCTAGCCTAATCTAGCTCTCAAATCAAATGACACTGTCTGTCTCTCTCTCTATCAGCACACCGGAACACACTACACAGGGCCGCCGTGCAGGCGGCCTTATATAGTGTGGGGCGTGTACTAAATCCCCTGAGCCATAATTGGCCAAAGCCACCCTGGCTTTGGCCAATTACAGCTCTCTCTACTGACGGCGCTGTGATTGGCCAAGCATGCGGGTCATAGTGCATGCTTGGCCAATCATCAGCCAGCAATGCACTGCGATGCCGCAGTGAATTATGGGCCGTGACGCGCCACACGAATTTGGCGCGAACGGCCCATAACGTTCGCAATTCGACGGACGGTCGAACAGCCGATGTTCGAGTCGAACATGGGTTCGACTCGAACACGAAGCTCATCCCTATTCTCCAGACAGTAAATGGGTGTACCTGGGTCCCACTGGTTTCCACCAGTTCTGTGCTGATGGTACTGCTGGACATCTTCCGATGTCAAGTAAGCATGATGTGTCTTTCATCTGCTGCATTAAGTTTCCTTGGCCAACCACTGCGTCTACTGTCCTCAACATTGCCCAACTTTGTGCAAGTGTACAAGTGTAAGAATTGATGCTGGTTTGAAGTCAAAGGGTAGTCACACCAAATGTTGATTTGATTTAGATTTTTCTTTGTTCACTTTTCATTTTGTAAATTGCTAAAAATAATTAAATATGTATTTTTGAAAGCATTTTTACTTTACAGCATTTCTTCACACCTGCCTAAAAATTTTGCACAGTACTGTATGTCAGACACCAGCTTGATGTCCATAATCCTTTCTATGGAGGTTTAAGGTTAAAGTTTTTAGCAAACCTAGCATCATCATTTTCCAATAAGAGCATGCATGCTAAGTAATGGTTCAGTGTAATGCCCTGTACACATGATCGGACATTGATCGGACATTGATCGGACATTGATCGGACATTCCGACAACAAAATCCATGGATTTTTTCCGACGGATGTTGGCTCAAAATTGTCTTGCATACACACGGTCGCACAAAGTTGTCGGAAGATCCGATCGTTCTGAACGCGGTGACGTGAAACGCGTATGTTGGGATTATAAACGGGACAGTAGCCAATAGCTTTCGTCTCTTAATTTATTCTGAGCATTCGTGGCACTTTGTGCGTCGGATTTGTGTACACACGATCGGAATTTCCGAGAACGGATTTTGTTGTCGGAAAATTTTATAGCCTGCTCTCAAACTTTGTGTGTCGGAAATTTCCTATGGAAAAAGTCTGATGGAGCCCACACACGGTCGGAATTTCCGACAACAAGCTCCGATTGCACATATTCTGTCTGAAAGTTCGACCGTGTGTACAGGGCATTACACTTCCAGGTGGTATTACCTATTACAAAGATTACAGTAATTTCGCATGAAATGGTGACAAACTACGGTACCTAAAAATCTCCATAGACGGCGCACTAAAAGTCTTACCAGTTTAGAGTTAAACGTGAGCCCTGGTGCTAGAATTATTGGCTCTCACTCTGACGTTGACAGCGATACTGCACATGTGTGCTTTAATTGCCGTTTACATATGGACCTACTGTAAACATAGGTTACAGTAGTGGTTTCCAAACGGTGGCCCGAGGGCCAGATGTAGCCCTTTACTATCCCTTATTTGGCCCTTGGGTCATTATTCCTCCCAAGTATATGAGGTGCTATTCCTCCCACTGACACCATCAGTGATACATAATTTCTGCCACTGACACTAATGATGGGGCATTATTCCTTTCACTAACATTAATGATGGGGCACTATTCCTTGCACTAGTATCAATGATGGGGCACTATTCCTTGCACTAGTATCAATGATGGGGTACTATTGCTGCCACTGACAGCCTTGATGGGACACTATTCCTCCTACTGATACCAATGATGGGGCATTATTCCTCCCACTGACACCAATGATGGATCACTATTTCTCCCACTGACACCAATAATGGGGCACTATTCCTCCAACGGACACCAATGATGGGGCACTATACCTCCTATTGACACCAATTATGCGGCACTATTCCTCCTCTTACTGACCACCAACCCTGAGGCCGTGTTTATTCTCACTAATGCTGGGTCCAGTTTCTACCCAAACGGGAAACAATCTGCCCCCCTAAAGTCTAGGACAGTAAACCTGGCCCTTTGTTTGAAAAGTTTGGAGACCCCAATATACAATTCATATTATCTCAGCAGTTCAAAAGGGCTATTGTCAGTTTTATTTTACAGTTCTGTATTTGTGGTTGGCTGTGTTATGATCTCAAACTGGTTTCAAACTTTTATTACCTATTTCTCTGCCTCTTCAGTACCGGTTTCCTGTAGTTTGATGACCGGTTCTATGATTTGGTATTATTGCCCTTTTGCTCTCTATGCTGGGTCCTTCTGCACTACACATTCCTCTCTCGTGTTTGGGTACAAGAAGCCATAATTCTTTTTATGCTCTTAGGTAACCTGTCCATCTGAAGGGGTGTAGCCAAGCATGCCTGTCCAGTCGCTGGCCTCGGCACATGTTCTGGTGGTTCAGCTTCTTTTTCAGTGGTAACCTTGCTTGTATTCTGTTTGTCTTGGCCCTCCTGTCAGTGTTGCCAAACCCCGAAGTGAAATTTACTGGCAGGATGCCAAAATTTACTAACGGCACCAATTTTTTACTGGCAAACAATCCTGAAATTTACTGACAGATCTGCATTTTTTTTTACTGCAAAAAAGTGCCTAAAATGACAGTTTTCAGTGCTAAACAGTGCACATGTCAATATTTAAACTATAAACATGTAGCTAGTGCTATTAGTAATGTGTTTAAGTTAAACAGAAGCCAACAGAAGCCAAAAACATATTTCTCCATTTACATGAAGGTCAGATTAATATAACACACACAGCACAGAGTTCCCCATATATCAGAGTAGGCAGGATTCCCCCTTACAGTGCAAGGGAACTTTGACATAAAGGGGAATGCTGCAGATCATTATCTAAGGGGGAACTCTGATGTAAAGGGGGCTCTGGACACCAGAGACCCCACTACATCACAGCCCACTGCATTCCCCTTTACATCAGAGTTCCCACTTACATCAGGGTCTGCTGCAGAGTTCCTCATTGCACTGTAAGGGGGAATCCTGCAGACTCTGATGTGAATGGGAATGCTGTGAACTCTGATGGAGGGGGGGGGGGCTCTGGTGACCAGAGACCACCTTCCGCAGAGTAAATACACTAAGGTAAGGGGGGGGGTTACTGATATAAGGGAGAACTTTTATATCAGTGTCCACTTACATTATTGTATTCACTCCCCCTTACATCAGTGACCTCAGACTGGCCTGGCGGCGCTGTCACTGACCTCCTCTCAGGTGCACTGGCAGAGATCAGTCAGATGGCTTCAGGTTGGTGGCTCTGGTTTTATCCTACAGTCGCCTCTCCACAGTCCACACACGTCTGACTCCTCCGTAATTCCTATCCTGGTGGCGCTCTCACTCTTGATTCCTCTCCAGAATCCCCCTCAGAGACTGCAGACATAAAAAAAAGACAAGAGATGGTCAGAGATTGCAGACATGATACAAGAGATGGTCAGAGGCTGCAGACAGGATACAAGAGATGGTCAGAGGCTACAGACAGGATAAAGGAGGCGGTCAGAGGCTGCAGACAGGATACAGGAGGTGGTCAGAGGATGCAGACAGGATACAGGAGGTGGTCGGAGGATGTACACAGGACACAGAAGGTGGTCAGAGGATGGAGACAGGATACAGGAGATGGTCAGAGGATGTAGACATGATACAGGAGGTGGTCGGAGGCTGCAAACAGGATACAGGAGGTGGTCAGAGGCTGTGGACATGATACAGGAGGTGGTCAGAGACTGTGGACAGGATACAGGAAGTGGTTAAAGGGTGCGGACAGGACACAGGAGGTGGTCAGAGGATGCAAACAGGATACATGAGGTGGTCAGATGCTGTGGACAGGATACAGGAGGTTGTCAGAGGCTGCAGACAGGACCCAGGAGGTTGTCAGAGGCTGCGGACAGGATACAGGAGGTGGTCAGAGGCTGCAGACAGGATACAGGTGGTGGTTAGAGGCTAAAGACAGGACACAGGAGGTGGTCAGAGGATGCAAACAGGATACAGGAGGTTGTCAGAGGTTGCGGACAGGATACAGGAGGTGGTCAGAGGCTGCGGACAAGATACAGATGGTGGGCATTATGGGCATTTACGGGCCCAGTTTTTACAGGCTGCCTGTAAATCTACAGGCGGTTGGCAACACTGCACATGAGTAGCTAGACACCCTTACATACTAGAAGTGCACTGCTATTTTTTTAGGAGGATTTGTTTTTTTTTTAGTTCAGGTCCATTTTAAGGTAAACTGAATGAACTTTGTAAAGTACAGTTGCAGTGCTACTAGGGGAGCATTAGAATAGTTGATTATACTTGTTGCATGTATTTGTTCTGTTATCTGACCCACCTATGTACTTTGAGCTTGTGAGCCAGTTACCAGACAGGTCCCATGCCAAACATTCTGTCTGCCAGGCTTGCTGATGACTAAAAGGAAGAAGGAGACTGCGCTAAAAAAGAAAAAAAGGAAAAAAGAAAAAAAAAATTTTTTTTTGAATAAACATATTGTGACAGTCCATAAATTGTGAAATACGATGGTAAATCCCTACTTGAAAGGGGATACTATCAAAAAATGTCTTATACAGAAATGACATCCAGTGAAATGAATCTTGATATAATGATTCTTATGTGCATAAAACAACACCAGTGACAGTGAACCTCCACTGTAGGGAATACACACTTACCAAAAGGCAAGCGATAGCAAGCCTATAAGCTGGGATCAATATCCTGACATCAGACCAGAGCCAGCGGTGGATTGCTTGGTGGCAATGAGGACATTCCACAGGATGTAGGCTCAAAGAATGGACCAGCGATCCATATTAGGGGGACATAAAAAGAGACTCTCCATAGTGTGAATCCATTAGATAAATTTATTGAAAAAATTGTATTGCACTTACATAAAAACAGGATAGAAAATGCTCAATAAGAAGATGCCGGCCGGCTCGCAGACACCCGTCCACCAATACACAACAGACTGCGATGGCGTCAGCACGCCTCCCACCCGACGTACGTTTCGTCAAAGATTGACTTAGACTATGTTTTCTAGGGGAAAGAAGTGGAATGTTATGCAATGGCCAAGTCAATCACCTGACCTGAATCCGATTGAGCATGCATTTTACTTGCTGAATACAAAACTGAAGGGAAAATGCCTCAAGAACAAGCAGGAACTGAAGACAGTTGCAGTAGATGCCTGGCAGAGCATCACCAGGGATGAAACCCAGCGTCTGGTGATGTCTATGCTTTCCAGACTTCAGGCTGTAATTGACTGCAACGGATTTGCAACCAAGTATTAAAAAGTGAAAGTTTGATGGATGATTGTTAATCTGTCCCATTACTTTTGGTCCCTTAAAAAGTGGGAGGCACATATACAAATTGTTGTAATTCCTACACCGTTCACCTGATTTGGATGTAAATACCCTCAAATTAAAGCTGAAAGTCTGCAGTTAAAGCACATCTTGTTCTTTCATTTCAAATCCATTGTGGTGGTGTATAGAGCCAAAAAGATTAGAATTGTGTCGATGTCCCAATATTTATGGACCTGACTATATATTCAATATCTGTATAGCAAAGAGATCACTTATAGGCTAAAAAATGTTAGCCTTTACAACCCCTTTAACCTTCAGGGGCTACAGTCACCTTGTTGCGACGTCATAAATCACTGTTCTTCAGTGAATTGCTGGATAACCCACTTGAAAACAAAGTCTAGCACCTAAGCATTGCAAGGGCATTCAAAAGCCATTGCCCCACAATGCGGTGGCTTGGATAATTTAGCATTTTCTTATGTGACAAACCCTCGTACTCCTGAGAAGTATGTCCACCGTATAGTCTTCCTTTGCCCAGTACCAGCACGATCCAAGATCCCTCAGCTCACCCAGTCACTTATCGAGACAGCAGTGTAGGGTGAACAACAAAATAAGACTTTATTGAAGAACAAACACAAGTATAAATGTCCTGAGACAAACCCCCCCCCCCCCCCCTTGTTGGCATAGAGCAGGGGTCTCTAAACTTTTTAGACCTGGGGCCACATTGTAGATTTTACAAATATTCACGGGTCAAAAAAAATTGTTATTTATAAATAAATGAATTAAATTAAATTAATCTCATCATAGCCTTTCTGCCCGCCTGTGTCCCCATCAGAGCATTTCAGCACATTTGTGTCCCCCATCAGAGTCTCCCCCCATGTCTGTGTCCCCCATCAGAGTCTCCCCCACGTCTGTGTCCCCCATCAGTACCTCCCCCACGTCTGTGTCCCCCATCAGTACCTCCCCCACGTCTGTTTTCCCCATTAGAGTCTCCCCCACGTCTGTGTCCCCCATCAGAGTCTCCCCCACGTCTGTGTCCCCCATCAGAGTCTCCCCCAAATCTGCGCCCCACCAGAGTCTCCCCCATGTTTGTGTCCCCCATCAGAGTCTCCCCCCATATCGGTGTCCCCCATCAGAGTCTCCCCCATGTCTGTGTCCCCATTAGAGTCTCCCCCATGTCTGTGTCCCCCATCAGAGTATCCCCCACGTCTGTGTCCCCCACCCTGATTACACCCCCAGATACCCCCCCATCAAACGCACCTTTGGGTTCCTCCCAGTCCTGCAACTCCTCCTCCAGATGATGTCAGTGGAGGAATTTGCAGCACACCAGGGCGGGTTAGCTGTCTCTGGGGCAAGCATGACAAGACCTCCATCCAAATCTGTGGTGATGGTGGCAGCTGCACAGAGTGGGAAGCCTCCTCCACCCTGACCTCCTCCCAGAGGCGTTGCTAGGGGGGGTGCGGGGGGTGCGGTCCGCATCTGGGTGACACCCGCTAGAGGGGTGACACCCTCCCGACGGTGAGGAAAGCCCTGGTATTTTTTCATCTTTTTTTCAGCTGACCCGTTCACCCCGCAGTCCGCTGGGCTGGAACAACACACCTCCAGTGCCGCGGTCGCGCCTGGTGTGTCACTGTGTGAGTGTGTCCTCCTTCTTATTCTTCCACCTCCCTACCCTACTGAGCCAGCGAGCCTCAGCCTGTCACATCCCACACTGCACTGCAGACATGATGATGACATCACTACACACACTACTAGTATCTCCACCCGGGCGGTGCGGCGGCTGCACGCTGTGAAGCTGCCCTCCTCTCCTCTCCTCTCCAGACTCCAGCTGCCTCCCGGTGTCCAGATTTGGAACAGGTGCGGAGGGTGTGTCCACTGATGTCCATCGCCGGCCCGAGCCCAGGGTGAGGTGTGTGTGTGTGTGTGTGTGTGGGGGGGGTGTCCTGGTGTCCACCGCCGGCCCAAGGCCAGGGTGAGGTGTGTGTGTGTGTGTGTGGGGGGGTGACACCATGTTATACCGCACCAGGTGACACCAACCCTAGTGACGCCACTGCCTCCCCCTCTGCTGGCACCCCCCCCAGCCTGACTCCAGCACACACAGCCAGCCCACAAATCCGTGTCTGCCTGACAGCGGGGCCCTGCCTCCTCCCTGCACGCATGGCAATCCGCCCACCACTCCGCCTTCCTCTGCCTCATTGGATCTGCTCTGACAGCGGTACACGCACATTGCCCCACCTGCCTTCTGCTCTGTCCCGCTGACAGTAGCCTGCCTAAAACGCACAGGGGGGAATTGAAGCAAGCAGACTGGCAGTTCTGTCCCCCGCAGCATCTGCAGTATCTGAATGAGCTGCGGGCCGGATAGAACATACAAGCGGGTCGGTTGTGGCCCGTGTGCCGGGATTTAGAGACCCCTGGCACAGGGTGGGATATACTTTACATCTAATCACATGAGGCACAGGTACATTCAAACTTATCAACACATCTATAAACAAAAACTGGGCATGCAGCCAACAACTAGGTACTGAAACTTTTAACCTTTCAACAACTATTTAAAACAGTAACTGGGCACGCAGACCACTTCTTTCAGCAAGACCTGTTAAAGGAGCTTCTCATCTCCTATGACTTGGGCATGTGCGCCTGCACACAGTTCAAAGGTCCAATGTGCAATGTCAGTGTTCTAAACATGGTGTTGACAACCTGGCTGGTTCCGGGGTAAAATGAAATGCTGAGTCCAGTGTGGTTGTACTAAATCTGATTAGTGCAGATCAGACTGGGTTTCTCGGGTCACCCTGTGCCCCTAATAGACACAGGGTCACTTACACGTAAGAGGGGCCTAAAGAGCTAAAAAAGGAGGTTTTCAGACCCCCATAAGGTAAGCTGGGTTCCACAGGCCCCCCGCTTAAAGTCACTCCCGTCACTGTCCCACAATACAGTGGCTCGCTTTTGCACTCCTGATTTCCTGTCCATTTTCTGAATTTCTGTATAACCCACTCGCTCAAGCTTAACCTTCAGGGGCTACAGTCACCTTGTTGAGACTTCATAAATCACTGTTCTTCAGTGAATTGCTGGATAACCCACTTGGAAACAAAGTCTAGCACCTGAGCATTGCAAGGGCATTCAAAGCCATTGCCCAACAATGCAGTGGCTTGGATAATTTAGCATTTTCCTATTTTGCTGTCCATTTTCTGCTACTTCACCTTGCTGAGACTTCATAAGTCACTGTATTTGCTCCTGGTCCCTATACATACAGGTATTCCCACGCTGTGCTTGTATAGGGATTCATATATGGGAATTAAGTCCAGGACCTGGGAGTTGCAAGGACATTCGCAGCATTGCCCTAAATGGCAATAGAGAAATCTCCACATTATTATTATATAGTAGTATTGATAAATCAAACAAAATACCCTCCAACTCAATAAGTGAATATAGAGATGTAGAGCAGCTGCCACTCAACAGTGCAATCACCACACTTGTCAAATAGATATAAAGTGAATCACTCCACAAATATAATAATAAATGCAGGTGTAATAATTAAAGCTTCAGAAATTGTATAAGCGTCCAATCTTGTAATAAAGTCCCATA
>JBBDGP010001902.1:0-291908 GCA_037952835.1 Lithobates septentrionalis | reverse complement strand
ACATACTTTTTGTAGTTTACATTCTCAAGTAAGTCCCATCTAAATAATAATATTTAGCTTCTTTTGTGCACCATGCACATTTTTTTCCTTTAGATCAATTATTAGTTTTCATCTTTTAAATACGTCCCAGTGCTGCTAATCTCCGGTCTACATGTGTTATCTCCTTTTCTTATAGCGAGCTTCCTGATGCACCCTGCCTGTGCAATGTGAATTAAGACAGCCATTGAACCTCCATTAGAAACGTTGCCTTGTTTTGTACTTATTTAAAAAAGAAAAAAAAATCATGATTAACCACTTGAAGACCAAGCCTATTCTGGAACTTTTTGTTTACAAGTTTAAATTAGTATTTCTTGCTAGGAAACTACTTAGAACCCCCAAACATTATATAAATTTTCTTTTAGTAGAGACCCTAGAGAATAAAATGGCAATTGTTGCAATATTTTAGGTCACACAGTATTTGACCAGAGGTCTTTCAAACGCAATTTAAAAAAAAAATGCACTTAAATGAATTAAAAAAACAAAACAAAAAAAAACCAACACCACACAATAGTAACCAATTTTTTGTATAATGTGAAAGGTGTCTAGTTACTCAGCATAACATCATCTAACATGTCATGCTTTAAAATGCTTTGTTTAGAGTTATATAGAGGAGGTAGGCTCGGTTCACACAGGGGCAACCAGACTTACAGCGCGACTTTGCAAGGTGATTTGGAGGTGACTTCAGCGCGACTTTTGCGCAACGTACAACGCGACTTAAAGTTGCCTCCAGGACAGGCGACTTTGGCTGTGGCCAATCACAGAATAATCAGCTCTGTGGGAGGGAGGGGGTTGCCTGGGCAAACGTGGGAATTGCCTGTGTAAATTATTTTCTTTTTCCTGTAAAGTCGCTTCAATATAGATGGAGATCCGACTTGAAGGCGACTTCCATTGAATTCTATGGGTACAGGTTGCCTAGAAGTCGCCTTGAAGTAGTACAGGAACCTTTTCTGAAGAAGTCGGAGCAACTTCAGTAGTGTACATTAAGACGGCGCTCATTCACTTCAATGGAATTTCTTATGTCCAGCGACTTGGGGCAACTTGAGGTCTGACAAGTCGGATCCCAAGTTGCTGTAGTGTGAACCGGCACATAGTGTGCTAGAATTATTGCTCTCGCTCTAATGGTCGCAGTGATACCTCACATATGTGGTTTAAACACCGTTTACATATGGGTTCGTTTCTGCACTTGGGCACGGAGGGATGGGGTGCTTTGAATTTTTTCACCGTCTCTTTTTTCTTTGTGGTCACTTTTATTCCTATTACAAGTAATCTAAACATCCCTTGTAATATAAATAAGGATGACAGGTCCACTTTATTGAGAGATCTGGGGTCAAAAAGATACCAGATCTCTCATTTACCTTTAAAAGCAGAAATAATTTTTTTTTTGCATTTTTACCTAAAAAAAATAAATAAAAATAAATGTATTTTTGCCCAAGAACTGGAAGTGACTTCAGACTTCGCTCATATCCTCCAAGAACATAGAGACGAGTGTTGGCCATCTTGGCTTCACTTGCCTTCCTGCTCAGCAAACGGACGTGGATCGGATCACTGCCAGGCTTTAACCGATGGGTCAGGTAAGCCCGGGAACCCCCCCCCCCCCCCCAACCAAAAGTGATCCCATGGCGAATCGGCCCGCGGGACCACTTATCTTACAGAGAACCGGCGATAGTAAAAAATGATACTGGGTTTATGGCAGTTAGCTGCTGCCATAACACTGGTATTAACATCAGAGTAATGACATCATTTTACTATAGGCCGGTCGCCAAGCGGTAAACGTATTTCCAATTGCATGCTCCCTCTTTAAACTCCCTGCACTGCCCACTGGAGGAGGTGATGTTTAGACAAGTAACAGGAGGAAAGGAATACTTCAGAAGAGTGATGATACTTAATCATAGATCAGAATGTAGGAGGAGATGTACAATGATGTATATCTTCATGTGAGACACCGGCCTGCAGTTCTGCAGAATTGGCGTCAATGTGCCAGCATCTTTAATAACTAGTAAACATCAGCACACAGGTCATGCCTACAACTCTCATCCCAGATATACCGTTGTGCTCATAAGTTTATATACCCTGGCAGAATTTGGCCATTTCTTGGCCATTTTTCAGAGAATATGAATGATAACACAAACGTTTCTTTCACTCATGGTTAGTGTTTGGCTGAAGCCATTTATTATCAATTAACTGTGTTTACTTTTTTTAAAATCATAATAACAGAAACTACCCAAATGACCCTGATCAAAAGTTTACATACCCCAGTTCTTAATACCATGTATTGCCCCCTTTTAACATCAATGACAGCTTGAAGTCTTTTGTGGTATTTGTGGATGTCCTGCTGTGTTTACAAGCATTCAGCCTATTCACAGCGAGGAAGGAGAGCTTCTTTAACAGTGAATGGGCTGAATGTTTGTAAACACTAGTAATGTTTACACTGCTGATGGCTGTGACAGGTTCATAGTGATTACAAGGTACAGAGCCACTCTGATCGGCTATGTACATCATCAATGGGATCTGAGCAATCCCAATGACCACTCAGATCACAGCCATTTGTGGGAGCAATGGCCCCCTGAGTGTTTTCTGAAGCTCGGTTTATAAATGGCACTACAAAATATATGTCCACCTCCTGACTGCACAAGGCATTCTATGCATTAAGTGTTAAAAACCTTTTGAGTGCAGCTCCCCCCTCCCCCCATACCTACCTGGGCGCCATCCAGCAAGGTGCATGAGAGCAGCAGCTCTCTCCTCATTGGCTCACACAGCAGCGTGAGCCATTGGCTCTTGCTGCTGTCAATTATAGCCAGTAAGCCAAAAAGGAGAGAGGGTGGGGGTGGGGCCAAGCCACACTCTGTGGACACACAGTACGGCTTGGGAGCAGCTTGCTATTGGAGGCACTCGGCAGAAGCCAGGACCGCCAGCAGGGGATCCAAAAAGATGAAGATCGGGGCCATTACACAGTGCAGGCAAGTAGAACATTTTTTTTAATCTTTCCTTTAGAATGACTTTAAAGTGGTTCTAAGGTAGAATTATTTTTACCTTAATGCATTAAAGAAAAAAAAAAAAACTTCTGCAGGCAGCTCCTCTCCATCCCTCCAAGCCCCTCCTAAATACTTGCTTGAGCCAGTTTCTTGATCCAGTGGTGTGCACAAGAGCACATTCTCACCCACTGACTCAGATGCAGCCAATGAGGAGGGAGCATGGGGCGGGGCCGAGGGGCGCTCTGTGTGTCTTATGGACACAGAGTTAGCTTGGGAGCAAGCATGGACTCAACAGTCGGGAGGAGTCAGGAGCGCCAGCAGGGGACCCGAGAAAAGCAGGATTGGGGCTGTTCTGTGCAAAACCATTGCACAGAGTAGTTAAAGTGGTTGAAACCATACTCGGTTATTATCTAGCACTCACCTGTCTGCATTAAAGCAATCTCCCCAGTGTATCAGTTTTTTTTTTTTTTTAAATAAGTCGTTCTATACTGCATTTCTGAGCGCCGCTCGGCACTCACGTGACTGGCTGCTGCTCCCTCTCCTGATCTCACAGGTACAGCAGGAGGGGCCAAGAATCCCTTCGCTGAAGTCAGTCAGGAGGAGGAGAGAGGCAGCTGGTCACATGAGCGCTTATTTTTAATAAAACAGATACACCGGAGATATTGCATTAAGGCAGACAGGTGAGTGCCAGAAAATAACAGTTATTGAAACAGGAGAAGGGGGGGGCGGGCCCTGACACAGAGCTGACAGGCAGAGAGGGAGGGGGAGAGGACTAAGAGGAGGACAGAGGAAAGAGCGGATGACAGAGGCACGTAAACTGACCACAGTGTCAGGGGTCAGCAGCCATTATAAACCATGGTCAGTTTACAGGGGGGAGGGCAGAACCAGGTGATACAGGGGGGCAAATTACACAGCATAAGCACTGTGCTGTACAGCATGCTTTAAAGGGAACAAGATTTTTTTTTTTTAGGGTAACAAACACTTTAAAAGAAGAAGAGGTCCGGCCCCCCACGAAAAATTAAAAGCCAGCAGCTACAAAAATTGCAGCTGCTGACTTTTAATATATGGACACTTACCTGTCCAGGCAGCCTGCGATGTTGGCACCGCAGCCGATCTTCGGATCTGACGGGTGCAGCCGCCGCCATTGCCGGTAAGGGAACCTGGCAGTGAAGCCTTTCGGCTTCACAGCCAAGTCATTACTGCGCATGTGTGAAGCGCGCTGTGCTTTCTAATTGGTCTGGCGGCAGAGGAGGGGGGCCGAACTTCTGAGAGACAGGGCTGCGACCCCCTCTCCCGGAAGTGGGGACGGGTAACTGTCAGAGGGGTGCCAAATGTGGCACTGGAGGGGGGGGGGGGGGGACACTTTTGAGTGGAACTCCGCTTTAAGTATAACATTTTTGTTTTTAAAATGAAACAAAAAAAAAAGTTTGTCTTTACAATCACTTTAGGAGCTAAAAGATCAATTACAGGTGGACTGGCCCTTTAAGTGTGTGCATTTAAACAAACATCTGCTTCAAGTCACTAACTTTACAGTCGCCAAAAAAAGACAAAGTCTGCTGTGCCCCGACTTTCGTTTCCTCCTCCAGGACACGACACACAGAAAAGCGAGCCAATTCTCTGCACATTTCAGAAACACTTCTGCTATAAGCTTCTAGGATTTCCTGTGCGCTGCGAGTAAATTTGTCACCCGATAATAAAGTTACAAGAAAAAAAAAAAAAAAAGAAACCAAAAAATGTGGCAATCCACCATGTGCTGAGAGCAGACACTGCAATATGCCGTCTGTCACTTCTTCCAGTTTCAAATGTTTAAGAACCAGCCTGGCTTCCCTCCAGCCCTAACCAGAACTATAATCAGCAGTTCACAATGCTGACCACAAGCAAATACTACGCTCAGTTTCACTTTAGCTTAGGCATAAGGCGAGCTTCTATGACTTGCAGATCTGTGCGAGAACACAAAGCACGAGACTCGGGGAAACAGACACCCCCCCCATTTACTGAGCACCTGCAGCTCCAGCATTCCCTGAAACACAATGGCTGCCAGTTCTCCAGGGGAAATGATCAGATACATTTGGTACTGCACACCTAAAAAGACTTGTGTCTCCTTCTAGAAGATGGATAGGAGTACAGGTACACTTTAAAAACAGACCTTCGACACTTTTTGTTTACAAGTTAAAATCAGTATTTATTTTTTTTTGCTAGAGAGTTACATAGAACCCCATACATTATATATTTTTTAGCAGAGATCCTAGAGAATAAAGTGGCAGTCATTGCAATTTTTTGTCACACTGTATTTGCGCAGTAGTTTACACTTTAACCACTTAAAGACCTTTTTCAGACTCGGTGTTTACAAGTTAAAAACACATTTTTTTGCTAGAAAATTACTTAGAACCCCCAAACATTATACATTTTTTTTCCCCAACACCCTAGAGAATAAAATGGCGGTCATTGCAATACTTTTTGTCACATGGTATTTGCGCAGCGGTCTTGCAAGCACAATTTTTTTGGGAAAAATTCACTTTTTTGAATAAAAAAAAAAAAAACAAGACAACAGTAAAGTTAGCCCAATTTTTTTTATATTGTGTACGCCGACATGTCATGCTTCAAAATTGTGCCCGCTCGTGGAATGGCGTCAAACTTTTACCCTTAAAAATCTCCATAGGCGACGTTTAATAAATTCTACAGGTTGCATGTTTTGAGTTACAGAGGAGGTCTAGGGCTAGAATTATTGCTCTCGCTCTAGCGATCGCGGCGATACCTCACATGTGTGGTTTGACCACCGTTTTCATATGCGGGCGCTACTCACGTATATGCTCGCTTCTAAACGCGAGCTCGTCGGGACGGGGCGCTTTAAAAAAAAAATTCTTATTTATTTTTTTTTCTTTATATTTATTTTTACACCATTTAAAAAAAATAAAAAATAAAAAATTGGGTCACTTTTATTCCTATTACAAGGAATGTAAACATTCCTTGTAATAGAAAAAAAGCATAACAGGTCCTCTTAAATATGAGATCTGGGGTCAAAAAGTCCTCAGATCTCATATTTGGACTTAAATGCAATAAAAAAAAAGAAAAAAAAGTGTCATTTCAAAAAAAAATGACAACAAAAAAAAGTGCCTTTAAGACTTATGGGCGGAAGTGACGTTTTGACGTCGCTTCCGCCCTGCTATGGTATGGAGACGGGTGGGGGCCTTCTTAGCCTCACTTGTATCCATACCCAGCCATGGATAGGACCCGATCGCCGCTGCCGACAGCTAGGTAAGCTGTGGAGGGCACGGGAGGGGGGGGCCCCCTCTCCCACCGCCGATAACGGTGGTCTCGCGGCGACTCCGCTGCAGAGACCATTATTATCGTTAACCAAACCGCCGCCTGAAGAGATGGATACCACGGTTGTGGCAGCAGCTGCTGCCATTACCGAGATATCCCTCTTTAAAGTCAGGACATATATAGTCGTGCGGCAGGCGGTGAGTGGTTAATGAATTTTAACCACTTCAACCCCGGAAGGATTTACCCCCTTAATGCTCTGGCCATTTTTTGCAATACGCCACTGCGGTATTTTAACTGACAATTGCGCGGTCGTGCAACGCTTTACCCAAACAAAATTGTCCTTTTTTCACATAAATAGAGCTTTCTTTTGGTGGTATTTGATCACTTCCGCATTTTTTTTTGCACTATAAAAAAAAAAAAAAAAAAAAAAAAATTTTTTACTTTCTGCTATAAAACATACCCAATAATTTTTTTTTAATATAAAAATCTAAATTTCATCAATTTAGGCCAGTATGTATTCCGCTACATATTTTTGGTTAAAAAAAAAAAAAAAAAAACGCAATAAGCACATATCGATTAGTTTGCGCAAAAGTTATAGCGTCTTCTATGGGATATATTTATGGAATTTTATTTTTATTTTTTTACTAATGGTGGCGACTTATAGCGGGTCTGTGATATTGCGATGGACAAATTGGACACCAACACTTTTTTGGGGACCAGTGACACTAATACAGTGATCAGTGCAAAAAATATGCACTGTCACTGCACAAACGACACTGGCTGGGAAGGGGTTAACATCAGGGGGATCAAAGGGTTAACTGTGTGCCTAGCTAGTGTATTAGTGTAGTGTGGGAGGTGCTTTTACTAGGGAAGTACATGGATCCCGTGTTCCTGCTCTAGTGGGTAGCACGCTCGCCTAGCAGTAAAAAGGGTCGCTGGTTCGAATCCTAACCACGACACTACCTGCCTGCAGTTTGCATGTTCTCCCTGTGCCTGCGTCTCTTTCCTCCGGGTGCTCCGGTTTTCTCCAAAGAGATGCTGGTAGGTTAATTGGCTTCTGTCTAAATTGGCCCCAGTATATGAATGGGAGTTAGGGGCCTTAGATTGTAAGCTCCTAGGGACCGATGCGAATGCACAATGTATATGTAAAGCGCTGCGTAAATTGACTGCGCTGTATAAGCACCTTAAATAAATAAAATAAATAATAAATTTAAATCACAAGAAATGGAAACATCCCCTTGTGATAGGAATAAGAGATAACATGTCCTCCTTATGGAGACATCTGAGGTCTATAAGATCTCTCCTCTACCCTTGACAATGACATCTGCGAACCGCTGCGGGTGTCAATGTAAAGTTAATGACACCCCAAGATCGGTTCGCAGATCGCAGAGCGAACTGTGAAATGGTAGGGGAATCGGATCGCAAGGGTGTGTGAACACCTATGTGATCCGATTCCAGTGCAGACCAAAAAAAGGGTCCTGCACCATGTTGGTCTGAATGTGATGCAAATTGTACTGTATGGCTGAATTAGCATCGCATGTGATCTGCACAGGAATGCGGTGTGAATCACATGCAACGTCTGTGTTCGCACCGGTATGAACTCTGAAAAAGCAAAGAAATAAAAAATAAAAAAATAAAAACAAACAAAAAATAAAAACACCAAACATTAAGCCCTGGTTCACACGGGGCGACTTGTCAGGCGACTTAGCCACCTGACAAGTTGCGTCCTGTTCTGTACTATGGAACCGTTCTAATAGGAGCGACGCAAGTCGCTCCGACTTAGAAAAAGGTTCCTGTACTATTTTTAGGGCGACTTCAGGCGGCTTACATTGACTTCTATACAGAAGTCGTGTGCAGGTCACCTCGTTGAGTCGGCCTGCAAGTCGTGTTGCCCCTGTGTGAACCGGCAGTTAGTTGATGCTTCCAAAGAAAACAAAATTGTTTACATCCGCCCTAGACCGAAAGTGATGTCATGACGTCGCTCTGGTCCTCCTAGATCATAGAGGAGAGAGAGGATCTGGTCTCTCTCCTCACCTCTGTGTCCAGCTGTTGCAAGCCGCCAGATCATTTCCCCAACTCGCTGGTGAGGATGGTTAGCCTGTAAAACACTGGCGAGTTGCACCTAAAAGCAATCTCAGTCGCTCAGATCGCTTTTATCTGTAAGAGAATCACTGCAGCCTCTCTCCTTGTGACCTGCTACAGAGTTACAGTGTACAGTCTGAGTGATCACTGGTGAGAGGAGCCTGAGGAAATACTTCTTGCAGCCTGCAGAAGTATGACAGCATCAGCTTAAGGACTGCTTTTAAAGAGGTTGTAAGCCTCAGATACTGGCCACTTTATTAGGTACACCTATTTAACTGCTTGGTAACACAAATTGCTAATCAGCCAATCACATCACGACTTACTGAAATTCAAACCGAGAATCAGAATGGGGAAGTAAGTGACTTTGAATGTGGCATGGTTGTTGGTTCCAGACAGGCTGGTCTGAGTATTTCAAAAACTGCTGATCTACTGGGATTTTCACACACAACCATCTCTCGGGTTTATAGAGAATGGTCCAAAAAAGAAAAAAATATCCAGTGAGCGGCAGTTGTGTGGAGGAAAATGCCTTGTTGATGTCAGAGGTGAATGGGCAGATTGGTTTGAGATAACAGCAACTCAAATAACCACTCGTTACAACCAAGGTATGCAGAATACCATCTCTGAATGCACAACACATTGAACCAGATGGGCTACAGCAGCAATAGACCACACCAGGTACCACTCCTGTCAGCTAAGAACAGGAATCTGAGGCTACAATCCGCACAGGATCACCAAAATTGGACAATAGAAGATTGGAAAAACGTTGCCTGGTCTGATGAGTCTGGATTTCAGCTGTCACATTCAGATGGTCGGGTCAGAATTTGGTGTAAATAACATGAAAGCATGGATCCATCCTGCCTTGTATCAGCGGTTCAGGTTGGTGGTGTAATGGTGGGGGGGATATTTTCTTGGCACACTTTGGGTCTCTTAGTACCAATTGAGCATCATTTAGACCCCACGGCCTACCTGAGTATTGTTGCTGACCATGTCCATCCCTTTATGACTACAGTGTCCCCATCTTCTGATGGCTCCTTCCAGCAGGATAATGCACCATGTCACAAAGCTCCAATCATCTCACCACTGGACAATGAGGTCCCTGTACTCCAATGGCCTCCACACTCATCACATCTCATCCAATAGAGCACCTTTGGGATGTGGTGGAACGGATGTGCAGCCGACAAATCTGCAGCAACTGAGTGATGCCATCATGTCACTATGGACCAAAATCTCTGAGGGATGTTTCCAACACCTTGTTGAATCTGTGCCATGAAGAATGAAGGCAGTTCTGAAGGCAAAAGGGGGTCCAACCCGGTACTAGCAAGGCATACCTAATAAAGTGGCCGGTGAGTGTACATTTGGGACTATTAAGGGATATATTTAAATTAAAGCTTCTGTGCCTGGAGTTCGGCTTTAAAGTTTTTAGTAATAGGGGGTAGCTCTACTTTAAAATAAACTTACAAAAAAAAAAAAAGGGTAAATTCGGCACGTAGGAGAGAGATCTAGGATTGCAACTTTCCGACAATTGTTATGTAAAGCACAGACAGAGCGCCATACCTCTCTACATTTCCCCCACGAATTCCTCCCGTGGATCAGCACAATGTAGCAGGTAGGACACGCAGGCCGTTCTTCTCGCAGGCTGCAGCCCTGCAGATCACGATGGAAAGTGACAGACGGCTGTCAGGATAAACCCCCAGTGACCCGTTACAAGTCTGCCGCTCTGCTCGAGATCACAGGGAGATAGAAGAACAAGGATTTCTGTTTGACTCCTTCTGCACATCCACCTGGGGAAAGATGCGCATTATCTGTCTGAATTTCACATTGTTTTTTCCTGACCGCCTGGAGGAATTAATTCTATCAGAGGCCTATGTTTACAACCATCAAGCAGAAGGCAAAAGCGTGTCTGTGGTGTTGCGCCCAGTCTCCAACACGCGTTCCGCGATTTGATCTGTATTCTGCAAACGTACGTGAGCTGAAGAGATGAAGAGGCAGTGTCCTTGTCCCATTCAGATCAAAGTGACAATGTCCGCTGATAGCCGCCACGCCCCCCCCCCCCCCCCCAAGGCTAGGAATACTCCCTTGTTGTAGGGTCCGGTCCACTGCCACCACCTTGGCAATTGACCTCTCAGGCCTGAACATTGACACATGGGGAGGGGAGTCCACCCTGTTAGAGTGAAGAAGTTGAGCAGCAGTAACCGTGCGCGGATGGGTGGGTACAACTTGCTGGTGGTGGCACTTTCAGGGGGCACTGTCCGGAATAAGCATAAGGGTTGATTTACTAAAACTGGAGAAGGCAAAAAATCTGATGCAGCTCTACATAAAAACCAATCAGCTTCCAGGTTGATTTGCTAAAACTTAATTGAGCAAGCTGAAGTTAGAAGCTGATTGGCATAGAAAACAAAATTCTCAAAAGCCACATATCACAACAAAACCATGTGTGTGGAAAGTGGAAACAGCCTCAGCCTGAGCTTTGCTCAAGCCACACACCACCAACGCGTTTCACCCTTCCCAGAGGGCTTAATCATGGGGGTAGAGATGTGAAGGCCCAGAAGAAGAAAAAACGTTTTATTTCTGTTTTTTCCCTGAAGGCTTTTTTGTTTTTTTTCCAAAAAATTGGAAAAATTAAAAAAAAATAAAAAAATTGTGGAATATTTTATTTTAACATAACGAATAAAATATTTTAAGACAGGGTGTACAAATATTTTCCAAATAATTTCTAAAAAAAAAAAAATGTATATCAGATTATTCTAATGTCTGTGCACTGAGTGAGGACAAGCAAGTCCTAGGTAACAAACTGAACCCTCCAATGCAAGAACAGTATGCATTTCTTCCTTTAGGAGGTGCTGTGCTGCTATTGTAACAAGAAAAAGGATTCAGTTTTGCTTTTGCATGTTAGTGGGTGTGTTTGGTTTGTTCTGTCCTCTTCACTAGGCCTCAAAAGCATTGGAAGAAAATACAGAGCAACAAAAAGGACCTGAAAGTATATACTTAATTAAAAAAAGGTAAGAGTTTACATTTATCTGATTCTGAATCCAGAAAACTGAATCATTTATCTACATTAGTTTATCTTTATAAACTTTTGTGTAAATAATAATTTAATTACCAGTAATCTGGTTCTTCCCCCACCCCCACACACACAACCATAGACTAGGGTCTTCTTGCAAAGTAGTAGTTTTTCTGTTTGTGATAATGGTTTGGCTACACTATATGTCTAATATGCTAATAATGTTTTGCCAAGTCAAATTGTCCATAGTCATGTTTTATCTTCCTAAAGTAACAGAATGACTTTCATTCTTAAAAAGACAAAAAAAAAGTGCTAATGTAGCATTTTTTTCATTTTTCTCCAAAAATTTCCGTCCCCCCCCAAAACTGTTTTTTTTCCGAGCATCAACATTTCCGGAAATTTTACATCTCTACATGGGGATCCCCTTAATTTAAGTCTTGTGGGCAGGGCGAAACTCGTTGGGGGTGTGGCCTGGATGGAGCCCGGGCTGAGGCAGTTTCCACTTTTTACACATAGGGCTTTGTTGTGATTGTGTGGCTTTTCTTTCTTTGCATGGCTATCCAAGGAGCTGGGACAAGTTCTATCCATGCCTGCACTTCTAGCTGCTGAC
The DNA here is from genome assembly GCA_037952835.1 of Lithobates septentrionalis. Classification (NCBI taxonomy): domain Eukaryota; kingdom Metazoa; phylum Chordata; class Amphibia; order Anura; family Ranidae; genus Lithobates; species Lithobates septentrionalis. The sequence continues at coordinate 279,940 of JBBDGP010001902.1, read as the reverse complement.
AGCAGATGAGGACCTGTTGGAGCCTTGAGCAACACCTTTAGTTTTGGCATGCACAACTACACCAGATTTTGCACTCTCCAGTTTTAGTAAATCAAGTGACAGTGTCTCCAAAGACATGTAGAAGAACCAATAAGAGCATCACAAACACGATCTTAGTAGTCCAAATCCTTTTATTGATTTCACAATAAAGCAATAGGCAGCCAACAAGTTTTGGGTGCCAAGAAAATCCTCTAACAGAATTTCCGACACACTTTGGCTGCCAGTTTCTTTTTTCTGGCATCAATAAGAGGCTTTTTGGCTTCGAAGATGAAGTTTTGGTGCTCTAATTGGACCTATTACACTTTGATTTCCTAATGCGGCTGACCCTACTCTTGAGTGCTCAGGATATTGGCTTTTTTCGCTTACCAAAGATCTGAAATTTTCTGACCTACTTTGCAAAAAAACTCTACCAGGGTGGATAAAAAACAATGATAAAAAAAAAAAAAAAAGTTTTTTTTTTTAAATTATTTAACCATCTCAATACAGTGCATTTTCACCCCCTTCCTGCCCAGGCCATTTTTCAGCTTTCAGTGCTGTCACACTTTGAATGACAATTGCGCGGTCATACAACACTGTACCCAGATGAAATAGTTATCATTTTTTCCCCACAAATAGAGCTTTCATTTGGTGGTATTTGATCACCTCTGCGGTTTTTATTTTTTGCGCCATAAACAAAAGAAGAGGGACAAGTTTTAAAAAAAACACACAATATTTTTTACTTTTTGGTATAATAAATGTCCAATTTTTTTTTAAAAAACACATTTTTTCCCCAGTTTAGGCTATGTGTATTCTTCTACATAATGCTGGTAAGGAAAAAAAAAAAAAAAAAAAAAAAAAAAAAAAAAAAAATCGCAATAAGCGTATATTGATTGGTTTGCGCATAAGTTATAGCGTCTGCAAAATAGGGGATAGATTTATAGCATTTTTTTTTACTAGTAATGGCGGCGATCTGCGATTTTTATTGTGACTGCGATATTGCGGCGGACACATCGGACACTTTTGACACATTTTTGGGACCACATTTATACAGCAATCAGTGCTATAAAAATGCACTGATTACTGTATAAACGTGACTGGCAGGGAAGGGGTTAACACTAGGGGGTGATTGAGGGGTTATCTGTGTTCCTAGGGAATGTTTCTAACTGAAGGGGGAGGGGGCTCACAAGGGGAGGAGACCGATCGGTGTTGCTCTATACCAGGGGTCTTCAAACTACGGCCCTCCAGTTGTTCAGGAACTACAATTCTCATCATGCCTTGTCATGTCTGCGAATGTCAGAGTTTTACAATGCTTCATGTGACATGTAGTTCCACAACAGCTGGAGGGCCGTAGTTTGGTGATCCCTACTCTATACTGAGAACACAGATCCGTCTCCTCTCCTCTCTGACAGGACGTGGCTCTGTGTGTTTACATACACAGATCCACGTCCTGCCGTGTTACCGGGCAATCGCATGTGCCCGGCGGACATCGTGGCCGCTGGGCACGCGCATCGGGTGCCCAGTGACACGGCGGGTGCGCGCGGTTGCCGCCGGCGGCGGGTGCGCCCCCTGGTGGGAAGGGAAGGCGAGGGTGTCATATGACGCCCCTTCCAGAATGAGAGCCGCGCCGCCTGACCGTCATATGACAGCCGGCGGGCGGCAAGCGGTTAAATCAGATTTTTGATTTTTATCAAATTTATTTTAATAAAATGCTTTTGAAGTACAAATCTAAAAAAAAAAAGACAGTTTTTTATTTGAGATACATTAATAATTTAGTAATTTAGCCCTTGCGCGCTTACAACTCATCCAAAATGCGGCGGCAAGACTTAACAGGAAAAAAAACCCTGGGAGTCAATCTCCCCATCCCTGAGGAGCCTACATTGGCTAACCGTAAAGAATCGGATCACATTCAAGACCCTCTGCCTCACCCACAAATGCATACAAGGAAACGCGCCTCAATACCTTCGAGAGGAAATAAAACACTACACACCCAATCGCAGTCTTCGAACATCCAACCAAAACCTCCTTCTTATTCCCAAATACCGCTACAAAGCAAAGGGAGAACGAAGATTCGCAGTCCAAGGACCTCGACTATGGAACGCACTTCCGCCCCACATCGGCATGGAAGAAAACCATCTGGTTTTCAGGAAAAAAACTCAAGACCTTCCTCTTCTAGACGCTGACAACACCAAACGCATTAGCGCCTTGAGGCGATTCAGTTCGCATTTGCAGCGCTCTATAAATCTTTCATTCATTCATTCATTCAGCATGAAATGGAGCTTAGTTATGTAGCATGAGGCTGAATATTGTGCAATAGTTACATTTTTGGTAAACTCATTTAATAAATCCAAGCTCTGCAAGCTGAGATAACATGCACTGCATTGATGCATTCACACAATTTCACTGTAATCATGAGATAAAACAAAGTTTAGGAATATTCCTTTATCCCATTGTTTTTCAAATCTATGTACACTACAAACTGTATAATTGATTCGGTTCTGATATCGCTGTTTCACTAACCTGCCAGCTTATTATTCTAAATAGGAAACCTTCATTTTGTTTGCAAATATTAAAGATTCTAATTACCAGCAAGAAAAAGTCCTTACATTTAAAGGAGAACCTGTCATTTCAGATCCATCATGACAGCGCCTATTAGCGGGCATCCACTCACCTCCTGCCGCCACATCCCTCACCTTGCTGTGTCACCGCCGCATCACCAGCTGTCCCATTAAAGTGAATGGGACTGTCGGTGAGTCAACGGAAGAGCCGCTGCGGGACAGAGATGACAGTTGCTCTTTAAAAATATGATTTAAAAATGACTTTTTGTAAAGTTTGTTCTATTTTTAGGGAAAAATGGGGCAATGGAAAAAAGTATCTTGAACGAACGAAATTCCAGCAGTGAATGTGGTTTTCATTCAGGAAACAGCATTCATTCCAAAATTGAATGTTACAAGCAAACACAATTTTGAAGTACTTTCACACAGCATTTGTTTCTGATGGTATTATCGAATGTACTGAAATCTACAAAAATCTACCAGGGTTTTGGGCAGCTTGACTATAGAGCTGTGACCCTAGCCTATGAAACTCACGGTGCCTGACATTTCAGTCTCTTTAAGCCTATAGTGAATAAATTAGGAGGTGGACAAATGAGTGAAGAGTGCCGGGAGAAGTCAAGCCAAGCCTAACCTAAGTTCTGGCAGGAATGTCTGCTTCCACTGAAAGTGATAGCGAGTTGCCCCCTACCTGTCCTGACCGTGACCCTGCACCCTCCAGGCGGCCCGTGGCCCTGCACCCTCCAGACGGCCTTGGCCCTGCAGACGGCCCGTGGCCCTGCACCCTCCAGACGGTCCTGGCCCTGCACCCTGCAGATGGCCCTGGCCCGTGGCCCTGCACCCTCCAGCCGGCCCTGGCCCGTGGCCCTGCACCCTCCAGCCGGCCCTGGCCCGTGGCCCTGCACCCTCCAGCCGGCCCTGGCCCGTGGCCCTGCACCCTCCAGCCGGCCCTGGCCCGTGGCCCTGCACCCTCCAGCCGGCCCTGGCCCGTGGCCCTGCACCCTCCAGCCGGCCCTGGCCCGTGGCCCTGCACCCTCCAGCCGGCCCTGGCCCGTGGCCCTGCACCCTCCAGCCGGCCCTGGCCCGTGGCCCTGCACCCTCCAGATGGCCCTGGCCCGTGGCCCTGCACCCCCCAGACGGCCCTAGCCCGTGACCCTGCACCCTTCAGACGGCCCTGGCCCGTGACCCTGCACCCTTCAGACGGCCCTGGCCCGTGACCCTGCACCCTTCAGACGGCCCTGGCCCGTGACCCTGCACCCTTCAGACGGCCCTGGCCCGTGACCCTGCAACCTTCAGATGGCCCTGGCCCGTGACCCTGCAGACGGCCCTGGCCCTGCACCCTCCAGCCGGCCCTGGCCCATGGTCCTGCACCCTCCAGACCACCCTGCACCCTCCAGATGGCCCTAGCCCGTGGCCCTGCACCCTCCAGACGGCCCTGGCCTGTGGCCCTGCACCCCCCAGCCGGCCCTAGCCCGTGACCCTGCACCCTTCAGACGGCCCTGGCCTGTGGCCCTGCACCCCCCAGCCGGCCCTAGCCCGTGACCCTGCACCCTTCAGACGGCCCTGGCCCATGACCCTGCACCCTTCAGACGGCCCTGGCCCATGACCCTGCACCCTTCAGACGGCCCTGGCCCGTGACCCTGCACCCTTCAGACGGCCCTGGCCCATGACCCTGCACCCTTCAGACGGCCCTGGCTTGTGACCCTGCACCCTTCAGACGGCCCTGGCCCATGACCCTGCACCCTTCAGACGGCCCTGGCTTGTGACCCTGCACCCTTCAGACGGCCCTGGCCCGTGACCCTGCACTTTCCACATGACACCACAAAGCTTCTAATTTACTCACTGGTTATCTCCCGCCTCGGATACTGCTACTCCCCTCATTGGCTTCCCTTTACAGAGGCTATCCCCCCTTTAGTCCATGAATGCTGCTGCCCGGCTCATCCACCTTACAAACCCCTTAGTGTCTGCCACCCCTCTCTGCCAATCCCTCCACTGGCTTCCACTCACCCAACAAATTAAATTCAAGGTACCAACATACAAATCTTTCCAGAACTTTCCCTCCAGCTACATCACTAACCTCTACACACAGCTCAGGGTCTGCCACCTCCCCTACACACTGCCCAAGGCTGGCCCAAGCCCCTACACACCATGGAACCAGTCATCATTTCTTCCCTCTATTATTTCAGCCCGTCCCTTCCCCTCATACTCCATTGTGAACTATTATTATCACCGGCTTCCAGTTTATACACATTACAGACACATCTCTGTAAAACGCTACAGTATTGCAGTGGTAAGAGTAATACTTCACAGAAAGTCGGGTTAGGAGGTCACAGGGGTGACTGTTGAATGTAGAAGAGCCTCTCTGATCTTGGTAATAGCAGAGCCGCAGAACATAGAGTCTGGAATCTCGGCACACCGAGAACAAGCTGTAATAGCTCCCAGACCGTTAGCGTACATAAAGAGGAACATGTTCTGGTCACCAACTTGCATTTTTTTAGTCACCATGGTGACCGTAATTGGTCCAGCCCTGTTCTAAGCAGTAAGTACCAGTTTGTGAACACAGCAGCTGCTCATAGAATGCAAGTCCTTGAAAAAGACCTACACAGACTTCTTTCTTCAGACTGAACCTATTGGAGGAAAAATGTTTGATGGACCAGGGACCACCACAACCATGGCCAACCGGAGAAAAAAAAAGAAAGACACATTTATCAACATCTGGCCATTCAAGGGTATAAGCAAGCTTACGGCTACTGCAGCCATGAGCTTGGTATTGATTTTTTTTTTTTACCGGAAACTGTCTTTCAAGTAAAAGTGATCCAGATGGATCATCTCCATAACTTAGGACTACAGAAAATGTCCTCCTCATCTCCATTACATAGGACTCTGGAGCATCTCCTTGTCCTCTCCACAATATAGGACTACCGAACATCGCCCCTTCATCTGCATAGCATAGAACTACAGAACAACTCCCCTTCATAGCACTGGACCACAGAACAACTCCCTTTCATCTCCATAGCATAGGATTACACAATTGTCCCCATCATCTAAATAACATAAAATGTTCCATAGTCCTCGTCATCTGCATACCATACAATTACAGAACATCTCCATAACATAGGACTATGGAACATCTCCTCCTCATCTGTATAACATAGGATTACAGAATGCACGCCAAAGGTTCTAGGGGTAGTCCTGGACTCTGAACTATCCGTTCAGCCCAACATCCATTCACTGAACACAGCTTACCGCCTCAACCTCCAGAACATCTCCAAAATACAACCCTTCCTAACCAATGACACCACAAAGCTTCTCATTTACTTCTCCCACCTCGAATACTGCAACCCCCTTACCTTTACAGAGGCTATCCCCCCCTTTAGTCCATCATGAATGCTGCTGCCCGGCTCATCCACCTTACAAACCCCTCAGTGTCTGCCACCCCTCTCTGCCAATCCCTCCACTGGCTTCCACTCACCCAACAAATTTAATTCATAGGTACCAACAACATACAAATCCTTCCACAACTCTCCCTCCAACTACATCACTAATCTGGGCTCAAAATACCAACCTAATCGTTCTCTTTGTTCCTCAAGACGTTCTGCTCTCCAACTCCCTTGTCACCTCCTCCAATGCTCGCCTTCAGGACTTCTCCTGAGCCTCTTCCATCCTCTGGAGCTCCCTACCCCAATCTCTACGACTATCACCTACTCAGTCCACTTTCAGACTATCCCTGAAAAAACATTTCTTCAGAGAGGCCTATCAGGCCCCCTCCTAACAACTGTACATTTATTTTCTCCATCAGCCCATCCCCACAGCTATTACCTTTTTTTATCTCTTGACCCTCCCTCGTACATGGCTCTAACGAGCAGGGCCCTCCGATTCCTACAGTATTAAACTGTACTGTAATTGTACTCTCTGCCCTCATGTTGTAAAGAGCTTCTGTAAACGGCAGACGCTATATAAATCCTGTATAATAACATTATAATAAATACCGTATATACTCGAGGATAAGTCGTTCCGAGTATAAGTCGAGGCCCTAATTTACCACAAAAAAATGGGGAAAAAAAACTTAGTGACCCGAGTATAAGACGAGGGTGAGAAATGCACAGCTACTGTAAGTGGAAAAGAGGGTCAACAATGCCCATTTGCAGCCTCACTGTGCCCATTTGCATGCCTCACTGTGCCCATTTGCAGCCATAGGTCCCCCAAACTTCAAACTCGGTAGTTAAGGGTTCCCAAATGCCCCCTAGCTGCAGCCAAAATTTGGGGTCTCTGAACCCAAATGGTCCCGAAATGACATTGCTGCAGATGGACACAGTTGACCAATTTTGGGGCCCCGTATCTCGGGGCCACTTAGTGCTAGGAACCCCAAATTTGGTGTGCAAACTCAGTGGAACTAGCATCATAAAATAACCAAAGCTGGGGTTTCTAGCACTAAGTGTCCCCGAGATACAGGGCCCCAAAAATCTGTTTAGAAAATGTCAAGCACTTTTCTGCAGCAGAGAATGACATTTTCTGAACCGGCTTTGGGCCCCCGTATCTCGGGGCCACCTGATCCTAGGAACCCGAGCTTTGGATATGTTATGGTACCAGTTCCACTGGGTTTGCACACCAAAGTTTGGGGTTCCTAGCACCTAGTGGCCCTGAGATACGTGGCCCCAAAGTCGGTTCAGAAAATGTCAAGCACTTTTCTGCAGCAGAGAATGACATTTTCCGAACCGAATTTGGGGCCCCGTATCTCGGGGCCACTTAGTGCTAGGAACCCCAGCTTTGGATATGTTGTGGTACCAATACCACTGGGTTTGCACACCAAATTTGGGGTTCCTAGCACAAAGTGGCCCTGAGATACAGGGCCCCAAAGTCGGTTCGGAAAATGAATTTTTTTGCTGCAGAAAAGCGCTTGACTCGAGTATAAGTCGAGGGGGGCACTTTCAGCACAAAAAAAATGTGCTGAAAAACTCGACTTATACTCGAGTATATACGGTAATAATGTCTCCCCACCATGTTCAGAACACAGGACCATGGAACATCTCTCCTGTTCAGAACACAGGGCCATGGAACATCTCTCCTGTTCAGAACACAGGACCATGGAACATCTCTCCTGTTCAGAACACAGGGCCATGGAACATCTCTCCTGTTCAGAACACAGGACCATGGAACATCTCTCCTGTTCAGAACACAGGACCATGGAACATCTCTCCTGTTCAGAACACAGGACCATGGAACATCTCTCCTGTTCAGAACACAGGGCCATGGAACATCTCTCCTGTTCAGAACACAGGGCCATGGAACATCTCTCCTGTTCAGAACACAGGGCCATGGAACATCTCTCCTGTTCAGAACACAGGACTATGGAACATCTTCTGCTCAGAACACAGGACCATGGAACATCTTCTGTTCAGAACACAGGACCATGGAACATCTTCTGTTCAGAACACAGGACTATGGAACATCTTCTGCTCAGAACACAGGGCCATGGAACATCTCTCCTGTTCAGAACACAGGACCATGGAACATCTTCTGCTCAGAACACAGGACCATGGAACATCTTCTGTTCAGAACACAGGACCATGGAACATCTTCTGTTCAGAACACAGGACCATGGAACATCTTCTGTTCAGAACACAGGACCATGGAACATCTTCTGTTCAGAACACAGGACTATGGAACATCTTCTGTTCAGAACACAGGACTATGGAACATCTTCTGTTCAGAACACAGGACTATGGAACATCTTCTGTTCAGAACACAGGACTATGGAACATCTCCCCCTCATTTTCAGAGCATAGGAGTATAGAAATTTCTTATTCATCTGCATAACATACAATTACTGAATATCTCCCTCAGATCTCCACATTAGACTATGGAACATCTCCTCCTCATCTGCATAACATGGGGAAGGTGTTCTGAAGTTTACAGAGGTAACATAGGCAGGGCTTATAATGCAATGCGCACAGGACAGCACTGGACTACCGGCAGGATCAACAGGTTTTGTTTTTGGGGGGGGGGGGTTTGGAAAAGATCCAACAACATATTAATCCTATATTAATCAAAAATGAGCAAAAAAGAACTGGTCATAGTTAGGGTTTACATAAAATGTAAAGACATCTAAAAAGGCATCCAAAGCTGAACTAAAGAGACTTTCCGATAGACGTGCCTGGGTTTCTTTAGAGCCTCCATGGACAAACACATTCCGTAGAAGCGGTCTACGAATTAATTTTCCCTCTGCGCACAACATATATAATGTATGCTAACCAAATAGACGAGCACCAAGAATGATACCGTAATTTGGGTGATCTATGCGTTTAGAAAGTAATTGAATGGATCCCAGCGCTAATGTAACGGTATAAGAGCAATGGCATCATCGCTTAGTGATATCCGTCACGAGCCAAATGGAATTATCAGCTGGTGCAGACGAGAAGCGGAATCCAGGCCTCGAGAAACACTGAATGGTGAGAGCAGCACTTTACAGACTAATAATACGCTCTGTAGAGGAGTCCTCCAGAGAGAGCGGGGGGGGGGGGGGGGGGGGGGGGGAGAGACATGACAGGCAGCAGATTAACTCTATCATTACCCAGCCATCTATCAGCATGCTGCAGCCTTCCCAAGTGCGCTAAATGCCAGGAATTCTATCCATAGCAATAAACCGCAGCTTAGGACAACCTCTGCAAGCGTATTCGATAAAGAAATGCCAGGAGCGGAGGCGATGTATAGCTATGATTAAAAAAAAAATGCGCGTGAGGTCAAATGCTTTGTGATTATTTCAGCGTTTACCCTTTATGTTAACTTTTATAGGACTTTCACATTTTATGTGTTTGCTTTAATAATGTTTGCACCCCTAACATACCAAGCGGACATGCAAAAAATGCGGCGCTTTGAAAAAGGTATTGGTGCTACTTTGCTGAATTTAGCACACGTAGGGAAGCTAGAGATGATCCGAAATTTCGGCGGGCGAAACATATCAGCTGGAAATGGTGTTATCAGCATTTTGCAGGTAAAAGAAAAAGATGTTGTTGTGATTTTACTATACTTATGGTGCGTTTTTGCATAGACCATGTGACTCAAAAACTGCACCAAAAACGTAACACGGGTGCGTTATTGCTGCGTTTTCAATGCATTTCAACGGGGAGCTGTGTTTTTTTAAACGGACCAAAAATGCAGCAGGCTGGATTTTTAACACGGCAACAGACCAGTGTGAGGACATACATCGAATTTAAATAGATGCATTTTTCTTGAACGTTTCTTGAGCTAAGGGTCGGTTCACACTAGGACGACTTGTCAGGCGACCTAGCCGCCTGACAAGTAGCGTCCCGTTCTGTACAATGGAACCGTTCTAATCGGAGCGACGCAAGTCACTCCGACTTAGAAAAAGGTTCCTGTACTACTTTGGGGGCGACTTGAGGCGACTTGCATAGACTTCTATATAGAAGTCGTTTTGCAAGTCGCCACCCCTGTCGTGTCCAGGTCGCCTGAGGCAGTCGCGCTGCAAGTCGCGCTGCTTCAGTGTGAACCGGTGTTCTGCCGAGAAAGTTCCACTCGGCGGATAGGGACCCCCTTCCACTGCACAGGCGCTGCGCCTGCGCAGTAGGATCCGGTGGAAATAGCCGAACCTAAATAGGGGAAAATCAGCTGTACACAGCGTCTGTAAGAGGGCCGCTCGCCACACTTCGGGCACAGCCTCGCTTCGCTCGGCTCTTTTAGGTTCCCCCACTAGGTCCACTTGGATGGTGGGGAAGGAACCTAGACCCAGGGCGCAGCCGATTGTAGATTTTGTCGTTCGGCTATCTCCGGCGGCTGCTAGTAGTTCGTACTGCGCAGGCGCTGTGCCTGCGCAGTACGGGGGGGGGGGGGGGACTTATCCGCCGAGGGAACTTTCTTGGCAAGACACCGGGGTTAAAAGGTGCCAATAATGGTCGACAAATTCATTTAAGTTTATGAAATTATAGTTACAATACAAGTATATATGTTTTTGGCCAAGTGCATTCTGTATTTTTGGCACCAAAATTTCCATTTGGTGCACCTCTAAGGGAAGCCCATTGAAACAAGTGGACTGCCCCATGCATGTAGTGCGACAAAAAAAAAAGAAAGGATCACCTTTCATCATGAGTTGAGTGCAAATGGGACCTCATATCAGTCCCTGCTCAGGGAACTTACAATCTAATGTCCCCATCTCATATGCAAACATACCGATGTTAGGGCCAATTCTAGAGCAGGTTCACACCATGCCCCCCCCCACACACACACACACGAATCGCACAAGAAATCACTGTGCGTTCCTGTGCGATTCACATGCTGTTCTGTGCAGTGTGATATCAGCCTATTCATTTGGAATGGGCTAAAATTGCACAGCACCAAAGTATGCACTACTTTTTAAAACGCACTGCAACCGGATCACATGGTACAAAAGTACAATGCAATCCAGTGTGGGCAAACGCACTGCGTCCGCAATCTGCATTTGAGGGGGTTGTTAACTTTGTATGGACACCCGCTGCAGATCGCAAATAGAGTACTTCTGGCATGCAGTGTGAATCGCACAGGAACGTGCGGATTCATGTAGCATTCACACATGGCCATTTTCTGTCCACGATTTCCAAACACCCAGGTGCGAATGACAAATCACACAAAGCACATTTCAGATGCCATTTACGTGAATGGCACCTAAAAACATTGTGGGGTTTTGCCGCGATTGTTTCCTAATAAAATCCCGTTGCAATGGCGGCAAACCGCATCGCATGAAGCATGTCGCCCAAAAGAAGCTTGAGAACTTTTTTGGGGCGACAAGCTTCACGCAATGCAATGTGCTGCGATTTATCATGTGACAATCACGGCAGAGCTGCACCGCGTTTTTAGGTGCCATTCAAATGAATGCCACCTGAAATGCACGTTGTGCGATTTGTCATTCACACCTGGCGTTTGGAAATTGCAGGCAGACTCTCGGCTATTCTGCCAGCGGATCAAAACGCCCATGTGTGAATGCAGCCTTAGAAAGGTGCCAATTAACCTACCAGCGTGTCTTTGGAGTATGGGAGGAAAGCGGACCACCTGGAGGAAACCCATGCAAACTCCATGCAGGTGATGTAGTGGTTGAAGACCCCAGGGCTGCAAGGGAGAAGTGCTTACCCCAAAGGTCACTGTACTGCCCAATAAAAAGGTTCCTGAGTCACATACACACATCCTAGAGGCAATTTAGAGTTATTAAACCTACAAGCATTTCTTTGGAGCATGGAAAGAAATGCATGCAAGCCCAAGGCAAAAATGAAAACTCCATGCAGATTGTGTCCTACTTGATGACACCAGCGTTGCAAAACAGAAGGGGCTAACAACAAGGCCACTGTGCTGCCCTGCTTTAGAAAGCAGCCACAGCCTGAGTAGAAAAGCCTGTCCCCTGCCAGCATGCAGCACAGAAGAGGAGCATCGCTCTCTCTGTGGAAGCAGAGGTCTCTCTTCACAGGTCCCACATGCCACTTTATGAAATTTTGTATAATTGTATCAAAGTATAACTCTGGCCAGGCTTTATTTTTTTTTAGAGCTCATTCACAGAGGCCCGTACAGCATGTGGTTATGCACCCGAGAGTGACAGACGTTCCGTAGCGTTGCCGCCAGCATCCAGCTGAAAATCAATGACAAGCCGACAGGCGCTAAGAATGAAAAACAGCATACTGCAGATAATAAATATTTCCTTACCAGCCATCAAAAAATGGCCACTTGTCCAGTTCCCCCAGAGCCTCAGTGGGGACAGAGTGCGCAATGCTGCTGCGTTTCCTCCTACCGCCCCCTACAGAGTGCAGCGACTTTTTTGCGTCCCATTCATGTCCTGCACAAGTTTATAGGGAAAGCTTCTATTAATAAACATTATTTGCAGCAGTTTGCATTGAACCGGTAGCAGCGCGTGCTGTCCCGCGTGCCCAACACTCTCATTTATACAAAGGCTTTCTTGTCTGCACTCTATTCAGATTCAGAGCTGTTGTAGACTAATTACATACATTTTTAATTCCTCTCCACTTAATCGATATGTTTTTGGCACCGAATATTAAACTCACGAGGCAGTCGGCATTACACGAGCTATCTAGATCTATGATCTCTGGCAGGCTGTGTGATGATTACATTATAGTGGAGGACACGCGCGTTAGAAAAGAAACGCCATTACAAGCCAGGATCTGCGAATCCAGCAACAGGGCAAAAAAAATTATATATATGTTCTTATTTAGATTAATCTTGCATACAAAATGCCAAAAACTTTTAAATATTCTAATTGCACTAATTTTAATCTTTTTTTGGGGGGGAGATTTAAAGGATGTTGATCCATTTTCATCTTTTAAATGGCCCTATGAAAATGCAGACCAGTGTGTTACCTGGTTCTAGCCCCACCTCCTTTTTCTGAGGCCACTCCCTCTTTAAAGTGTTAGTAAAGGTACTTTTTTTATTAAACTAATGTTTTCTACAAAACCGAAGATTTAAAAAATAAATAATAAAAAAGTTATAAAATTTACCTGCTCTGTGCAATTGTTTTCCACAGTGCAGCCTTGATCCTTCTCTTCTGAGGTCCCCCTTACAAGTGCCTAAAGTGTTACTATATCCACAACAGTAAAGTCAGTCTGTATATGCAATAAAGCATGCTTGTTATACTCATTGTGGGACCTAAGGGCTTAATCCTCCAAACTGTTTAAAAAGGCTGTTTTATCCTGCCATCTTTGATCCTCCCCTTTTTTTACTGTCTCCATTCCATCTCCTGGTAGAACAGAGCCTTGGGGGCATTCTGCACATGCTCAGTATTGCTATAGAGTTTTTTTTTCTTCTTGGGAGCATGCATGTGATCAGCACAGGGCCAATCAATACAGTTCAGACAAAGGGTCAGGGGTCCTGCAGCCTCATAGGACAATCAGGGGAGAATGAAAACTCCTCTTACATCTATAACCAGACACTGATAGATGTCACAAGACTTCTATATACTGCTGATGAGAAAAGGTTTTTAGCAGTTTATATTTACTAAAATAATTGCATTTCCTTGCTTTGTGTACTGTGGGAGACCAGATATAGTGACTGCAGGGTCTTGGGTTTAGGAACACTTTAAGATTGTAAGCTTAGGGACAGGGACTGAAGTGAATGTACAGTATATGTAAAGCCCCAAGTAAATTATTGGCGCTATAGCCGGCCATGGACTGATTGAAATTTGGCCGGTTCAGCAGGATCCATCAATGGGCAGGCTGGTGGTACTGAAGTCAATCCATTGATTGACTTCAGTACCACCAACCTGTTGAATTTTTTCGTCCAATCACTGTCAGCAGCTTATTTCCCCCAGCAGCGATCGTTGTATTGAGAAGGCGCCCGCCCGGAATAACACAATAGCGCTGCGGGAGAGATTCCCCCATCAACACTGACTTAAATATATTTGACAAGAATAACAGCCCCAGGCAATAAGTGCCGCCGACAGAGAAACCGAGGCCTAGATGACAACACGATGGCGGCCATTTTCTGAGGCACAATTCTGGAAATGCGCTGATAAACAAAACTACTAAATAGATTATGTTATATTGTGCAGAGAAATGATTAGAACAAACATCTGCACAAGGTCTTCCTACAAGCCCTGAGGTCATGGCGGCTGCTATGTGCCACATGGGGTCCAATATATCAAACATGGCCCCGAGCCATTGTCTGGCCTCAGAAAGGATAGGTGGGAAAAAAGAATGTTATCACATATCCGTCCTGAACTATTCCCTCCTCATCCATTTACTATTTCCTTCATCTTATCTAAGTATCAATCCTGACCTTCCTCACCCCCACCTAGAAGGTCACGGCCCTCAGGGAAAGGAATTCTCAGAGGACAAGGTCATAAAAAAATCATGCAACTCCAAGGGATTCCCCTTGAAAACCAACAAAGACAAATTTAACCTTAAATGATCTTGAAAAAATACACAAAACACTAACTTGGCTTAAAGCGGGGTTCCACCCAAATTTTGAACAGTATCTGTATGTATTCTCTTCCTTGCCTAGATGCTGACATGCCGTTTAAAAAAATTTAAATCGCAGTAATTACCTTTTATTTTTCTATTCTTCTTTGCACTTCCTGGTTCTCCTCCCGTGGGAGTAGGCGTGTTTCTAGCCTCTCCCAGACTCCTGGGAGCTAGTCTCAGGCTTCCCAGGATGCCACTGAGCATGTGCGGGAACGAGCGGTGAATGCTGGGAGCACAGCATTCACCACATCCAGGAAATAAATGCTTGTGGGCTTCAAATGCCCACAATGAAGATGGAAACCGCCTGCAGTGAATAATATAAGTTATTCTTTCCGATGAAATCTGACACAGGCGGACATATTACACACAATATGTGAGTATGTAATGCTGAGAAGAAAAGTTTGTGAATGAACTTAAAAAAAAAAAAATACGATAGATAGGTGGACCCCCGCTTTAAAAATGGCCGCGGCATCTATTATTGGTTAATGAAACGCACAAAACAGTAAACCATTTTTTAAAAAATCCCAACAGTCCATAAATAAGTAATATCTGGCTAGAGAAGTCTTCTTACGAGGTGACAAACCGCATAGACAAATGCCGTGACAAAGAGTGGCTCCCCACTATTTGTCACGGCATTTGTTTATGTGGTTTGTCACCTCGTAAGAAGACTTCTCCAGCCAGATATTAGTTATTTATGGACTGTTCTGGAAAACAAGCGATGAATGTGACAGAACAGCTGGTGAAGCCATCTTAAGCCCTCGCTCACATTGGCGCCTTCTGTCATGACCTCAAGTCGCAGCCTATTGCCAGCAATCGCACTGTTCCAATCGGTGTGACGCCTACTTTGCGGCGCCGCACCGATTTGTAAAAGTAGTTCCTGCACTACTTTTGGCGACTTTTGGTGCGACTTTAATAGACATTTGTGCATTAAGCCACACAGATGTCTTTCAAGTCGCACTGAAATGCGGCTTTGAAATTGTGAGGTTTCAGATGAAGTTGCACAATTTCAAAGCCACATTCAATGTGAACGAGGGCTAAAGGATAAATGCACTACACACAATACAACCTGACCATATAATCAACCGGAGATTTACCAAAACTACGGTATGTAATACGAGGACCTACTCAATCAATTTGCATCTAGTCAGGCTGACCCATGCACTACATAGCTGTTGGCAGATCTAAAGAAGATTGTACATTCAGATTGCAACATGTGTTGCAAGTGTTAAAGGGTTAGATCACCTTTACCAAAAAAATAAAAAAATGGCTATGCAGGTAAGGGGCATCTGTAGATAAACTTTGCAACTCTAAGACCCCTTTCACACTGAACACCGCCTCACGCAATTAGTAAAGTGCTGTTCGTTTTAGCAGCACTTTGCTGTGAGGGTGGGAGCGGGGCACTTTTAACCCCAAAGAAGGGGTCAAGAAGGGGTCAAAAGTGCCCGAAAAGCGCCACTGCGCTTTGCAGGCGCTTTGTCAGCGCTGCCCATTGATTTCAATGGCAGGGGCGATTTAGGGGCAGTGTATACACCGCTCCTGCACAGCCCCAAAGACGCCGCTTGCAGGACTTTTTTTCCCATCCTGCAAGCGTACCACCGCCCCAGTGTGAAAGCACTCGGGCTTTCTAACTGGGGAGGCTTGAGAAGCGCTTTACAGGAGCTACGACTAAGGCTATAGCCTAAACGCGTCAACTTGATTGTTTTATTGTCACTCTGAGGTACCAATAAACGAAACTTCAAGGATTACAGTTTTGCCGGCTCTCCTTATTACTGTTACAGGTGCTATTTTAGCGCTCAAGCGCTTTTAGCGCTTGAATGATGCCCTTCCTATAGATGTAGGCCATTTATGTACCTCATGAAGCCCGACTTGAATACTCCCAGGACGTTTCTAAGGCCTAGTTATTACTGCTCACCTCCATCACAGGAATGAGCTCTCAAATACCTGAGCTCAGATCTACTGCATCATGGGAGAGAGAGTGCATGTGAGGGAGTTTCAACCAGAGAAACCGCTCACTCCTATGATGGTGGAGGTGAACAGTACGACTAGGCCTCACTTAGCGACGTCCTGGAGGTATCCCAGTCAGGCTTTGGGAGGTATGTAAATGGCCTACACCTATAGTAAGGGCATTATTCAACTTTAGTCAGAGCTGCACAGTTTTTATCTACAGACCTCCCTTACCTGCATAGGCTGGTTTTTTTTGTAAAGGTAAACTAACCGTTAAACAAAATGGCCTTCGGTTCTGGTTTACAAGCAACAGTTTCCACATTCCTAGGCGCGCCTGCGCATTACAGCCCCATAGGCTTTTATGGAGATGAAGGGCGACAGTCTCATAGATGTTTATAGGGCTGTAATTTGCAGGCGCGGCGAGCACAGTGAAGACCTGCATCGCTGAATGGAAACAAACACTGGAGGCCATGGCCTTCTGACCAATACAGAATGCATCTATGAAAGGCTGGGTCAAGTTAGGACAAGGGGCAAAAAGGGTAAATGTACTTTATTTTAAAGTGCACTTATCCTTTAAATAGGCTATATCAGCCATTGACAAGACGGCTTATAGATGTTGGTTCTTCCCACCAAAAACAGAGAAGAGAAACCAGGTGGGGGGGACCTTATTTCTGAAGGGTCGCTGTCGTTCCATGAAAGGAAGTCCTTTTAGTATGTTCCCGTGTCATTCATGGGGGGTGCAAATAGCTTTGCAAGCATAAGCTCAATTCTGAAGTACCTTCCTTATAGGGACAAAGCTGGCAATAAAAACTTTCCCTGGTCATTCCATGCAGACAGTAACATGCATTGGAGAAAACACAAGGTGAAACACATGAAGCCTTATGACATAGCTAGTGGGGGCTGTACATTGTTAAAATAAGTATACAGTATATATCTCTATGCCCAGAAGTACAAGTGCTGGCGCAAGGATGAACGGCCCTGGGTGTAAAATGTCTGCGTCCGGAAGCACCTAACACCAATTACATGTGAGAACCCCAGCGGCAAGGATGTGGAATTCCCTTCCACAGGCGGTGGTCTCAGCGGGGAGCATTGATCGCTTCAAGAAACTATTAGATAAGCACCTGAATGACCACAACATACAGGGATATACAATGTAATACTGACACATAATCACACACATAGGTTGGACTTGATGGACTTGTGTCTTTTTTCAACCTCACCTACTATGTAACTATGATCACATGCGAGTGATCGGCTCCGGGTATAGGAAGTCTGCGTTTAGGCCCAATCACTCTATGAGCAATTAAAGCAGTAGTAATCCCCACTCTCCAACTTGTACCTACAGGCAAGCCTATAATAATGTCTCCTAAATTTGCGATGTTTAGGGGATATTTACTCTTAAACTGGCCGGTGACAACACATGAGCACTGCGTTCTGCATTCACAGCACAGAGTGTACCGTCAATTCAGAGTGTGGCGCCGCGACCATGACGCCCATGCGCGGGAGTGACATCACCCTGGCCTGGCCATTAAGACTCCCTGAGAGCGTGAACCCAGAAGGACTGGGTGAAGATGGAAGCACCAAAAAAGGTGACAGCGTGCCACTGGACAGCTGCGATTTAAGGCAAGTCTGTCATGTGCTGTGCATGCATACTAGCACACCATGGCTTAAAACGCCCGGGTGCCAACTTTTTTTCTTCTAATAAAAGGAGTTTGCTACTGTTTTAAATGTGAGTGGCCACAATTAGCTGCGGGAGCCAGCAGCCTCCCATTGCTTTCAATGGGACTGCTCCCCCCAGCTAATCACGGGGAACACCCTCTGGGGCTGTCATATGCCAATCAGTGCTGGGTGAATCTACAGGTGTGAATTAACCCATATTCCTTCACTTCTCTTCCAGCTGCTACATGTTGGTTACATAGGGAGGAGCTGGGCCTGCACAGACAATAATCAGACACTCCCAGAAGAGGAGAGGCCTTGTGTGTGTGCACAGGGGGAGGGGGCTGTGCTGGGGAGTTAACCCTTTCTGAAGAAGTCAACTTTTCTAGCAAGTTCAAAGGCAAATTGCAAGACAATATAAAGTATAGTAATTTATAGAAAAAAAAAAAAAAAAAAAAAAAAACGCAAGAAAGTCCCCTTTTACGCCGATACATTTTTCCTGCGTTTTTACTCTGCAAGAAAAAGGTTTCCCTTTAAATCCTATGGGACTTTTCACACCACTATGCTGTGGGTGCAGTGTATTTTTAGAAGTTATGCATGCTTGAGATGAATGGAAATCGCGGTAAAATGCACAGCAATTAGCAATTTTGGTCCATTTTTGAGTCACATGTCCATTTTTCACAGGTGCAGGCAACGCAAAAATACATCAGAAACGCACAGGAAATGCATATGAAACACAACATTTTTACCACAATTTTACTACAGAGCAGTGTGAAAGAGCCCTAAGCAGGATGGATAAAAATCAATGATTTTTTTTTTTTTTTTTTTTTAATCAAAAAAAAAAAAAAAAATAGATTTTTTTGATTATCAAATTTATTTTAATAAAATGCTTTTGGAGTAAAAATCTATCTAAAGATACATCAATAATTTAGTTTATTCAGCATGAAATGGAGCTTGGTTATGTAGCATGGGGCTGTATATTCTGCAATATTTACATCTTTGGTAAACTCATTCAATGAATCCAAGCTTTGCAAGCTGAGATAACGCACTGCATTGATGCATTCAGACAGTTTCACAGTAACCATGAGATAAAACAAAGTTCAGGAATATTCCTTTATCCCATTGTTTTTCAAATCTATGTACACTAAAAACTGTATGATTGAATTGGTTCTGATATCGCTGTTTTACTAACCTGACAGATTATTCTAAACAGGAAACCTTCATTTTGTTTGCAAATATTAAAGATTCTAACTACCAGCAAGAATAAGTCTTTACATATAAAGAGCACCTGTCTTATAAGATCCATCATGGCAGCGCCCTTTAGCGGTCATCCACTCACCTGCTGCCGCCACGTCCCTCACCTTGTTGTGTCACTACCACATCACCAGCCGTCCCATTTAAGGGAAAAGGACTGTCGGTGAGTCAACAGCGGGTCAGTGGAGGAGCCGCTGCGGAACAGAGATGACAGTTACTCTTTAAAAATTATGATTTAAATCGAATTGCTTTAACCGGTTCCCGACCGGCGCACGCCGATGTACGTCGGCAGAATGGCACGGCTAGGCAAATGGACTTACAGGTACGTCCATTTGAATTCCCCGCCGTGCCATTGCGTGCGCGCCGCTGGCGCGCACGCGCCAGCCGGGAGCTCCGTGTCGCGGGTCCCGCGGACTCGATCGCCGTGGGGATACCCGCGATCGCCTCACAGAGAGGACGAACAGGGAGATGCCATTGTAAACAGCATCTCCCCGTTCTGCCTAGTGACAAAGTGTCACTCAATCTCTGCTCCCTGTCATCGGAGCAGAGATCAGTGACGTCACACACACAGCCCATCCCCCGTACAGTTAGAATCACTCCTCTAAGACATACTGAACCCCTCCCCGTCCCCTAGTGGTTAACCTCTTCACTGCCAGTGTCATTTACACAGTAATCAGTGCATTTTTAATCGCACTGATCGCTGTATTAATGACAATGGTCCCAAAAATGTGTCAAAAATGTCCGACATGTCCGCCATAACGTCGCAGTCACAATGAAAATCGCTGATCGCCGCCATTACTAGTAAAAAAAAAAAAAAATATTAATAAAAATGCCATAAAACTATCCACTATTTAGTAAACGCTATAACTTTTGCGAAAACCAATCAATAAACGCTTATCGCGATTTTTTTTTACCAAAAATTTGTAGAAGAATACAATCGGCCTAAACTGAGGAAAAAAAAAATGTTTTTTTATATATTTTTGGAGGATATTTATTATAGCAAAATGTAAAAAATAATGAGTTTTTTTCAAAATTGTCGCTCTTATTTTGTTTATAGCGCAAAAAATAAAAATCGCGATCAAATACCACCAAAAGAAAGCTCTATTTGTGGGAAAAAAAGGACGTCAATTTTGTTTGGGAGCCACGTCGCACGACCGCGCAATTGTCAGTTAAAGCGACGCAGTGCCGAATAGCAAAAAACGCTCTGGTCAGGAAGGGGGTAAAATCTTCTAGGGCTGAAGCGGTTAAATAAAGCCTTTTTACTAGCGATTTAAATCGACTTGATTTAAATCAAATCCACCTTGGCCCTAAGCATTAAAAACTCTTGATCTTTCTGTGCTTTATCTATATTTTAGTAGGCTGGTGACAGGGTCTCTTTAATAGGCGGAAACACAAAAATGAACCCAGGATAACAATGTGCGGACACCCCCTCAGCAGCATCGCTAGCCAAATCAATTAATAGAAGGGTCCTCTGGAGCGAGAGGTGGTCTTCTGTAATAAACAGTTTGAGAAGATCGTCCAAGTCATTATCTTTTCATCACCTTGACCGCCCTTGTCATACAGCGCTCATCGCCAGCGGCCCTGAGAGCAGCGAGCAGACAAAGAGCCGTCTGCTTGCTCGAGTCTATGAAAAGGCCAAATTCCAGAGGAAGGAAAAAAAAAAAAAAAAAACAACATGAAGTGAAAATCTCAAGCTTAGAGCAAAGTGCAGAAAACGATCGGCAGGAATATTTTTCCTGGTTGCACTCCAGCAAACTGGTTGATCTGGCATTCTGCATTTCAACGCCCCTTTCTAAAATAAGCGATGAGCACACAGAAATGGCGTAAACAAGAGACACGTGTTCCTGTAAAGCGGACCAATACTCCAATGATAGCGCTAAACTCCAACCAACCAGCTAATTACAGAGATCGACTTCCATACACTGTATTCGTTCTACCTGCCAGAGAATTTGACACCAAATGAAATGCTCATTATCATGAGAACAGGAACCGAGGGAGAATTTTGTAATGGGGACAATGGCCATGGTGACTATAGAGTTTGAGGGAGCCAAAATTCCCTGTACACTAATGTGCAAATACCGACCTTAAACAAAAAGACCTGATTGATCACTGAGGTGACCCATCAAACTGATGAGTATATTAGGTGTGGAAGGGGGTGGGGTATTCGGTATACCCAGCCTTGACTTCTTTCCAAGTCAAGACTAAGCACCGCCTCCTACAGCCCTCCCACTGCCAGAACTTTACTGACCAGTAGAAGTTCTGACATTTTGATAGTAGGTGGTACCAAGTGCAGCAAAGGGGCGGAGTGTAACAGTGACTTGGAAAAAAGTCAGATCTAGTGTCCTATTCAGCCTGGGGAAACTGGCAATCCCATAAATCCCATAAATCCCTGGATAAACCTCTTACCGAATTTCTGGATTGTTATAGCCCTGTATTATACGCTGACTGAGGAACAGATCTAAAAGTTTGAATCTACCCATACTGTCAGGTAATACCGCCCCACATTTTCACTACTCTAAATCAGATTTTCGGCAGGGAATTGTGTGATGACAGATTGTTTGCCTAAAATCCGACCGTTAGTACGCTTCTTCAGACAATTGTTGTCCAACTTTGCGACACCAAATGTTGGATGACAGGCTAGTAAATTTTCAGCGGATAACGATCTATTGTGAGATTTTCGTATCGTCTGTACACAAGTCCGTCACACAAAAGTCAAGTACAAACACGCATGCTAGGAATCAATGCTCACCAAACAGGACATTAGCAGAAGGTGCCCAAAGAGTGGCGCCCAAGAACTGAAATTGCACGTAGTACGTCACTATGTTCGGGTTTGTTGGCCGACAATTGTGTGCCGCCCGTAAGTATGCAAGACAAGTTCCTGGCACAAAATTACACCTCTTTTCACCTAATCCTAAATCACGACCATGTGGGGATCATAGGGCAGTGCCAGGCCATGGTAGTCTGTGGCCTCCCTCCTCCTGGGCCTCCAGCCACACGCAGATCCCCTACACTAACATAGTGCCACCAAACCTCCCATAGTGGTCCACTGTGGCCCTCAACCTCCCACAGTGCCCTCGGACAAGAGAGCCCTCAGCCTCCACATTCCCATAGTGTCCCCCCCCCAGCTTGCAGCAGAACTTTCAGACCCCCATAGTGTCCTCAGCCTCCAACAGTGAACCAGGGTGCCCGCTAGCTTGCTGCAGAATTTCCAACACCTCATAGTGCCCCCAACCTCCAACAGGGTCCCACAGTACCCTTCACCCTCTCACAGTACCTCCTAGCTTGCAGCAGAGCTTCCAACTCCTCATACTTTGAAGCACAACTCAGAAACCCAAGAATGGGGCTTGACAACAATAATTCACGCAGTCCTGATGATAGTGCAGAATGACCATGGACGATTCTGAAAAACTTCCCCATCAAACTAAGGCTGGCCATAGACGGAGAAAACTTGTGGTTGCAGGAAATTTACTCAATTCCCCCATCAACACTGTGTTGGGAATCCCTCCCACGGCAGGGGGGAAAATCCCTCCGGCAGAGCCATTGTGTTCTCCTGGCATGGGGGCAGGGTAAGCCGTCCCCACCGAGAGAACAGCGATTATTGCTAGCGGCTATAAGGCTAGGTTCACACCTGTGTGGGTGGTGCCGCAGCAGGACCCAGACAAATTCCAGCAGCAGCGAACCACCCGCTCACAGAAACGCGGGGACCCGCGGGCGGGTGGCATTAATCCTGATGGTAAGCTGCCCGCACTGGAAATCACACATGCACAGCGGACTGCGATTTTCAAAGTAGTGCAGGGACTTCTTTCCTGAGGGGCACAGCAGCCCATTTAAATGAATGAGCTCTTGTGCCCATGCAAACCGCGGCCCGCACAGGTGGGAACCTAGGGTAACAGCTGCTAGCGAGAATTGCATGTAAAATCTGGCAGGCCGGTTGTACCAAAGTTGATCAATCAACTTGGATACATTCAGACTGCCCATACATGGTTCGAGTCTCAGCTGGTTTAGATTCAAATCGCCTATGGCCGGTTTAGTGCACAATAGGATGTGATACATTAGACGTCACATATGTGCTTTTCTTTTGCAGGTTGCTGCACTACATGCGCAGGACAGCCCATTCATTTCAAAAGGGCTGCCCTAGTTACGCATCACAGGCAACTTTTTTTTTTTTTTTTAAAGTATTGAGCTTTGCGCATTTTGTTGCATTTTTTGCAC
Source organism: Lithobates septentrionalis (assembly GCA_037952835.1). Classification (NCBI taxonomy): domain Eukaryota; kingdom Metazoa; phylum Chordata; class Amphibia; order Anura; family Ranidae; genus Lithobates; species Lithobates septentrionalis. The sequence goes on along the minus strand of JBBDGP010001902.1, from coordinate 256,359 downwards.
ATTTATTTTTGAATGTCTTCTTGCCACGTTTTGGTGGGGGGGAATAAAGGATTAATGGCACTGCAAGCGCGACGTGTGTTTTTTGCGCTCTGGTGTGAATGTAGCCTACAACTGTAAAAAATACAAAAAGAAAAATTGATCAAAGTCGATAAGTGCGACCGGTTCCGCACAAATATTTACACAACACCACCAGTGAGATATTTTCGGCATCTTTACGAAAAGTCAATAAAAACCGCACACATACCGAAACAGTCTCGCCGCACCTTGTTTACTATTAACTGTCAATCACGTGCAGGAAACGCTCGCAGAGAATTCACAGCCTCTTTAACCAGTTTCAGATAACAGATGAATCATCTGTTTTTGTACGCTTCGATGTAAATTCCTCCTCTGTGGTCCAAGTCACGTCACACAAAGACGTCGTAGATTAATCATCCAAATCCTGCGAATGCAGGCTTAAGGGAACGAACGATACAAACCACACATGGGGGGGAATATTAATTGGAGGGCTTATCGTTCTATGAACGTGGAAGAGAACCATTCAGAATTTCTTATACATAATACAAAAGTATTAAAAAAAAAAAAAAAAAAAACAGCCTTTAGCTCACTTGTCTGTTCTTTAACCAGTGCCCACCCAGCCCAATTCTGAGATTTCACTCCTACATGTAAAAATCTGTATTTTTTTTTTCTTTAGAAAAAAATAAAACTACTTAGAACCCCCAAACACACACATATATATATATATATATATATATATATATATATATGAAATGGTGGGTGTTGCAATTCTTTATGTCACACGGTATTTGCTCAGGCTTTTTTTCAAACGCTATTTTTTTTTTTGGGAAAAAATACACTTCAATTAATTTTTTTTTGCATACAAACACTATATAATACTATACAATACCCAATTAATTGGAAAAATATAAAAGAGATGATGTTACGCCAAATAGATAGTTACAGAACATATCAGGCTCTAAATTGCGTATACCCGTGGAATGGCGGCAAACTAAATTCCTTAAAAATCTCGCTTTCAAAGTCTTAACAGGTTACCAGTTTGGAGTTACAGGGGAGGTCTGGAGCTATAATTATTGCTCTCACTCCGACATTCACGGTGATACCTCACTTGTGTGGTGCGATCACCATTTACATATGCACGGGGGACTTACGTATGCATTCGTATTTACATGCAAGCACGGGGGAAGGGGTCGCTTTACATTCTAAAAAAAATGCTTTTTTTTTTGGGATCAACTTTATTATTTTCACAAGGCATGAACAACATCCCTTGAGAAAGCATTGGCTGGGATAGGTCCTCTAAATGGAGAGATCTGGGGTCCATTAGATCCCAAATATCTACTCTGGGCTCCAATGCAGCCACTTGGACACAGAACAACCTGATCGGCTGCTTGCCTGTAAGGTAAACAAAGAGCCGCAACCAGAAGTTGCCTCTCTTCGCCTCCGCTTTCCGGGGTCACAGAGAAGGATGAACGTCATTGGTTCCTCTCTCCGTGTAGTGTCACAGTTGCATCACTTCCGGGCTTAGCTTGCTGTCCAATCGCAGAGCCCGGGAGCGATGCAACTGTGACACTACACGGAGAGGAACTGACAACGGCGGCGGTAGCGGTGTGAAGGGGGTAAAAAGGGAAATCGCCGGCTGAAATTTTTTATACCAGGATAATGTCTGCAGGCATCATCCCAGCATAACCACTTCAACCTGAGGACGTCATATGGGTGAGAAGTTGTTAAAAGGTGACCACACACTATACAATCTTATTGTACAACCTACTTTAGCTCTATCTGGGAGTTGTGTGGTGGAAAATGTCTTGTTGATGTCAGAGGAGAATGGGCAGACTGGTTTGAGATGATAGAAAGGCAACAGTAACTCAAATAACCACTCGTTACAGCCAAGGTATGCAGAATACCATCTCTGAATGCACAACACATCCAACCTTGAAGCAGATGGGCTACAGCAGAAGACCACACCGGGTGCCACCCCTGTAAGCTAAGAACAGGAAACTGAGGCTACAATTCGCACAGGATCACCAAAATTGGAAATAGAAGATTGGAAAAACGTTGCCTGGTCTGATGAGTCTCGATTTCAGCTGCGACATTCAGATGGTCGGGTCAGAATTTGGTGTAAACACCATGAAAGCATGGATCCATCCTGCCTTGTATCACCGGTTCAGGCTGGTGGTGGTGTAATGGTGTGGGGGATATTTTCTTGGCACATAGCTCCAATCATCTCACCACTGGTTTCTTGTACATGACAATGAGGTCTCTGTACTCCAATGGCCTCCACAGTCACCACATCTCATCCAATAGAACACCTTTGGGATGTGGTGGAACGGGAGATTCGCATCATGGATGTGCAGCCGACAAATCTGCAGCAACTGTGTGATGCTATCGTGTCACTATAGAGCAAAATCTCTGAGGAATGTTTCCAACACCTTGTTGAATCTATGTCATGAAGAATGAAGGCAGTTCTGAAGGCAAAAAGGGGTCCAACCCGGTACTAGCAAGGTGTACCTAATAAAGTGACCGGTGAGTGTATATACCCCGTCGCTTTTGGCAGACGTAACGCCTGCTGAGTGCGACCCATTCAAGTGAACGGGGCCGCTCTGCAAGTGCCCCACAACCACAAGCAATGCACATGGTTGAATCGCGCTAGTCCGGGGTTCAAGCAAGCAGTGAGGAGGCGATACAACGTCAAATGCTCTCAAGACAGACACACAATTGTACAAACGATGCAGAGAAAAAAAAAAAAAAAAAAACCACACAAAAAACAAAAAACCCCCCAAAAAAAAAAAAAAATCAAAACAAAAAAAAAAAAAAAAAAAAAAACAAAAACACGAGAAAAAAAACAAAACAAAAACACATCAGCAGGCGCACATTCAGGTGCGCAAAATGCACGTGCTGCTGAGCTTTTTTTTTTTTTTTTTGCTTTTTCCGTCCTTTACTTCCACTGAACCCCATGCACAGCGCAGCCTTACCATGCGTTGTAACGTGATTTTGTGCGCTGGGCTGCATGAAATTGCATTAGGTCTACATTTTTATCTCAGCGCAATGCTCGGTAGTAGTAGCCGTGCCGGTGCAATGAGCAGCTCAATGCGCAAGGCGTGAACGACTTGTCAGGACAGAAATATGGGGCAGATTTTTAAAGGCGTGGATTACCAAGGCTTCCCTCCTTCGCCTTGTTCTAGTACTCAGCGAGTCGCTGACCTGGAACAAACACGCAGGTCAGGAGCCGGAATCTACTGGCTGTGTAATCAGGTCAGCGACGCCGCGCCAAGATGGCCAAAGTGCGCTCACCCTCAGCGACCGGCTTTTATGCTACTGAACCGCGGGGTCAGAGATGGCTTCTGATTGGCCGGTGTAGGACGTTGCACTTTGAACATATCACTGCTAGGAAGATGCCGGTAACTTCTATTTAATTCTGTACTAAAAATACATGTTAACTAATCGCTAAAACCTCATATAGGCTGAAAACTGAAATAAAATAATTTTCCCTTCCCCGCTTATCACCAACATGACAATTACATTTTTAAATAAAGCTTGTTTTTATTAGGCTTCATATAGACATTGGCAAAATTAAGTGGTTGAGCCACATTTTTGCCACCCGCCAACTATACCTCCGTTAATCGCTTCAATACAGGGCCACTTGGCACTGACAAGCAGGCACTAATGGACACTGAAAGGCAGCACTGACTTGCATCACTAATGGGCGCATATTGGCATCACTTCTTGAGCATTGTGTAAAAATGCTGTTTGATCCCGTCTTCCCTGATCCTCCCCTTCCACTGTCCCCAAACCATCTCCTGATAGCACAGAGCCCTAGGAGGCACTCTGCACATGCTCAGTTCAGTGTGTATGGCTAGAGAGTTTTCGTTTTTTTTTTTGAGAGGGTGCATATGATCAGCACAGGGCCAATCAGCACTGTCCATAGAGAGGGTCAGGGGTCCTGCAACATCATAGGACAATTGGAGGAAAATAAAAACTCCTCCTACAAGCTTTAACCAGACACTGATAGAAGTCACAAGACTTCTATATACTGCTGGTGAGAAAAGGTATTTAGCAGTTTATATTTACTAAAATAATTACATTTTCATGTTCTGTGTACTGTGGGAGACCTGATATAGTGAATGCAGAGTCCTGGGTTTAGTAACACTTTAAAGATAAAAGATGTCCCCTTCCCTGCTTATCACCAACATGCCAATTACATTTTTAAATAAAGCTTGTTTTTATCACGCTTCATTTAGACGTGTGGATGGGGGAGGCGGCAAAAAATGCATGGTTGAGTCGCTATTTTTGGCACCCGCAAAACGCCCTCCCACCCTTAAGCGGCACTAAGCAGCTGGCAAGGGTATTTACATACCTCGGTGGCGACGATGCACACCCGCGACAAAGTTTACTGGACATGGAACACCACACTCAAGCTAACCGGGGAGCACCACAAACACCCCGCATTGCACACAGTTGTAGCACATTTGTTGGCAAAAACGTGGTTAAAACAGGCGAACGTAGTTTGCTTCAGAGGACTGGGAGATTTGGACGCATGTCTACTTCTACCCTTACATAACTCATTTTTGACCCAGAGATGTCATCACTGGGTCTCTATGCTTCTCTATACAATGCAGGCAGACCATGGCTGGTGGGAGGGGCCACATAGGTTCCGGAAAACATGATAGCACCCAGCCTCAGTACACCTCTCAAGAGCCCTCAGCCTTGATGGAAGCTGTGGTTGGGCTGTTGGGAGGAGTGCATGTAGACAGAAAGTGGCTGCAAAGGGGCTGCAGGAGATCAGCAGCACTGAGATGTAACAAAGGGCTGAGAATAGTAAAAAATGGATGTAATTTGAAAAAGAATTACAACTGTTTATGATACAAAATAATCATTCATTTCAGATTTACATTTACTTTCAAAGAAAAAAAAAAAAACACTCCACGGCTCCAGGAACTGTCATTTTGTGGTGCAGCGAATCAGAGACCTTTATAGAGCGTTCTTATTACCACTTCATCTCTCTTATATCTACACAGGTGCAGCTCCCGGCAAGTGCCGTCATCATTATTTGTTTCACGGTTAGTAGTGAGTCAATGGTCTGTAACATGATAAATCAGTAGTTATGCCCTCACTGGCTGCATGCTTGTCTCCGATCAGTGACTACTATTCTAAGGGGATAATCCTAAAAACAGGACAGGGATGGACGCTCCCACCGCTCTATCCTGACACAGTCCATTTAAAGCTGATTTTTTATTTTTTTTTAGAAGAGAGTGCAGTTATGCTTCTTATATAAGAAGTCCCACATTCCGGGTATATGGTTATATACCCCCCTTTTGTTTTAAATATAGATGGGATGGATGTCTATGTCCTTACCAGGTCATGACATCATATAAAGTCCCTAGGGATGGAAATACTTGATCTTACCAGATCATGGCTTCCTAAAAGTCCCTAAATCCCCCCTTTTTTCCCCAATTGTCGTGTATGCTTCTTATATAGACAGATATCAACCTTTTCAATGATCCCGCTGGGGAACTGTAAGACCCAGCATGACCTGCCAGGCTCTGCCAGTAACAGCCAGTAACAGCCAGTAACAGCCGGGCAACTACAAGACTCAGCAAGGCCTGCCAGGCTCCGCCACTAACAGCTGGGAAACTACAAGACACAGCATGGCCTGCCAGCCTTCAACAGTAATAGCTGAGTGACTACAAGACCCAGCATGACCTGCCAGCCTCCACCTGTAACAGCTGCAAAGGAACTACAAGGCCCAGCATAACCTGCCACCAGTAACAGCTGCAAAGGAACTACAAGACCCAGCATGGCCTGCCAGCCTCAACCAGTAACAGCTGGACAACTGCAAGACCTGCCAACGTCCACCAGTGACAGCTGCCAGGGAACTGCAAGACCCAGCATGACCTGACAACCTCCACCAGTAACAGCAACTGGGCAACTACAAGACCCAGCATGACCTGACAACCTCCACCAGTAACAGCAACTGGGCAACTACAAGACCCAGCATGACCTGCAGCTGCCACCAGTAATAGCAGATGGGCAACTACAAGACCCAGCATGACCTGCCAGTCTCCACCAGTAACAGCTGCCAGGGAACTACAAGACCCAGCATGACCTGCCAGTCTCCACCAGTGACAGCTGCCAGGGTACTACAAGACCCAGCATGACCTGCCAGTCTCCACCAGTAACAGCTGCCAGGGAACTACAAGACCCAGCATGACCTGCCAGTCTCCACCAGTAACAGCTGCCAGGGAACTACAAGACCCAGCATGACCTGCCAGTCTCCACCAGTAACAGCTGCCAGGGAACTACAAGACCCAGCATGACCTGCCAGTCTCCACCAGTAACAGCTGCCAGGGAACTACAAGACCCAGCATGACCTGCCACTCTCCACCAGTAACAGCTGCCAGGGAACTACAAGACCCAGCATGACCTGCCAGTCTCCACCAGTGACAGCTGCCAGGGAACTACAAGACCCAGCATGACCTGCCAGCTTCCACCAGTAACAGCTGCCAGGGAACTACAAGACCCAGCATGACCTGCCAGCTTCCACCAGTAACAGCTGCCAGGGAACTACAAGACCCAGCATGACCTGCCAGCCTTCACCAGGGTCAGCAGCTGGGCAGCTTCCATGGCAGACCACCTTCCGAAAAAATGCCATCTGCCAGGCTGTAAGTTTAATCCAACAACCTCAAACCTTTCAATGCCCCGCCCCCAGCTGCTGTTCTGACCCTTTGGCTACAATACATTACAAGTCACTGACCCGGAACAAGCATACAGATCAGAGAAGTCAGAAGGCCCAATCTGTGTACTTGTTCCGGCTCAGCATGACGGCCAGACGGTTTACGTCTTCAGAAGGGGAGATCAGCAACAGCAATGTCGAAAAATTGAAAGCAGCAAGAAAGATCACAAGGCCAAATCCCGGGAGTGTGAGGAGTGAGAGCGCCACACACAGAGCGTCAGGTCCATTTCTATAGAGGACAAGAAAACAGCCAACACGTTCCTGGGGCCAACACTCCCTTCATCAGGGCTGACAAATAAAATGACAAACACCTTCATATGCCGAGCCTCCTGCATCAGAACACCAAAGAACTTTATACTGACCATACAGAATTAGAAGCAGATTGTATAAGCCGTATTAAACCCAAAACCAAAAATCTATTATATTGCAGCTTACTAATCATTAGGAGTGGTGGCTGCATTCGTTTTCCTTTCTGCGGCTTTGTCAACTGGTGATCTGACCAGAAACACACCTCCTGTATTAGTGAGACAACTCTGGAGAAATGAGCATAGGAGGCACAACAGCATTGCCAGTCTGGGGTGGGAGGGTAGTGTTAAATGTATTAGCAGATTTAGATACACTAACAAACTCAAGCTTACACTTTAAATTCAGCAAGAACAGATTTTTTTCCCTTTTTGGAGATTACATACATACACATCTATCTGTGTCTATACAGACACACACAAATGCTGATCATTGTAAGCACCCCTGCCAATGTTAAATGGTTTGCCTCATTCGTGCAAACTGATACATTCTGCTGGAGAGCTTGATCTTTCGAAAAATCAACAGAATCGCTGGCTGGATCTCCAGATGAAAACAGAGGAAAGAAAGCCTAAAAAAAAAGAAAACTAATGCAGCCATCACATCTAAGAATTGTTAAGCTGCAATATAATAAATGTTTGCTTTTGGGTTTAATACGGCTTTAAGGATATCATGCATCGCTCTGACGCTTTTACATCATTCACAGCACATCCTATTAAAAGGAAACTCCACTTTCAGTTTTTAAAAGTCACATAACATAGAATGCCCGACAGACGTCGGTCTTGGAACGGATTTCCCTGAATTTACACAAATTATGTAAAGTAACAGCAATGATACAGGATAGCAAAGCACTTCGCCTCATTAAAAGGGGAACTCCAGGCACTTTTCCCAATTTTACATCAAGTGGGAAGGGGATTGGGGGAACCCATACACATCGAGATTTCTCTCGTTCAGTTCTGCAAGCCAAACAGCTTAACAGCTACAGCATGCAGGACCGTGGAGCAAGGGGGGAGGCGGATCAAAGCTGGCCATACACCACTAGAATTGTGTTCAAAACTTTTCAATGCAAAGCGGATCTTCACTGTATCTGAGAACCGCAAACCAGAAACACCATTCAATTCATTTTTAATATTCAAAGCAAACTCCCCCATCCATCCATGCATGTCTCCACGCTTTATTTTGTTGAGAAATCACTTTGAAAAACAATCCTTCAGCATTTCTGGCCTTTGGCCATCTTGAGTAAGGGCAGAGGATTCATGCAGCATTTACTTCCTGGAATCCACCTGCCCTCAACTTGGGCATGCACTGCAGGAGAGTGTGCTTAGCTGAGAAAACCCCTCCTCCTCTCCTCCAGACTCCTGGAATGTATGTCATCATTTAAAGAAACCAGGAAGTAACTGAAGAAATGTATTAAAAAAAAAAAGTTTATAAAGTAAAGGATATATTTTCCTATCTATTTAAAGTGTTACTAAACCCAGGACTCTGCATTCACTATATCTGGTGTCCCACAGTACACAGAACATGGAAATGCAATTATGTTAGTAAATATAAACTGCTAAATACCTTTTCTCATCAGCAGTATATAGCAGTCTTGTGACTTCTATCAGTGTCCGGTTAAAGCTTGTAGGAGGAGTTTTCATTCCCCTCTGACTGTCCTATGAGGCTGCATGTCCCCTGACCCTCTGTATGGACAGTGCTGATTGGCCCTGTGCTGATCACATGCACCCTCCCAAGAAAAATAAAAAAAACTCTCTAGCAATAAACATCAAACTGAGCATGTGCAGAGTGACTCCCAAGGCTCTTTACTATCAGGAGATGTATTGGGGACAGTAAAAGAAGGGGCAGATCAGACAGTGAACAGTGAATGCAGGTTTTCGTTCGGAATGTCCATTCATTCCAAAATCGAATGTTAAAAGCAAACCAAAATTTGGAAGTACATTTGGATGACATTCATCAAGTCATTGAATGTACTGAGAATTTTTGCACGAATGTTTGTTCAAAAATCTATTAGTGTACAGCCAGCTTAACAGAGCAGAGTTACCCAAGACGGGGTCATTCTATAAATGGGTGAGATAAAGGGGTGCCTGAACGTTACAGAATAAAAGCGTGCATGCAGAGCTGGTTGCAGGCACAGGAGCAGTGTATTGCACCACCATAAGGTGGCTCTGCTCTTTCCTTCCCAGCATCCTCAGCTCAGATGCAACCCACACCTACAAGACATTGAGATGGGAGGTCCCTTTCTTTCCTAAACTGACACACCCCCAACACTGATTGGTCACTGGCCACCAAGACTGGAAACCCTGCAGACTCCGCCCCCTTGACTCCAGAGGATAGAAGGTCCTTTGCAGTCTCTGATCATGATGTCATAGGATCAAATGATGGAAGACTGCACAACGCAGGGACAAGGCCATTACAAATAAAATACTAAATAGGGACTCTGCACAGGGGGAGAGGGAGGTTTTAGGGGACTTTTAGGTGCTGACTGGAGTTCACCTTTAAGGCAGGAAAGACCTTAGTAATGGACTGTACCTGGTAGACGTTCCTTTCCGCACATCACATATACTGCACTTGAAGGCTTCTGCGCTGTTCTTAAAAGTGCACACGCTACAATCCCAATATCCTTCATCGGCTGAAGGCTTAGCTTGCCTTTTTGGCCTGAAAAATCAAAAAAATAAAATGAAAATCATTAAATATAAAATGTCACTGTGCCTAAACAAAGGGGCCATACACAGAAATTGGGATATTTATACAATTGTATTTTTGTGTATACAGTGGACTTCCTGTCTTATAGGATCCCCATAGAACACGTGTGTCAAACACAAGGCCCGCGGGCCGAATTCCATCTGCCAGGCTATTTCATGTGGCCCTCGCACCTCTCCTGCAGCTGCAGCTCCCCCCTCGTCTCTGCCCCCACCCTGTCTCAGTAGTTGGCAGCAGAGAGGACAGAACTCCTCCTACAGATCCTGCGCCTTTCCGTGCAGCCACAGCACCCCCTCGTCTCTGCCTTCCCTGGTCTCAGCATTCAGCAGACTCCGGTAGCTGACTCCAGCCCTCCTCTAGGCCCTGCATTGCTTTCCAGCTCAGACGGAACACCATGGCAGAACCAGGTTCTATCTGAGCCGTCTCCAATAAAGATTCTTGTGGATGATACCAGAGATGTGCCACCCTCATTTTTAGACTTGCATCATCTGCTACAGGAAGGCGAGTGGGCTCCATGCCAGTCTGCACTTGCCCTGCGCAGCTTAAAGCAGAGCTCTGCTTGCCTGCCTCCTCCTTCCCCTCTGCTGCCACATTCGGCACCTTTGGGGGGGGGGGGGGGGTACCTGGTTTTGAATGGTACCTGCTCCAACTTCCGGCTGCCTTTGTCACTGTGAAGTGAGCCAGAAGATTGACACTCACTCCTTGCAGGCTATAAATAAGGCTCCGCCCGAAACGCGTTAGCGTCTTACTGCCATTTCCTACCATGTAGCCAATAAAGAATTTTTGCAATAGATGTTGCCGAGTAGCTGGTCTTATTGTATTGGAGGATACGTATCACTCCTTCCCGCCTTCAACCTAAAATGCCAGTAACACAGAACAGGAAATCTCATTACAATTTCCAGAGAGCAAAGGTTACATTTAAAGGAGAAGTGCCCTATAAAAACAAAGTCTATCCCATCCTCCCTCTCCATTTACCTTCATCTGAAGGCCGAAGTTCTGCCATTTGTTTACATCCAGCAGTGCAAGTCATTGTCCCTGCCACGCCTGCGCATTACAGCCCCTTACACTCAAATTGGGGTTCTATTTACCCCACTGTAGCACATCAGGCTTCAGGTGAAGGACATTTGTGAGGTGCATTATGATGTACGTTGGATTAAGGCACTGAAATCAATGGACACCACAAGATTCCAAAAATCAGACATGTCCCAACATGTATGCTGCCATGCACCACGGTGCCTTGCAATGGATGTACCTTAGTGCATTGGGGTGCTATTTAAAATGAATGGCACCACAGTGTATTAACACATGTAATGCATGTTGTTCCAATGCATGCAAATTAATACTGACACCAACGACGGGGCACTGTTGTCCTCACTGACACCGATAATGAGGGACTATTCCCCCCCCACTGACACCGATAATGAGGGACTATTCCCCCCCACTGACACCGATAATGAGGGACTATTCCCCCCCACTGACACCGATAATGAGGGACTACTCCCCCCACTGACACCGATAATGAGGGACTATTCCCCCCCCCCACTGACACCGATAATGAGGGACTATTCCCCCCCCACTGACACCGATAATGAGGGACTATTCCCCCCCCACTGACACCGATAATGAGGGACTATTCCCCCCCCCCACTGACACCGATAATGAGGGACTATTCCCCCCCCACTGACACCGATAATGAGGGACTATTCCCCCCCACTGACACCGATAATGAGGGACTATTCCCCCCCACTGACACCGATAATGAGGGACTATTCCCCCCACTGACACCGATAATGAGGGACTATTCCCCCCCACTGACACCGATAATGAGGGACTATTCCCCCCCACTGACACCGATAATGAGGGACTATTCCCCCCCCCACTGACCCCGATAATGAGGGACTATTCCCCCCCCACTGACACCGATAATGAGGGACTATTCCCCCCACTGACACCGATAATGAGGGACTATTCCCCCCCACTGACACCGATAATGAGGGACTATTCCCCCCCACTGACACCGATAATGAGGGACTATTCCCCCCACTGACACCGATAATGAGGGACTATTCCCCCCCACTGACACCGATAATGAGGGACTATTCCCCCCCACTGACACCGATAATGAGGGACTATTCCCCCCCACTGACACCGATAATGAGGGACTATTCCCCCCACTGACACCGATAATGAGGGACTATTCCCCCCCACTGACACCGATAATGAGGGACTATTCCCCCCCACTGACACTGATAACGAGGGACTATTCCCCCCACTGACACTGATAATGAGGGACTATTCCCCCCACTGACACCGATAATGAGGGACTACTCCCCCCACTGACACCAATGATGAGGGACTATTCCCCCCACTGACACCAATGATGAGGGACTATTCCCCCCACTGACAACAATGATGAGGGACTATTCCCCCCACTGACACCAATGATGAGGGACTATTCCCCCCCACTGACACCGATAATGAGGGACTATTCCCCCCACTGACACCGATAATGAGGGACTATTCCCCCCACTGACACTGATAATGAGGGACTATTCCCCCCACTGACACCAATGATGAGGGACTATTCCCCCCCACTGACACTGATAATGAGGGACTATTCCCCCCACTGACACCGATAATGAGGGACTATTCCCCCCCACTGACACCGATAATGAGGGACTACTCCCCCCACTGACACCGATAATGAGGGACTATTCCCCCCCACTGACACCGATAATGAGGGACTATTCCCCCCACTGACACCGATAATGAGGGACTTCCTCTTTCTACTGGCTACAGGCAATTTTTATCACGCCCGCTCCTGCTGGGGCATTATACAATCAGATTGTACAATCTCTATACAAGTTCTACTGATTTACCAATGTTATGAAATAACGGGACCAGCCTACACAATTCAGTTTATATCCAGCCAAGCATTCCCTTGCACTACATGGTTGATAGCAGACCTAAAAGGAGATTGTAAAGTGTATGACCAGCTGAAGATTTGACATACCACATGCCTGTTCCCCATCAACGACTCACAAGAATGGCGGCTCCCGTATTTCCTACACGACGGGCTTCACTTTAAGAGTCTTACGAGTTCCACTGACTCATGCATTCCGGAGTGCAGACACGTCCCTTCATCAAACAACAGCCATACACAAACCAAACTCCAATGCCTTCCAAATACCACGCTGCTTTATGTACACAGCTTCTAATTACACCCGTGTGCAAATACATACAATGCTGGCAATAAAGGAGAACTTCACATTCACAACTCACTTCCTGTCTTCCCATACAGCCAACTGCCATTTCTTTTCTTATTTTTAAATAAAAGATGAGAAATGAGGCAGCCGGTCATGTTTGTTAATCTGAGCCCCCCCCCCCCATGCCCCATGTAATAGAGTTTTATTACCTGTTGATCCTGCCATCAGAGCTCATCCTTTGCCACTAACTGTAACAGGGTGACAACTTTGTTCATTCGGCTATAAAATCACATAGTTGCCACCCTGTGAGCGGGGTAGTCTACTGAAGCTGTTGATTTGGGCTCATTCACACTAGCATATGGGGAGGGCATTAAAACCCTGCGATTGAGCCCCCTCCCCCCTTTCTATTTAACCGTTTGATGATCAGCCGCCGTCATTATACTACGACAGGTTGGTACGGCTGCGGAAAACGCTGTACCTGCATGTCGTCCGCTTTAAAAACAGCAGGCGCGGCCGCGATATCCGCCGGCCACCCACGATCGCTCCACAGAGCCAGAACGGGGATCTGTCAATGTAAACAAACAGATCCCCGTTCTGACAGGGGAGTAGAGAGAGATGGTCTGTTCATAGTGATCAGGAACAGCGATCTCTCTCTACTCACTGTCAGTCCCCTCCCCCCACAGTTAGAAACACCTCCCTAGGGAACACTTAACCCCTTGATCGCCCCCTAGAGTTAACCCCTTCCCTGCCAGTGACATTTATACAGTAATCAGTGGCTATTTTTAGCTCTGATCGCTGTATAAATGTCACTGCTCCCAAAAAAAGTGTCAAAAGTGTCCGATCTGTCCGCCGCAGTCCCACTGATAAATCACTGACCACCGCCATTATTAGTTAAAAAAAAAAATGTCATAAATATATCCCTTATTTTGTAGATGCTATAACTTTTGCACAAACTAATCAATACACGCTTATTGCAATTTTTTTCCCAAAAAAAATATGTAGAAAAATATATATTGGCCTAAACTGATGAAGAAATTAGTTTTTTTTAATTTTTGGGATATTTATAGCAAAAAGTAAAAAATATATTTTTTTCAAAATTGTCTTTTTTGTTTATAGCACAGAAAGAAAAAAAAAAACCAACCCCGCAGAGGTGATCAAATACCACCAAAGAGAAAAAGGACATTAATTTTGTTTGGGTACAACGTCGCATGACCGCGCAATTGTTAAAGCGACGCAGTGCCATATCACAAAAAATGGCCTGGTCATTAGGGGGTAAATCCTTCCGGGCCGAAGTGGTTACGTAAACGGGGCCGCTCTGCAAGCGCCACACAACTGCGCGCAATGCACATGGTTGCAGGGCACTAGCACAGGGTCCAAGCAGCTGGTGTGAAGGAGTAACCAAAGCCTTGCAATGGGGCTCCTCCCCCCTTCAAGGGTTAAACACTTGTTTTACCAATAAAAATTATTTTTTTAATCCTCCGTCCCCCAGCAGTCGGGGCGCTTCTATTCTCCCTCCAGCTTGTAGGCGGTCCCTCTGCGTTCTCATGTACAACGCAGGGCTAGGTGGCCTGGCATTGTACTTGATGTCAGCATGCCTGCGACCGCGGGAGCGCCTTGGAGAAGAGGCGGCGGGAGCCCATCACATAGCCTGCGGGAGCGGGGGAGGGGATCGGGTGATTAATGTTACAGGTAAAGTCAGCATTTAACCCTTGCGGTGTCAGGAGGAGCCCCACTGCAAGGGAGGATTTTCTTTTCCCGGGAAGTCGGCTTTAAAGTGGTTGTAAACCTCAGACATGAAATATGAACAAAGCATATCCCTCTATAGTGTGTACTTGTCTCAATCCAGAATGCTAAGGGGTTGATTTTCTAAAACTGGAGAGTGCAATATCTGGGGCAGCTGTCAATGGTAGCCAATCAGCTGCTAACTTCAGCTTGTTCAATTAAAGTGGAGTTCCGCCATTTTTTTTTAAGTCAGCAGCTACAAATACTGCAGCTGCTGACTTTTAAAGTATGGATACTTACCTGTCCAGGGCGCCCGCGATGTCGGCACCCGAAGCCGATCTATCCCTCGGCTCTCGGGTGCAGGCGCTGCCATCTTCGGGAAGGGAATCAGGAAGTGAAGCCTTGCGGCTTCACAACCTGGTTCCCTACTGAGCATGCGCGAGTCGAGCTGCGCGAGTCGAGCTGCGCGATCCCACTGGTCCCTGCTGTCTTCTGGGACCTGTGTGTCTCCCAGAAGACAGCGGGGGGGACGGAGGAGGCGCCTGATATGGCATAGATACCCGCGGATACTGCAGCTATCTATGCCCGGAAGTGGGAGCAAATACCTGGATTAGTCAGGTATCTGCTCCCCCCTCCCCCCTGAAAGGTGCCAAATGTGACACCAGAGGGGGGGAGGGTTCCGAAAAGCAGAAGTTCCATTTTTGGGTGGAACTCCTCTTTAAGCTGACAAATAATCCTGGAAGCGGATTGGTTACTATGCAGGGCTGGACCAGATTTTGCACTTTCCAGTTGTAGTAAATCAATCCTCTAAGTGTCATTTCTGTCCGCTGCCTCCTTCCTCTGCTATCAGCATGAATCGCTTCTGACAAGTTTTCCGGACACAAAGAGAAAAAAAAAAAAAGGTGACAGGGGAGGGACCTACAACTGATTGACAGCCTCAGCTCTGTTCCTGTGTGCTGTCAGAAGGGCTGGGGGGGTGTGTCCCTTCCCTCCAATCAGCTCTCAGAGATCTCCTCACTGATGTAACTTCAGCTCTCCACCCCCTGCTTTTCAGAGCTTGGAAATCCTCTGTAAATTCTGCACTTTGAATGGATGTAGAGAGAAGACTGCAGATAAACAGGCACAACTTATGGGGGAGAATTTATTTGATCTCCTGAGGCCAGTCACTTCACTGGGTATATGTAAGGATTTACAACCACTTTAAAAGGTCTATTGGAGCCAAGCATGATGGCCAGGTAACTGCCATTTCCAGAAGGAATGGTCAGCAAGGGCAGCCCCCATAATTCCCTCATTCCAGGACCTGAAACAAGAACACAACTAGAATTCTGACATGTTTACAGCATGCTAGTTACAGGTTTGTGACCCACATAAATACTGATAACAAACAGCCAGGAAACAAGTATTTTTTTTTGTAAAGGAGCCCATCGAGTGCAGCCCCTTCTCTAATTGCAGGGTCAATCCTAACACAAGACACCAGCAATGATATATGAATGTCAAATATCCAAAAAAAGGAAAAACAATCAGGAACTTTAACTGAAAGGAAACCGTTTCCCATCTCCCAGAAATGCTGGTCGCCTGGCTCACTAATGCAGAACCAGTTCTCAGACACGGATCCTGAATCGAGCCGATTCTTCTATCGGCTTCGGATGCAGGCGCCGGCATTTATAGTAAGGGGAACAGAAAGTGAAGCCTTGCAGCTTCACAGCCAGTTTCCTACTGCGCATGCGCGAGTCACGCCGCGCCATGGGAAGGGTCCCGTAGTCTTTCAGGACCTGTGATGTGTCCCAGAAGACTGCATTGAAAAGAGGGGGGGGGGGGGGGCTCAAAACCAGGTCCCCGCTTCCCCCTTCCCCCCCCAAAAAAATTGTGGCAGTGGAGGGTGCAAACAAGTGGAGCTTCCCTTTTTGGGTGGACCTCTGCTTTAAGGCAGCCCATACAGGATTCATTTACAAGCAGTGAATCAATCAATTAAAATAAAATGACGATTCCCGCATCCACACACTCCATAGGGGACGGGGGAATTTATTGTATTATGACTGGCTTCCCTGCAGCCAGAATTCACTGATCAGTGCTGCCAGCTATAGCCGGCAGCCCCGATTGATCAGAAAAACCCAACAGGCTGGTTGTACAGAAATCGATAGGTAGATCAACTTCTGTACAACCAGCCTGCTCATACATGGATCGAAATTTGGCAGGTCCCTTTTGAACCGACCGAATTTTGATCCATGTATGGTCACCTTAAGGCTCACATAAACTTTACAATCAGATCACACAATCAACTTTGGATTTACAAAAACTATTCAAATCTAATCTATCCAATCAGTCAGCATTCAGTCTGGCAGGCCCGTGTACTACCAAGTCATTGGCAGAGCTACAGGAAATCGTACAGATTCTAACATACAAGTTTAAGCCTGATACACACCAATAGTTTTTTTCATTCAACTTGAAAAAACTGACAGCCGCTGTACTAACGATCCGATGTCAGTACAGCCAATTCTCCTGCTTTTCTTTTGTGTCCTGACAGGGGGACGCTCCAAACCAGAACACTCCGGTCAGCTCTCTCAGCCAATCAGGAGCTGGTCAGCTGCTGGCTTTCCCAGCATGCTCGTCTGACAGAAGCCAGCCAAACGCCTTACAGACGGGCCAAATGTCGACCGGTTTCTCCCGAACCGGCCAATGTCGCCTGACATTCAGCCCGTATGTACCAGGCTTTAGCCTAAAGGGGACCTACACTATAAAATCTGATTGTACAATCTCTGTTAGATCTACCAATCAGCTATACATAGTCCATCTGATTGGACACACATTAAATGGCCTGTCCCCCTACATTGTGGTAATTCTAAGGGTAGACACACACATTACAATACCTGTGCAATACAAATTTAAAATTTACTATATATTAGGAGGATACACCTATACCATTCAATCAATTTCTATACAAATCGGATAGACGCTTGTACTACGGATGGTAGATCTTAATGAGGTTGTACAATCAGATTGTCAAGTTTATGGTTAGCTTAAAGGGCATTGTACAACCAGAATGCATAAGGCAGGGATATGCAATTAGCGGACCTCCAGCTGTTGCAGAACTACAATGCAGAGTACTTGAGCATCGTGGGAAGTGTAGTTCTAAAACATCTGGGGTGCCAATGTTCGCCATCACTGCTCCAGAGCAGGGATATGCAATTAGCGGACCTCCAGCTGTTGCAGAACTACAAGTCCCATGAGGCATAGCAAGACTCTGATAGCCACAATCATGACACCCAGAGGCAGAGGCATGATGGGACTTGTAGTTTTGCAACAGCTGGAGGTCCGCTAATTGCATATCCCTGGCATAATGTATGGTTAGCCCAGAGCAGGGATATGCAATTAGCGGACCTTCAGCTGTTGCAAAACTACAAGTCCCACCATGCCTCTGCCTCTGGGTGTCATGATTGTGGCTATCAGAGTCTTGCTATGCCTCATGGGACTTGTAGTTCTGCAACAGCTGGAGGTCCGCTAATTGCATATCCATGCCCTAGAGCAGTGATGGCGAACATTGGCACCCCAGATGTTTTGGAACTACACTTCCCCACGATGCTCAAGTACTCTGCATTGTAGGTGAGCATCATGGGAAATGTAGTTCCAAAACATCTGGGGTGCCAATGTTCGCCATCACTGGTATAGAGAATCTTGTACAACCAAATTGTATAGTAAGCCTAAAGGATATTGTACAACCAGATAGTATAATGTATGATTAGCCTAATGGATATTGTGCAACCAGACTGTATAGTGAATGGTTAGATTTAAGGATATCGGACAACCAGATGGTATAGCAAGCTTAAAGGATATGGTAGACCAGATTGTATAATATGGATATTGTACAATCAGACTGTATAGTGTATGGTTAGCCTAGAGGAGATTGTACAGCCAAATTGTATAGTAAGCTTAAGGGATATGGTAGACCAGATTGTATAACATGGATATTGTACAACCAGACTGTATAGTGTATGGGAAGCTTCATATTGCAGAGACCACAAAACAATTGCCAACCCGCAAACGTCTCTAAACATCAAACGCCTGGCTTCCTTGGCATTCTCACATTCGCCAACGCTACCCCCCCCCCCCCCCCCCACCCCGACTTTCCTACAGACTAACTTTTTTAATTTTCTCGCTCCCTCCTCACTGAACCCAACAAGAAAATTGCCCGAGCGAACGCACGGCGCAGCCTGTCAATTTGGCGACTGCAGGGGGCACTAGGCAGCAACGCTACCTCCGATTAAATTTGCTGCCCTTCAAATTAACCTTACGTGACCACGGGGAGCATCACACACACAAGGAGAAAAAAAAAAAAAAAAAGCCTCCGGCCCGGGAGGAGTTAAAGAGCACGAAACGTCAAAAAGGAGACGAGCGAAGAAGAAAAAAAAAAAAAAGGAAAAACGCTCGTCCACAGCGCCTGATGCCAGGCAAACGTCTCTGCCCTCACCTCCCACCGCTCTCCTGCCAGTGCCCTAATTGTCAGTGGAGACCGCCGTCGCAAAAAAAAAAAAAAAAAAAAAAAAAAGGACGACGGATCGACCCCCCGTTTTCCCATCCCGACGAGGTTAACCCTTTCCTGTCTTAGAACCCCCCCCTTCTTTTTCCAAGGTGAGATCAGAAAGGGGTTAATGAAGAAAAAAAAAAAAAAACACAACACACCCCACTGTGAAAATAACACAAAAGACAAAAGCAGCCATGGCGAGTCTTTTCATAGAAGACATTCCAACCACCCACCGCCACCGTCTACCGATCCCTTGCAGCGCACCCCCCCCCCCCCCCCCGCCTACCCCCCACCTTGCTTACCTAGCAATAAAAGAAATAATAAGGGGGGGGGGGCACTAGGATCATTTATTTGGATTTTATTCGGGGCAGTGGAGGCGTTGCGCTCTCCTCTCCACCCTGCTCCTCGCCTTTTTCTCCTCTCCTGGTAAATATTCTCTTTGTCTGAGGCTCAGTGCAGGGAGTGTGTTGTGTGTCTGAAAGGCTCAGCCGCCATAGCACAGCAATGCCCTGGCGCACTTCCCCTCGCCTCCCTATAGATCATATACATTAGGAGACACTCGGCAGGCGGTCGCCGCGCAATGACAGCCCCCCCCTCATTGCCTATCCCCGGATCGGGCTTGGTCTACCCCCATTGTCTGTGATTGGGGTCTAATTTAAAGGGACTGTTGCAAAGAAGAAGAGGGGGGTATTGGCATGCATGGTGCAAAAAGGGGGGGGGGGGGGTATTGGCATGCATGGTGCAAGCGCATGCAAGGGGGGGGGGGGGTGCCTGCATCTGGTTGCACAGGGCAAAGATCATATGCATTGCATTTACAGGGGCCCTTTAAATGGGGGGGGGGGGCATGATGTCTCCAAGTAAGACATAAACAAGACATACACAGGGAGGGGGCTGATTCTGCAAGGGCATTGGCAAAACAAGCAAAGAGGGAGGGGGGAGGGGGGGGGTAAAATGTTAAATGTCCATCTGGTTGCATATAAATAAATATCCCCCCCCCCTCCCTCTCCCTCCCTCCACCACCCATCCCCCCCTCTGCACTGTACCTGGTCGGGCTCTTCTTGTCGCCCATAATCATGAATGTAAAATCCACGCCTGGTGCACCCTCCCCCCTTTTCCTGGTGATGTGCAAAGGGGGACCCCCCCCAAAACACCTAGAGAGACCGGGGGGAGGCGGAGCGGGGGGGGCGGCCCGCTGGCGGCTACGGTTTGCCGGTGGATGGACGGAGCCCGGGGAGGGGGGTTGGGAAGAAGAAGGGGAGGGGGGGTGAAGTCCGGGATCAGCCGTGCTCTCTCCTCCGCCGATCCGCTGCCAGACTGCACACAACCAGTCACTCGGGGACGGAAGGAAGGGCGGGGACACGGCCGACGTGACGTCACGGGGAGCGGGCAGCCAATGGCGGAGCGAGGGGGCTTTAAAAGTCCAGCGCTGGGGCAAGTGGGGAAGGTGACATGAGCGGGGCTGGAGGGCTCGGGGGGTGCTGGGGATCAGGGATGTGTGTGGGCTCCAGGGGGTTGTATGGGTTCAAGAGGGGGCATGGAGTAAGGGGGCACATGGACTAAAGGAGCATGCATGGGCTCAAGAGGGTATATGGACTAGAGGGGGGTGCAAGGGCTCAGGGGAGTATATGGACTAGAGGGGGGTGCAAGGGCTCAGGGGAGTGTATGGACTAGAGGGGGGTGCAAGGGCTCGGGGGAGTGTATTGACTAGAGGGGGGTGCAAGGGCTCAGGGGAGTGTATGGACTAGAGGGGGGTGCAAGGGCTCAGGGGAGTGTATTGACTATAGGGGGTACAAGGGCTCAGGGAGTGTATGGACTAGAGGGGGTGCAAGGGCTCAGGGAGCGTATGGAATAGAGGGGGGGTGCAAGGGCTCAGGGAGCGTATGGACTAGAGGGGGGGTGCAAGGGCTCAGGGAGCGTATGGACTAGAGGGGGGTGCAAGGGCTCGGGGGGAGCGTATGGACTACAGGGGGGTGCAAGGGCTCGGGGGAGCGTATGGACTAGAGGGGGGTGCAAGGGCTCGGGGGAGCGTATGGACTAGAGGGGGGTGCAAGGGCTCGGGGGAGCGTATGGACTAGAGGGGGGTGCAAGGGCTCGGGGGAGCGTATGGACTAGAGGGGGGTGCAAGGGCTCGGGGGAGCGTATGGACTAGAGGGGGGTGCAAGGGCTCGGGGGAGCGTATGGACTAGAGGTGGGTGCAAGGGCTCGGGGGAGCGTATGGACTAGAGGGGGGTGCAAGGGCTCGGGGGAGCGTATGGACTAGAGGGGGGTGCAAGGGCTCGGGGGAGCGTATGGACTAGAGGGGGGTGCAAGGGCTCGGGGGAGCGTATGGACTAGAGGGGGGTGCAAGGGCTCGGGGGAGCGTATGGACTAGAGGGGGGTGCAAGGGCTCGGGGGAGCGTATGGACTAGAGGGGGGTGCAAGGGCTCGGGGGAGCGTATGGACTAGAGGGGGTTGCAAGGGCTCGGGGGAGCGTATGGACTAGAGGGGGTTGCAAGGGCTCAGGGAGTGTATGGACTAGAGGGGGGTGCAAGGGCTCAGGGGAGTGTATTGACTATAGGGGGTACAAGGGCTCAGGGAGTGTATGGACTAGAGGGGGTGCAAGGGCTCAGGGAGCGTATGGACTAGAGGGGGGGTGCAAGGGCTCAGGGAGCGTATGGACTAGAGGGGGGGTGCAAGGGCTCAGGGAGCGTATGGACTAGAGGGGGGTGCAAGGGCTCGGGGGAGCGTATGGACTAGAGGGGGGTGCAAGGGCTCGGGGGAGCGTATGGACTAGAGGGGGGTGCAAGGGCTCGGGGGAGCGTATGGACTAGAGGGGGGTACAAGGGCTCAGGGGAGCGTATGAACTAGAGGGGGGTGCAAGGGCTCAGGGGGGTGTATGGACTAGAGGGGGGTGCAAGGGCTCAGGGGAGTGTATGGACTAGAGGGGGGTACAAGGGCTCAGGGGAGTGTATGGACTAGAGGGGGGTGCAAAGACTAGATAGGGATACAGGGCTCGGGGTGAAAGGAGTGAGGGGGGGAAGCATGGACTGGAGGGAGATGCAAGGGCTTGGGGTGCATGGACTAAAGGAGCATGCATGGGCTCAAGAGAGTATATGGACTAGAGGGGGATGCAAGATCTCAGGAGGGATTAGGGACTAGAGGGGGGTGTAAAGATTAGAGAGGGTTAAAGGGCTTGGGGTGCAAAGAGTGAGGGAGGGGCATGGACCAGAGTGGGATGCAAGGGCTTGGGGGGTACATGGACTAGAGGGGGTGCAAGGAGTGAGTGAGGGGGAGGGGTAAGGTTGCCACATCATCACTTTAATCCAGGGCACACATTAATTACACAGGTTCTGTGGCTGATTAAGGTGATAATTAAACTCACTTGGTGCCTTATCTGCATTAAATCAGCCTCAGAACCTGTGTAATTAATATGTGTCCTGGATTAAAGGGATGATGTGGCAACCCTAGGGGGGGGCATGGACTGGAGTTTGCATGAACTAGCGGCGGGAAGGGTGCAAGGCCTCAGGGGGGTGCATGGACCAGAGTGGCATGCAGGGGGGGGGGGGTGCATGGGCTGAGCGTCACCATCAACCATCCAGGGATGGTTTGGCTGCTGCAGCATCTCTTCTTTTTTTTGGTTTTGGATAGGCATTAACCATACAGTATGTAAACCCAAGAACACACATCGGCACATCACGGATCTGGTGGACAGATTACTGGGAGGGGCTGGGGAAGACCCGGCTGTCATGGTGCACGTTGGCACCAATGACAAAGTCAGAGGCAGATGGAGTGTCCTAAAGAACGATTTTAGGGACTTAGGAGCTAAATTGAGGAAAAGGACCTCCAAGGTAGTGTTCTCAGGAATACTACCGGTACATCGAGCCACACCAGAAAGGCAGAGGGAGATTAGGGAAGTAAACAAGTGGCTGAAGAGCTGGTGTAGTAAGGAGGGGTTTGGGTTCCTGGAGGACTGGGCCGACTTCTCAGTCGGTAACCGGTACTATAGAAGGGATGGACTGCACCTAAATGAGGAGGGTGCAGATCTGCTGGGAATGAAGATGGCCAAAAAGTTAGAGGGGTTTTTAAACTAGGCGATGGGGGGGAGGGTCCAGAGACAGTGACAGCCAGCGCGGAAGATATTCCAGAGGGTAGTATTGGGGGCGTTAGTGGTAGGTTAACCAAAGCACAAAAACACAAGGTGAGTATAGTAGCAAGTCCTAGTTGCAATCTTGAAACACCCAATACGAGGACAATATGCGACCAGTCTAAACTATGTGGCATGTTCACCAATGCCAGGAGCATGGCGGACAAGATGGGTGAACTAGAGATACTGTTGTACGAGGAGGATTTGGATTTTGTGGGAATTTCAGAGACCTGGTTCAACAGCTCTCATGATTGGCTGGCAAACATTCAAGGGTATACCCTATACCGCAAGGATAGAGAAGGTAAAAAAGGGGGAGGGGTATGCCTATATATCAAGAATAATGTACAAGTGAATGTGAGAGATGACATCACTGAGGGGGCTAGGGAGGAGGTGGAATCTTTATGGGTAGAGCTCCAAAGGGATGAAGCTAAGGGGAAAATAATACTGGGAGTATGCTATAGGCCCCCTAACCTGAGGGAGGAAGTGGAGACGGATCTCCTATCACAAATTGGATTAGCAGCAAGGATGGGAAGTGTTATCATAATGGGGGATTTTAATTATCCAGACATAGACTGGGCGGAGGGAACCGCGCATTCATTTAAGGCTCGCCAGTTCCTTAGTGTCTTGCAGGACAATTTTATGGGTCAGATGGTAGACGCACCAACTAGAAATAAAACATTACTAGATCTACTGATTACCAACAATACAGACCTGATAACAGATGTGGAAATACGGGGCAATTTAGGTAACAGCGATCACAGGTCAATTAGTTTCAGTATAAATCACACAAATAGGAAACATGAAGGGAACACACAGACACTGAATTTCAAAAGAGCCAACTTCCCTAAACTACAAACCTTGCTAAAAGGCATAAATTGGGATAAAATATTAGGAACAAAGAATACGGAGGAGAGATGGGTTTGCTTTAAGAGCATATTAAATAAGGGCATTAGCCAATGTATCCCATTGGGTAATAAATTTAAAAGAGCGAACAAACATCCTGGATGGCTTAACGCCAATGTAAAAATGCATATAAAAGCAAAGGAGAAGGCCTTCAAAAAATACGAGGTTGAGGGATCATCCTCAGCATTCAGAATTTATAAAGAAGGCAATAAGAAATGTAAGGGTGCAATTAGGATGGCTAAGATAGAACATGAAAGACACATAGCGGAGGAGAGCAAAAAAAATCCCAAGAAATTCTTTAAGTATGTAAACAGTAAAAAAGGGAGGACAGACCATATTGGCCCCATAAAGAATGAGGAAGGACATCTGGTTACAAAGGATGGGGAGATGGCAAAGGTATTGAATTTATTCTTCTCCTCAGTCTTCACAAGTGAATCGGGGGGCTTCAGTAACCAAAACTGCAGTGTTTATCCTCATGACACAACACAGGAAGCACCTACATGGTTAACAGAGGACAGAATTAAAATTAGACTTGAGAAACTTAACATTAATAAATCACCGGGACCAGATGGCTTGCATCCGAGGGTACTTAGGGAACTCAGTCAGGTGATTGCCAGACCGTTGTTCCTAATTTTTACAGACAGTCTATTGACTGGAATGGTACCAGCTGATTGGAGAAAAGCCAATGTAGCACCAATATTTAAAAAGGGCCCAAAAAACATCCCTGGGAATTACAGACCAGTTAGCCTAATATCAATAGTATGTAAACTCTTGGAGGGGATGATAAGGGACTATATACAAGATTTTAGTAATAAGAATGATCTCATTAGCAGTAATCAGCATGGATTCATGAAGAATCGTTCTTGCCAAACCAATCTATTAACCTTCTATGAGGAGGTGAGTTGCCATCTAGATAAAGGAAGGCCCGTAGACGTGGTGTATCTGGATTTTGCAAAAGCATTTGACACAGTTCCCCATAAACGTTTACTGTACAAAATAAGGTGCGTTGGCATGGACCATAAGGTGAGTACATGGATTGAAAACTGGCTACAAGGGTGTGTTCAGAGGGTGGTGATAAATGGGGAGTACTCAGAATGGTCAGGGGTGGGTAGTGGGGTTCCCCAGGGTTCTGTGCTGGGACCAACCCTATTTATTTTGTTCATAAACGACCTGGAGGATGGGATAAAGAGTTCAATCTCTGTATTTGCAGACGATACCAAGCTAAGCAGGGCAATAACTTCTCCGCAGGATGTGGAAATCTTGCAAAAAGACCTGAACAAATTAATGGGGTGGGCGACTACATGGCAAATGAGGTTCAATGTAGAAAAATGTAAAATAATGCATTTGGGTGGCAAAAATATGAATGCAATCTATACACTGGGGGGAGAACCTCTGGGGGAATCTAGGATGGAAAAGGACCTGGGGGTCCTAGTAGATGATAGGCTCAGCAATGGCATGCAATGCCAAGCTGCTGCTAATAAAGCAAACAGAATATTGGCATGCATTAAAAGGGGGATCAACTGCAGAGATAAAACGATAATTCTCCCGCTCTACAAGACTCTGGTCCAGCCGCACCTGGAGTATGCTGTCCAGTTCTGGGCACCAGTCCTCAGGAGGGACGTACTGGAAATGGAGCGAGTACAAAGAAGGGCAACAAAGCTAATAAAGGGTCTGGAGGATCTTCGTTATGAGGAAAGGTTGCGAGCACTGAACTTATTCTCTCTGGAGAAGAGACGCTTGAGAGGGGATATGATTTCAATTTACAAATACTGTACTGGTGACCCCACAATAGGGATAAAACTTTTTCGCAGAAGAGAGTTTAATAAGACTCGTGGCCACTCATTACAATTAGAAGAAAAGAGGTTTAACCTTAAACTACGTAGAGGGTTCTTTACTGTAAGAGCGGCAAGGATGTGGAATTCCCTTCCACAGGCGGTGGTCTCAGCGGGGAGCATTGATAGCTTCAAGAAACTATTAGATAATCACCTGAATGACCGCAATATACAGGGATATGTAATGTAATACTGACACATAATCACACACATAGGTTGGACTTGATGGACTTGTGTCTTTTTTCAACCTCACCTACTATGTAACTATGTAACAAAAATGGAGAGTATTGCAGCTTTGATGTGGTGGCTGCCTTAGTTTTTATTTTTCACACTATTTTCCCTTTATTTTAACCTGGTAGTAATGCCATTATCGCATTTCCAGTCCCAGGATGACAACCGTGCTGAGCTGTTTTGTCACCTCAGGACAGGGATTGTGTTAGGACTACATAACACTGGGATAGGACTACATTTGGTTCAGATGGTGTCAAGCGTGTTTGGCGGCAACCAGGTGAGGAGTACAAAGACAAGTGTGTCTTGCCTACAGTCAAGCATGGTGGTGGGAGTGTAATTTTTTGGGGCTGCATGAGTACTGCCGGCACTGGAGAGCTACAGTTCATTGAGGGAACCATGAATGCCAACATGTACTGTGACATACTGAAGCAGAGCATGATCCCCTCCCTTCGGAGACTGGGCCTCAGGGCAGTATTCCAACATGATAATGACCCCAAACATACGTCCAAGTTGACGACTGCCTTGCTGAAGAAGCTGAGGGTAAAGGTGATGGACTGGGCAAGCAGGTTTCCAGACCTAAACCCTATTGAGCATCTGTGGGAGGAGCGCAAGGTCTCTAACATCCACCAGCTCTGTGATGTCATCATGGAGGAGTGGAAGAGGACTCCAGTGCCAACCTGTGAAGCTCTGGTGAATTCCATGCCCAAGAGGGTTAAGGCAGTGCTGGAAAATAATGGTGGCCACACAAAATATTGACACTTTGGGCCCAATTTGGACATTTTCACTTAGGGGTGTACAGGGCAGCCATCAGAATTGGTGGGGCCCCTTTGCACAGCTTAGGCCTGGGCCCCCCCGGGCCTGACTGCCCACATTTCCCAGGGCCCGCCCACTGGCTATCCCGCGTCCCCCTCTTTCTCTTTCCCATGTTCTCTATCCCATGTCCTCCTCATCCTCCTGCAATCACATCTCCTCCATCCCATGTCCTCCTCCTCCAGTTCCATCTCCTCCATCCCATGTCCTCCTCCTCCAGTTCCATCTCTTTCATCCCATGTCCTCCTCCAGTTCCATCTCCTCCATCCCATGTCCTCCTCCTCCAGTTCCATCTCCTCCATCCCATGTCCTCCTCCTCCAGTTCCATCTCTTTCATCCCATTTCCATCTCCTCTATCCCATGTCCTCCTCCTCCAGTTCCATGTCCTCCTCCTCCAGTTCCATCTCCTCCATCCCATGTCCTCCTCCTCCAGTTCCATCTCCTCCATCCCATGTCCTCATCCTCCAGTTCCATCTCCTCCATCCCATGTCCTCCTCCTCCAGTTCCATCTCCTCCATCCCATGTCCTCATCCTCCAGTTCCATCTCCTCCATCCCATGTCCTCCTCCTCCAGTTCCATCTCCTCCATCCCATGTCCTCCTCCTCCAGTTCCATCTCCTCCATCCCATGTCCTCCTCCTCCTCCAGTTCCATCTCCTCCATCCCATGTCCTCCTCCTCCAGTTCCATCTCCTCCATCCCATGTCCTCCTCCTCCAGTTCCATCTCCTCCATCCCATGTCCTCCTCCTCCAGTTCCATTTCCTCCATCCCATGTCCTCCTCCTCCAGTTCCATCTCCTCCATCCCATGTCCTCCTCCTCCAGTTCCATCTCCTCCATCCCATGTCCTCCTCCTCCAGTTCCATCTCCTCCATCCCATGTCCTCCTCCTCCAGTTCCATCTCCTCCATCCCATGTCCTCCTCCTCCAGTTCCATCTCCTCCATCCCATGTCCTCCTCCTCCAGTTCCATCTCCTCCATCCCATATCCTCCTCCTCCAGTTCCATCTCCTCCATCCCATGTCTTCCTCCTCCAGTTCCATCTCCTCCATCCCATGTCCTCCTCCTCCAGTTCCATCTCCTCCATCCCATGTCCTCCTCCTCCAGTTCCATCTCCTCCATCCCATGTCCTCCTCCTCCAGTTCCATCTCCTCCATCCCATGTCCTCCTCCTCCAGTTCCATCTCCTCCATCCCATGTCCTCCTCCTCCAGTTCCATCTCCTCCATCCCATGTCCTCCTCCTCCAGTTCCATCTCCTCCATCCCATTTCCTCCTCCTCCAGTTCCATCTCCTCCATCCCATGTCCTCCTCCTCCAGTTCCATCTCCTCCATCCCATGTCCTCCTCCTCCAGTTCCATCTCCTCCATCCCATGTCCTCCTCCTCCAGTTCCATCTCCTCCATCCCATGTCCTCCTCCTCCAGTTCCATCTCCTCCATCCCATGTCCTCCTCCTCCAGTTCCATCTCCTCCATCCCATGTCCTCCTCCTCCAGTTCCATCTCCTCCATCCCATGTCCTCCTCCTCCAGTTCCATCTCCTCCATCCCATGTCCTCCTCCTCCAGTTCCATCTCCTCCATCCCATGTCCTCCTCCTCCAGTTCCATCTCCTCCATCCCATGTCCTCCTCCTCCAGTTCCATCTCCTCCATCCCATGTCTTCCTCCTCCAGTTCCATCTCCTCCATCCCATGTCCTCCTCCTCCAGTTCCATTTCCTCCATCCCATGTCCTCCTCCTCCAGTTCCATTTCCTCCATCCCATGTCCTCCTCCTCCAGTTCCATCTCCTCCATCCCACGTCCTCCTCCTCCAGTTCCATCTCCTCCATCCCATGTCCTCCTCCTCCAGTTCCATCTCCTCCATCCCATGTCCTCCTCCTCCAGTTCCATCTCCTCCATCCCATGTCCTCCTCCTCCAGTTCCATCTCCTCCATCCCATGTCCTCCTCCTCCAGTTCCATGTCCTCCTCCTCCAGTTCCATGTCCTCCTCCTCCAGTTCCATCTCCTCCATCCCATGTCCTCCTCCTCCAGTTTTATGTCCTCCTCCAGTTACATCTCCTCCCTGCTGCAGAATATGGTCAGGTACTGGGGACAGTTTACAGGAAATAGAAATCCTTTACCTGCTGAAGACTTGGCTTGCCTTTTTGACCTTAAAAAAATAAAATTAAATCTGTACAGACTGTTTTAAAGCTACACTCCAGGCAAACAGTTAAATGCACAGCTAAAATTCATATATGGGGGCTGTTTACCCGTAAAAAGATTTGTATTTCTGTCCATCCATTCCTGAGATTTACACAGCTCTGTCACATAGCATGGTTCTGTCTGTCAGGGAAGGAGATTTGAATTTAGTCTTCTGCAGTTAAAGCAATAACAAACCGTCCAATCCCTTACAGCCCAGGAAGCTGTCACCTTAGCCTCTGTTTAATCGACCAGTTGCCATGGTGCTTCAAATGCAATCAATTCTGACACCAGCCATTTGATGCCTTGAATGTTCGGTTGAGAGCACAAGAAAATGTGACAGTTGTCATTCACAGCATGCCTTGAATGTGACTGTATTTGGACACAGTTAAATTGGCGGGTTCAGTTTCACTTTGAATAACATCTACAGGTCTTGTCCTTCCCCCAGCTTGTAAATGGATAGTAAAAGAGAATCAGCAAACTGATGAGCTCACCTCTCTGACACTCTGCTCTCTCCCTCTATCAGCACGCTCCTTGTTAGCACATGTGAACTGCAGCAGAACTGACTGACGTCTTGTGCTGTTTCTCCCTTTCCCACACTAAGTTCTGCTGTACAAGGACTGTAAGATGCTAATGCCAGGTCAGATTTAGGTACTTACACTGCTTGTATTTAATAATTGTAGTAGTGTATTAATGAGCACATTGCTAACTTAATTGGTTCCTCTTATATCCCGGATTGTGCCCAGGTTATTTGCCGCCTTTTGATGCCCCCTACAACAGTAACCTCATCCTATGCTGCTTTACTCTTCTTGTTTGATGGATTTGTGGTGGGTTCCTATAGTATCGGGGTCACTCTCCAGAGATTGTATTGGCTTATGAATTTTTTAGAAACATTCAAAAGTGGACGCGGTCTCCAGCAGATGTCTCCATTACCATGGCAACCCACCGGCAATTCACCAAACCAAAAGCAGAAACATTAAAAAACCTGTACAATCTCCAGGCCGGCGGGTATTCCCATGGCGACCCACCCATAATCCACCAACCAGGAAGCAGAAACATTCAAAAGCCGCTATGATTTCCAGTGGGCATCCCTATTACCATGGCAACCCACCCGCACTTTACCAAACTAGAAGTGGAAATATTTAAAAACCTGTACAATTCCCAGTGGGTATTCCCGTTACCATGGCAACCCACCCATAATCCACCAACCAGGAAGCAGAAACATTCAAAAGCCGCTATGATTTCCAGCGGGCATCCCTATTACCATGGCAACCCACCCGCACTTTACCAAACCAGAAGTGGAAATATTTAGAAACCTGTACAATTCCCAGTGGGTATTCCCGTTACCATGGCAACCCACCCATAATCCACCAAACAGGAAGCGGAAACATTCAAAAGTCGCTATGGTTTCCAGCGGGCATCCCGATTACCATGGCAACCCACCCACAATTCACCAAACCAGAAGCGGAAACATTTTAAAACCTGTAAGTCTCCGGCTGGTATTCCCGTTACCATGGCAACCCACCCATAATCCTCCAAACAGGAAGCGGGAACATTCAGATGCCGCTATGATTTCCAGCAGGCGTTTATGTTGCCACAGCAGCCCACCCACAATCCACCAGAGTTTTAGAAACCTTTAAAAGCCGGTACCATCTCCGGCAGCTTTCCCAGTTACCGTGGAAACTTGCCCACAGTCCTCCAAACAAAAAGCCGAAACATTCCAAAGTCAAGACCATCACCGGCAGGTGTCCCCTCTACCGCAGCAACCCACCCATAATCCAGCCTTATTTTTCTGCTTCTTGTTGAATAAAGTGTGAATTGGTTGCCATGGTAATGGGGGATGTCCGCCAGAGATCGTATTGACTTTTTTGAATGTTTCCAGTGAACTTGCTATACTGTGTCCCATGGACACTTTGGCCTTAATGTTGTCCCCTACAGGGTCTCCCTGAGTGCTGCCTAAGGTAGCCACCTCAACTGGCCTCATGGGAAGTAGGGCCCTGTTTAGTGGAAGTAAACCCAACTGTTTCCAAAAACAGTTGCATTTAAGGCATGCCATGAATTATAATCGTCACAGTTGCTTGTATCCTCAACCGAACTGTCAAGCCATCAAATTGTTAGCTTCATAACTGATCACTTGTGTGGCACCATGGCAACTGCAGATCAAACAGAGGCCAAGATGGCAGCTTCCTTGGCTGTAAAGTATAGGCGGGTTTGCTGTAACTGCTTCCCAAAACAGTTATATCCAAAGAACCAGGGGCTTTTTTTCGGCAGGGAATGCGGGGGAATGCAGTTTATTTCTGTTGGCTGTGGGGGATCTATTTTATTGCTTTTCTTGTTATCATTACCAAATTCCATACAGTTTACTTAGCACTACAAAATGATACTTGGCTCCATATTTTCTAAAAGGGACTGTACTGGGAGAGGGGTAGGGGGTGGAACCAAGGGTCAATGCTTAGAGATGAGAAGGAGCGGAACCAAGGGTTAGTGCTCAGAGGTTTTTAGGGGCAGAACCAAGGGTCAGTGCTCAGAGGTGGGAAGGGGTGGAACCAAGGGTCAGTGCTCAGGGGTGGAACCAAGGATCGGTTCTCAGAGGTGGGAAGGGGTGGAACCAAGAGTCGGTTCTCAGAGGTGGGAAGGGGAGGAACGTGCTTGGAGGTGGGTAAGGGGCGGAACCAAGGGTCAGTGCTCAGAGGTGGGAAGAGGTGGACCCAAGGGTCAGTGCTCGGAGGTGGGTAGGGGCAGAACCAAGGGTCAGTGCTCAGATGTGGGAAAGGGTGGAGCCAAGGGTCCGTGCTCAGAGATGAGTAGGGGGCGGAACCAAGGATCAGTGCTCAGAGGTGGGTAGGGGCAGAACCAAGGGTCAATGCTCCGAGGTGGGTAGGGGGCGGAACCAAGGGTCAGTGCTCAGAGGTGGGTAGGGTCAGTGCTCAGAGGTGGGAAAGGGTGGAACCAAGGGTCGGTGCTCGGAGGTGGGAAGGGGCGGATCCAAGGGTCAGTGCTCGGAGGTGAGTAGGGGCAGAACCAAGGGTCAGTGCTCAGAGGTGGGAAAGGGTGGAACCAAGGGTCGGTGCTTGGAGTTGGGAAGGGGGGGATCCAAGGGTCAGTGCTCGGAGGTGAGTAGGGGCGGAACAAAGGGTCAGTGCTCAGAGTTGGGTAGGGGGCGGAACCAAGGGTCAGTGCTCAGAGGTGGGTAGGGGCAGAACCAATTGTCAGTGCTCAGAGGAGGGAAGGGGCGGAACCAAGGGTCAATGCTTGGAGGTGGGTAGGGGCAGAACCAAGGGTCAGTGCTCAGAGGTAGGAAGGGGTGGAACAAAGAGTCGGTGCTCAGAGGTGGGAAGGGGTGGAACCAAGGGTCGGTTCTCAGAGGTGGGAAGGGGAGGAACCAAGGGTCAGTGCTTGGAGGTGGGTAGGGGGCGGAACCAAGGGTCAGTGCTCAGAGGTTGGAAGAGGCGGAACCAAGGGTCAGTGCTTGGAGGTGGGTAGGGGCAGAACCAAGGGTCAGTGCTCAGAGGTGGGAAAGGGTGGAGCCAAGGGTCGATGCTCAGAGGTGGGATGAGGCGGAACCAAGGGTCAGTGCTCGGAGGTGAGTAGGGGGCGGAAGCGAGGGTCAGTGCTCAGAGGTGGGAAGGGGCAGAACCAAGGGTCAGTGCTCATAGGTGGGTATGAGTGGAACCAAGGGTCAGTGCTCGAAGGTGGGTAGAAGACAGAATCACAAATTGACTTTGAAGTGGGGAGTTTCTGCACCTATTCTCTAAAAAGACTAAAAAAAAAATGCCCTGTTGCTTGCGCTGTCACCCGAACTGTCAAGCCATCAAATGGCTGGGGTCATGGAGGCTGGCTGTGAAGGATAACAGAATATAGTTCCCCTTCAAGCTCTTCTTACTTACCCAATCAAGGTTCCCCCCCCCAGGGCTGTGGCCGATGAAGCTGAAAAGCTCATCATATGTTATCTCTTATCTCTAGGCTGCTGTAGATGATATCTGAAGCAGTCCAGACCCTCTCCATAGGATGTATAAGGAAGTATAGGATTACATCACTCATGTAACTATGGCTGATTTCTGGTCAGTGTGGGGAAGTTGGGGCACGCACACACATTAAACATGGGGAATGAAACGTTCAGAGGTCCTTAGTATCATTTTACAAGTCCATGGGGGTTGTTCTTTCTTTCCTTGTGATTCCGACGAACATGTGCTTTGTCCTTTTTTTTTTTTTTTTTTTTTTTTTTGCACATTAAAAGCAATTGTATAAAGTAACCCATGTACAATGAAATTTCAAAAAAAACAAGAATCTTTTTACACCTGTCCCAGTCAGTATTATGTTCAGTTCAGCTACAAATTCCAATACAGTCAAACACACCACCACATACATTACATCAAAAAGATCTCATTGCAAATCTTAACCACTTGAGCTCTGGAAGATTTTACCCCCTTCATGCCCAGACCATTTTTTTGATTTTCTACACTGTGTTACTTTAACTGGTAATTGCGCAGTTGCACCAAAACTATTTTATTTTTTTTATCACACAAATAGAGCTTTCTTTTGGTGGTATTTGATCACCACTGGTTTTATTTTTTTTTTTTTTTTTGAGATATAAACAAAAAAGACCAATTTTTTTAATTGAAAAAAATATTTTTTTTACTTTCTGCTGTATAACATATTCTATAAAAAAATCAAATGTCTTCATAAATTTAGGCCAAAATGTATTCTGCTATATGTTTTTTGTAAAAAAAAATCCCAATAAGTGTATATATTATAGCACCTACAAACTATGGTATATATACTGGAATTTTTTTTTTTTTTTAAATTCTACTAATGGCGGTTATCAGCTACTTTTAATGGGACTGCCAGTGCAGTGGGCAATCTGACACTTACTGACACTGGAGGGAACTGATTAACTGCCACTAACATCACCAGTGACTTTAATACAGTGATCAGTGCTAATACTATACACTGTCACTGAACTAATGACACTGGCTGGGAAGAGTTTAACAACCAGGGAGATCAAGGGGTTAAATGTGTGCCAATTTGTAATGTGTGTAAAGTGTGCTGCTTTTACTAGTAGATCTCTCAGTTTTGACAGATTGCTCCCTGTATACAGAGCTCTGTGTTGTTTACCAACACAAAAAATATTCATTCGCTATTATCAGACAACTGGGTGGGCTCGGGGTGCAGTGCTTGCGCCCCAAGCCCACCCTTTTTTGAAGCCTATAAGAGCCTCTGGCTCTAATCACATGCTTCATACCCCCCCCATTGGAATCCATGCATCCAGTTCCCCCGAATGTAGATTAGGGGGCCGGACGCATAGATAGGGGGGCTGCGCCCCTAATGGACAGGTCGAACCTGCAGTGGGCTGAGATTGCACACAGCTGATCAGTAGGTCCCAGCCATGAATCATTGGCTGGGATTTGCTGACAGCTCCTGCTGTGTACAATCGCTTTGCCTACAGCAGCGACCCATCCGCAATGCATTGTCTGCGGTTGGGCCGGCCGCCAAGTGGGTAAATGACAACCCCTTTATTCAAGCTGTCCTTTTTTAAATCCCCTTACCCCCCCTGAGGTCCTCTTCATACTCCACGCTGAGGCCCCATTCATTGCTATGGGTATGTTGTACTCCGAGAGAGAACTGAAGGCCATCATGAGAAGGCCACAAAGCTGAGACTGGAAGAGGAAGAAGCATCTCAATGAGCCACCAGTTGTTCTAAGTACTCATGTGTTAATAAAGGACATGCTGATAGGAGGAGACGTCAGAGTGACTGAGAGATGAGTTCTTTAGTCTACACTGCTTCTCTTTCATTTGTCCTGCTTCAGACTGGGGGAGGTACAAGACCTAGTTGCATTGCTTTAAGTGCAGTAGAGCAAAACAAGTCTCCAGCTCCGCTAGACAGGGTGGTATTGTGGACTGGTGTACGGGGTGATCAGAAATGCATATCTTTGAGCAGGCAAACCAGTTTACATGCAGTATACAACCAGTAGTAGTTAGTCACATTCAGTTGAACTTTTTGTAATTTATCAAAGCTACTTCTTTGGTTCTTATGAGTTTCAGACCTTAAGAATGTATAGATGGTATCTCCAGTGGCGGCCCGTCCATTAGAGCGCACGGGCACCGCCCCCCCTATCCATGCGTTCGGCCCCCTGATCTACACACAGGGTGCTGGACAATGGATTCTAATAGGGGAATTGTTTTTTATTAAAGCACGTGATTAGAGCCAGGGCAGAGGCTCTAATATACTTCTAGAAAGGGTGGGCTCGGGCCGCAGAGCACTGCGTCCTGATCCCACCCAGTTGTGTGACAATAGCGAATAAATATTCGCTATTATCACAATGATTCTTCTCCTGGTCAGGAAGTGGGTCATGAAACCTGTTTCCCGATTGGCTGAAAGGAGAAGCCATGCTATTGGCCTATAAGAATGAGGAGCTGTACATCCAAGGAGATGCATGGGAAGCACGAGACAAAGAGGAGTCTGAGGGGGGAGGCCGCCATCTCCATGGGAAGCCTGGGACACGGAGGAGTCTGAGGGGGGAAGCCGCCGCCGCCATCTCCATGGGAAGCCTGGGACACGGAGGAGTCTGAGGGGGGAAGCCGCCGCCGCCATCTCCATGGGAAGCCTGGGACGCGAAGGAGTCTGAGGGGGGAAGCTGCCGCCGCCATCTCCATGGAAAGCCTGGGACGCAGAGGAGTCTGAGGGGGAAAGCTGCTGTCGCCATCTCCATGGGCAGCCCAGGACATGGAGGAGTCTGAGGGGGGAAGCCGTCACCCGCCATCTCCATGGGGGGCCTGGGACACGGCGGAGTCTGAGGGGGGAAGCCGCCGCCGCCATCTCCATGGGAAGCCTGGGACACGGAGGAGTCTGAGGGGGGAAGCCGCCGCCGCCATCTCCATGGAAAGCCTGGGACGCAGAGGAGTCTGAGGGGGAAAGCTGCTGTCGCCATCTCCATGGGCAGCCCAGGACATGGAGGAGTCTGAGGGGGGAAGCCGTCACCCGCCATCTCCATGGGGGGCCCGGGACACGGAGGAGTCTGAGGGGGGAAGCCCGGGACATGGAGGAGTCTGAGGGGGGAAGCCATCGCTGCCGTCTCCATGGAAATCCCGGGACACGGAGGAGTCTGGGGGGGGGGGGGTACCGCCGCCACCATCTCCATGGGTAGCCCGGGACACGGAGGAGTCTAGGGGGGGAGCCATCACCGCCGTCTCCACCTGTCAGCACAGGGTGAGGTGAGCTAGCGACGGGGGGGGGGGGTTTTGGTGCACGGTGCGAGCTGCAGGGGGTCTGTGGTCAGGTCCGTCTGCCGCCCCCCGACCGATGGAGCATCAGCTGCCACTGTATAGCTCGACACACTGAAAGGTCATAAAGGTCAACTCCAGGTAGGGCTATTTTTGCATATCCAAGTGTGCAGGCATCCGGGGTAAAGCTGTTCACATAAACCATTCTCCTCACCCCCATTGACGTCATCCATTCCATGCTGCGCTACATGAGAGCTTCAAATCTCGCTTTCAGATCGCTCTACTGAAGGGTAGTCTTCCCAGTCATGATCGCAGACTGAAAGCGGTGAGAGCCAGAGGTGAGGAGGACGGTCTATATGGACAGCTTTACCCCAGATGCCTGCATGCTTAGATGTGCCTCTTTTAATCATCAACCATGAGAGTTGTTAAATGTTGTACCTTCATTAAATGTAATTGTATTGCTACACTTAGAGGCGCCTCTCTTCTCCTTTATACTCTGGAGCTCCTGCTGGATTTAACTTCTAATACCCTTGTGGAGGCTTCCATTTGTGGATGGACATTTTATGGTTACACAACCTGATCACATTGCTATAATCTTTTTATATGGACTATAAACTGAAGGATTTATGAATAAATGGTTGTGGAATGAATCATCTGAGGTTCCATTATTTCTTATGGGGAAATTCACTTTGATATACAAGTGCTTTGAATTACAAGCATGTTTCCGGAACGAATTATGCTCGCAATCCAAGGTTCTACCGTATTAGGCACCACTGCTACAATGATCGTCAATGAGTCCTGTGACAATCAGCTGTCTTGCTGCTTAGTAAACACAGGAGGTTTCTTGCTTGGCATGGGCACCATTCGGAGAAAAAAATTGATGAATGCAATTCATTGAGAAAATACAAAGTGTTCTCTGAATGGTGTCTGTGTCAAGCGAGGGACCTCCTGTGTTCACTAGGCAGTAGGTGAGCTCCATAGGACCCAGAAACCAGTGGCGATCACTGTAGAACTGGTGCCTACTACAAACATTTCTGGCTTCCTTGGCAACCCTAGAGGTATGACATACACATTTTAAAGCAGAACTAAACCCATCAATTTAACAGTTTCAAAAAACAGTAACATCCCCAAAACGTGGCAGAATGTAACTGCCACATTTGCTTGTGCTCTCAACCAAACTGTCAAACCATCCAATGGCTGGTGTCATAACTGATCACATGTGCAGCATAATGGCAGTTGAAGATCAAACAGAGGCCAAGATGGCAGCTTCTTTGTAAAAAAAAAAAAAGATAGGAGGGTTTAGTTAATCCTCTGCATTGTGTAAAAAGGCTGTTTGATCCTGTCTTCTCTGATCCTCCTCTTCTTCCACAGTCCCCAAACTATCTTCTGATAGAACAGAGGCTAGGGGACAAGCTGCGCATGCTTGGTTTGGTTTGTATTGCTAGAGAGGTTTTTTTTTTTCTTGGGAGAGTGCATGTGATCAGCACAGGACCAATTAGCACTGTCCAGACAGAGGGTCAGGAGACATGCAGCCTCAGAGGACAGTCAGGGGAGAATAAAAACTCCTCCTACAAGCTTTAATCAGACACTGATAGATGTCACAAGACTGCTATATACTGCTGATGAGAAAAAGTTATTTGGCAGTTTATATTTACTAAAACTATTGCATTTCCATGTTCTGTGTACTGTGGGAGACCAGATATAGTGAATGCAGGCTCCTGGGTTTAGGAACACTTAAAATTCAGCTTTAAGGTCTGGATATAAATACTGGCATATCATGCTGACACTCATTAAAACTGAAATGCCGCGTACACACGGTCCTACTTTTCGTCTACAAAAGTCCAACGGACGCTGACGGACTAAAGCTGGCTGGTAATCCGATCGTGTGTGGGCTTCTCCGGACTTTCAACTGACTTTTTTAGCCTCAAATCCGACGTACTTTAGATTTGAAACATGCTTTAAAACTTTACTTCGTAACTACGACGGACCCCGAAATCCGCTCGTCTGTGTGCTAGTCCGACGGACAAAAAGCCACGCTAGGGCACCTATTGGCTACTGGCTATGAACTTCCTTATTTTAGTCCGGTGTACGTCATCACGTACGAATCCGACCGACTTTTGTGTGGTCGTGTGTAGGCAAGTCCGTTCGTTAGAAAGTAGGCCGCAAGTCCGCCGCAAGTCCACCGAAAGTCTGCCGGAAGTCTGTCGGACAGGCTGTCTGACTTTTGTAGACGAAAAGTACGACCGTGTGTACGCGGCAAAAAAGTATCTTGGAGAGGCTAGGAACCCACTTCAATATTTGAGAATATGTGCAGTTGAATGTGACCAACTATTACTAGGTGAACCATGACCTGGACAAATGAGAACCTTCATAGACATTGATGTCCTGGAATGAAAATGTCCATATGGGCTGCACAACTCTGCAAACCCCAGGTAAGAAAGTGTAACAGCCTTAGCTGGGGCTCTAGCCAGGCCACGCCCCCAACATGTTTCACACTGCCCCGAAGCTTAATCATGGTTAAGCTCTAGGGCGGAGTGAAACCCGTTGGAGATAAGGTCTGGCCGGTGCCCAGGCTGATGCTGTTACACTTTCTTACCTTGGGACTGCAAAGATGTGCAGCTCATATGGACATTTTACTCCTAGTACATTGCTGTCTGGAGCCAGGATGAGCTCCATCCTAGCCTGCACTCACAGTGTAGCTGTGAGCAGTACAGCTTAAGCAGCATCCAGAATTTCAGTTTGGGTTTATAAACATTACTCACATACACACTATATTGTCAAAAATATTGGGACACCTGCCTTTACACGCACATGAACTTTAATTGCATCCCAGTCCTAGTCCGTAGGGTTTAATATTGAGATGACCCACCCTTTGCAGCTATGACAGCTTCAACTCTTCTGGTAAGGTTTAGGATTGTGTCTATGGGAAGGTTTCACCATTCTTCTAGAAACGCATTTGTGAGGACAAGCACTGATGTGGAAGAGAAGGCCTGGCTCGCAGTCTCCACTCTAATTCACCCCTAAAGGTGTTCCATTGAGATCAGGACTCTGTGCAGGCCAGTCAAGTTGCTCCACTCCAAACTCGCTCATCCATGTCTTTATGGACCTTGCTTTGTGCACTGGTCCAAATCATTTAGTGGAGGGGGGATTATGGTGTGGGGTTGTTTTTCAGGTGTTGGGCTTGGCCCCTAAGTTCCAGTCAAGGGAACTCTTAAAACGTGAGCATACCAAGACATTTTGGACAAATTCCTGCTCCTAACTTTGTAGGAACAGTTTGGGGATGGCCCCTTCCTGTTCCAACATGACTACGCGCCAGTGCACAAAGCAAGGTCCATAAAAACATGGATGAGCGAGTCTGGAGTGGAGGAACTTGACTGGCCTACACAGAGTCCTGACCTCAACCCGATAGAACACCTTTGGGATTAATTAGAGTGAAGACTGCGAGCCAGGCCTTCTCGTCCAACTTCAGTGCCTGGCCTCATAAATGCACTTCTCAAAGAATGGTCAAACATTCCCATAGACACACTCCTAAACCTTGTGGACAGCCTTCCCAGAAGAGTTGAAGCTGTTATAGCTGCAAAGGGTGGGCCAACTCAAAATTGAACCTTACAGACTAAGACTGGGATGCCATTAAAGTTTATGTGTCTGTGTAAAGGCAGGCGCCCCAATACTTTTGCAATATTGTGTATGTATTTTGTCTTTGTATTTAGCTCCATGCCTGAAGTTCTTCAATAGAGTTCTATAATAGAGTTCTACTTTAATAAGACACGCTGTCCTCAACAGCAAATGTTTTGTTGGTGGTTAATTTCGGGAAGCACCTTTCAAAATAATGCGTGCTCCTTCTATTACGAGAATATCGACTGATCCTCTAAAGCATGGCCTGTTTTGGAATAGATGAGAAATGGATTGGCGCACAGAAACAGATGTAGAAATAACATAAGGTGAAAAACAGGAAAGTGAAGTTAGAGATATGAGGGAGGAAGAGAACAGGAAGAACACAACAGGAAGAGGGGAGAGATAGAGGCGATGAGGAGGTGATGGGGGCAGAGGTTTCACTGATAACATGGTGGGAATAGGATACAGATAGCTCAGAGAAGGATGGGAGGTGGGAGATTGGATTGCGGGAGGCAGGAAGCCGAGAAAATCAAGGTTATGTGTACTGCATAGAGGAGGAAGAATAAAACAGAAGTGGCGAGGTAGGAAATTGGATGCAGTAGTCTTTCAGGTTTCCATGTTCATAAGTCCTACCTGCAAAACTACATTCATGCAAAGCCCCAGTCAGACGTGAGCTAAGCGTCTTTAGTTGTTTTTTTTATTTTTTTTCTATTTTTATTATTATTTAGCATTTATACTGTACATGCCTTTTGTATGCATTCCAGGCATGAGCATTTTTTGTATATTTTTTGACCAATTAACAGGTATTAACATCGGTGATCTATCCATATATTACAACCAAGAGTGTGGAAGATGATTTTCTCTGTTCAATTATATCTATATGCTATTTTGGACGCTATATCTTTTTAGCAGGAGGACATTAACTGATTGTTTTTGACCGTTCATTTAAAGGACATCAATAGCGCTGCCGTCACGTTGTTGAATGTGTGTTTTTTTCTATTTTCTATGTTACTTACCTTGAGTAAGAATTTTCGGCAGCCGCTTTCTATAGCAGGTCCAGGGGCGGACTGATAACTCATGGGGCCCCCCGGGCAATAGGAGATTATGGGGCCCCCAGGCAATCAAAGATCATGGGGCCACATAGTATACACACACACAGTATACAATCACACAGTATACACATACATGTATAAACAGACAAAAAAAACACAGATTTATACATACTGTCCCTGGTTTTACTGAGGCCGGCAACCCTGATGGGGCCCCCTAGTGGCCCAGGGCCCTCGGGCAGTGCCCGAGTGGCTCAATGGTCAGTCCGCCCCTGAGCAGGTCTATTTATTATGGAACTGTAATTGGATGTAGACCATCAATTTTACACCTATTTATCATGCTCATTGGCATTTAAATTCTCTATATATGTATTTTTCCTTTACTTGTATTTTTATTGATCTATTTATATATATTTTCATTTAAAGATATTTATCTATGGATTTACCCGCATCCTGAGCGCTTAGTGGTTATAGTTAGTAACGACTTGGGGGATACATTTTCACTATTTCCATTTACTTTAATTAGCAGGTAGTTACTAGGCAAAAAAATGTTTTTTGTTTTTTTTTTTGCATTTTTCTGGCATTCCTATTGAAGTCTATTGGGATCGAAATGGGCAACTGTCCCAAAAGAAGCTCATGTATTTTTTCAAGCAAGAGGCTGTATGGGCACCATTGAAGTCGAGGATTTATGTTTTTTCGGTGAAGCTTCAAATCACGCTTCAATTTGCCCAGGTGTAAACAGAGCCTAAATATAATTTAGGAATATTGTCTAATTTTCCAAAAAAGCAAAGGTGACTAATGTGCCATTTAGAAAAGAGTACCTCAATCAATAAAGGGAGATAGGGCGGGTACCATCATCCTTATATTAACAGTGATGAGGTATGGAGGGGTATGTCAGGGGCTACTCCAAAAAAATGCCCCATGACAAGGAGATTTTATGGACTATCTCGGTACCATGAGATTGGACAATTAAATATAAAAATTATATTTTATTGTAGAAAAACAACTTGATGAACATTGATACAAATCACATATAAAAACATAATTGCATACAAAAGCAAGATGATACAGACTTTAAGCAGTGCGAACCCCACAAATTAGTGTAGCCTCCCGAAGATTTAGGCCCAAAGTGTAATCCTCTACATGTTTCGTGAATAAATTCGCTTCTTCAGGAGGGTTTGACCTTATACATCTAGGGGGAAATACAATCTACTAATTAATTTGATCACAAGGTATTTAAAAGGGAACGGAGAAAGAAATACACAATTGTACATTGAATAACAACAATACTTGGAGTAAAATTATACAGGCAAGCTTGGCTTACTGATGAAAACCCAATCGGGGTCACGGGCGGCAATATGTGAGGCACCCAAATTAGGGTAATCCCCCCGTGGCAAACACAGGAGGCACTGGAAAAGTGCAATAGATGAAAAACATTTGTATTGATGTTATATAGCATGGCTCAAAATTGGTGAGTCCATTGACACACAAGTGAGGGGGAAGGGGGGGGGGGGCAAGTGGGGGCTGGAAAAGGGGAAGGAAGAAGGAAAAAAGAGGGGAGGAAAAGGGGGGGGGGGGGAATTAGTGTGAAGGAAAAGATGGTGGGGGGGGGGGAGGGAAAAAGAGAGAGAGGAGCAAAGAGGGGAAAAAGAAGGGGGAGGAGGAAAAAGAAACCTCAGGGCAGGAAGAATTTAGGAAGGTGGGAAAGAAAGGATAAGGGTGAATAGAAGAAATGGGGGAAAGGAAATAGGGGGGGGGAGAAGGAAGGGAAATTGAGTGTAGAAATGGGGGGAATGGAGGGTGTGAGGAAAGGAGAAAAGTAAGGGAGAAGGGAGGGCGGGGAAGGTATGAAAAAAGAAGGGGAAAAGAGGAGAGGAAGGGAAGGGGGGAAGAAGGAGAGGGGTAAAAAAGGGGGAAATATGGAATGATGGGGGGGGGCTTCAGGGTTTCGATCGCTGGCTGCTGTCATTGGCTGGGTGGGGATGACGTCACTCCTGCGCATATTTGGGAGCTCAGTCAGATTCGGCATTGCAGAATTTGTACAGTGAGCTGCGTATGCGCGGCTCACTGTACAGCAGCGGACGGACAGGTAAGTAACTTTCAATGCAGAAGAGACAAAGCTGGTGCCTCCTTGCCCTTCAAGGGCTTTCAGATGCAGAGAGGCAGGGCGGGGTTTCTGATTATGTGATTGCTGTGATTGGCGGTCACACGATCGGAAAGCTCCTGATCGCTGGTATGTATTGGGAGCTTTCCAGCACCCAATGCGTATTGGGAGCAAGCTCTCAGCATGGTAAGTTGTTTTAACAGGACCGCATATATGTGGCCGCTCGGGGTTAAGTTCAACCCACCGAGCAGCAGCATATATGCGTGCAGCCGGCATCAAGGGGTTAAAATTCCTGTCTATCCGTCCATTTTAAAACTCTGGACTAAAGTTCCACTTTAAAGCAACACCTTTTTTTTTTTAAAGTTGGAGACAGGACAGTGACGTCACAGTCTCTTCCTCGTCCAATCAGAGAATGCTTTGCATTGAGAAAATGCAAAGCGTTTTCTGAATGGGGCCCATGCTGAGCGAGAAATCTCCTGGGTTCAGTAAGCAGCAGAACAGCCACACAGCACAGGCACCTAAAGCTAGCAGCATTTACTGTAGTAATCGTTTTCAGCTTCCATGGGGAATCCACATGTATGGCACATCCATACTTACATTGGTCTAAGCTGGGCCATTGTAACTATGTAAAAATCTCCATACTTTGGCTACATTCACACTGGTGATTAAGGCCGGTGTGAATTGTAGCAGCAGTTTCTGCTATGGGTCTCAGCAGTTCTCATCGACTAGGTGCGGCCGCCGGCCCCATTCATTATAA
Source organism: Lithobates septentrionalis (assembly GCA_037952835.1). NCBI lineage: Eukaryota > Metazoa > Chordata > Amphibia > Anura > Ranidae > Lithobates > Lithobates septentrionalis. Next base: position 212,357 of record JBBDGP010001902.1, on the reverse strand, counting down.
AGAGGTTGAAGGTAGTGGCAGTTATGCATGGCTCTCTGCACAGCCAGGGATTGCGATGGACCTGCGATGATCAGTGCTGGACACACACAAAGTGTGCAGAAAGCCATGAATAGCTGCGGCCACCGCTGACCTGTCATTATAGTGGACCTCACCTCACCTAGCCACTGAGAGCCGCTGCAGGAATCTGATGTTTCATGCTGCTTTGTCCTGGAGCTATGAAAAAAAGAGAGCCCCCTTAAAGTTAAAGTGTTACCCTGATAGCATTGAACGGTGTCATGACAAGCCACAGAAATGGGTTTTCTATAGATGAAGTTGCAGTTGCTGAATTCTGAGGCTTTGACAAACCTGTTGAAAGGAGGTCTTACAACGGCAGCATTTTGGAAGCTGATGCTGCAGGTATGCTTTAAGATCATCGGACTCCTTCCCGAAAAAGTTAACCTGTTACTATACCCAACATGGGCAAGGTAGAGGTTCAGTTTAAACTAGAACAGTGGTCTCCAAACTGCAGCCCTGGGGGCAGATGCGGCCCTTTGCTTGCCTTTATCCAGCCCTTAAGGCATAGTTCTTGCCACTGATGCCAACAATGGGGCATAATTCCTCCCAACAGCGCCAACAATGGAGCATACAATATCTCACAAAAGTGAGTACACCCCTCACATTTTTGTAAATATTTTATTAAATCTTTTCATGTGACAACACTGAAGAAATGACACTTTGCTTCAATGTAAAGTAGTGAGTGTACAGCTTGTATAACAGTGTAAATTTGCTGTGCCCTCAAAATAACTCAATACACAGCCATTAATGTCTAAACTGCTGGCAACAAAAGTGAGTACACCTCTAAGTCAAAATGTCCAAACTGGGCCCAAAGTGTCAATATTTGAGTTTCAATATTTTGTGAGGCCACCAATATTTTCCAGCTCTGCCTTAACCCTCCTGGGCATGGAGTTCACCAGAGCTTCACAGGTTGCCACTGGAGTCCTCTTCCACTCCTCCATGATGACATCACAGAGCTGGTGGATGTTAGAGACCTTGCGCTCCTCCACCTTTCGCTTGAGGATGCCCCACAGATGTTCAATAGGGTTTAGGTCTGGAGACATGCTTGGCTAGTCCATCACCTTTACCCTCAGCTTCTTTAGCAAGGCAATGGTCGTCTTGGAGGTGTGTTTGGGGTCGTTATCATGATGGAATACTGCCCTGTGGCCCAGTCTCCGAAGAGGAGGGGATCATGCTCTGCTTCAGTATGTCACAGTACATGTTGGCATTCATGGTTCCCTCAATGAACTGTAGCTCCCCAGTGCCGGCGGCACTCATACAGCCCCAGACCATGACACTCCCACCACCATGCTTGACTGTAGGCAAGACACACTTGTCTTTGTACTCCTCACCTGGTTGCCGCCACATACACTTGACACCATCTGAACCAAATAAGTTTATCTTGGTCTCATCAGACCACAGGACATGGTTACAGTAATCCATGACCTTAGTCTGCTTGTGTTCAGCAAACTGTTTGCAGGCTTTCTTGTGCATCATCTTTAGAAGAGGCTTCCTTCTGGGACGACAGCCATGCAGACCAATTTGATGCAGTGTGCGGCGTATGGTCTGAGCACTGGCAGGCTGACCCCCACTCCTTCAACCTCTGCAGCAATGGCAGCACTTATATGTCTATTTCCCAAAGACAACCTCTGGATATGACGCTGAGCATGTGCACTCAACTTCTTTGGTCGACCATGATGAGGACTGTTCTGAGTGGAACCTTTCCTGTTAAACCACTGTATGGTCTTGGACATCATGCTGCAGCTCAGTTTCAGGGTCTTGGCAATCTTCTTATAGCCTAGGCCATCTTTATGTAGAGCCACAATTCTTTTTTTCAGATCCTCAGGGAGCTCTTTGCCATGAGGTGTCATGTTGAACTTTCAGTGACCAGTATGAGAGTGTGAGAGCGATAACACCAAATTTAACACACCTGCTCCCCATTCACACCTGAGACCTTGTAACACTAATGAGTCAAATGACACCGGGGATTGAAAATGGCTAATTGGGCCCAATTTGGACATTTTCAATTAGGGGTGTACTCAGTTTTGTTGCCAGCAGTTTAGACATTAAACGCTGTGTGTTGAGTTATTTTGAAGGGACAGCAAATTTACACTGTTATACAAGCTGTACACTCACTACTTTACATTGTAGCAAAGTGTCATTTCTTCAGTGTTGTCACATGAAAAGATATAATAAAATATTTATAAAAATGTGAGGTGTGTACTCACTTTTGTGAGATACTGTAATTCCTCCTATCGACGCTAACAATTGGGCATAATTCCTTCCAATGATGCCAACAATGGGGCATGACTCCTCCCAACAACACCAACTATTTCCCCCAATACCTGAAGATATTGTTTACTCCCACTGGGCACATTTCAGCCCCCCTAAAATCTGAAGGACAGTAAACTGGCCGTTTCTTCAAAAAGTTTGGAGACCCCTGAACTTGAAGATGGTTGTTTAGTGGTCAGTTTAGATCCAAATAGTTCATAGCAGGGTTCTTCTTTCATTCATTCACTTATATTTAAAATAGTTATTCAATCAAACTTTCCATTTTAGTAAGGCGGGGGCGACCACCAGTGCTGGGACAAGGTCATCCAGCGCCCAGGGCAAAGATGCCAAACTGCGCCCCCCTTTGCCTTAGGGTAAGGGTCAGGGTGCCCCCCACCCCTGTAATAAACCATTGCGCCAGGGGCAGCCGCCCCTCCTGCCCACCCCTTGTCCCGGCCCTGGCGACCACCATACCAATCAGTATTGCCTCCCCATATAAAATAAGTTGACTCCAGAGGGAATGGAATGACCTTCTAAAGTTTTCATCAAAGACCCTACTTGGTTGATGAGCAGCCAATAAGTGGACCTGCCCTCTCAGTAGGAGGCCTGCAAACACATAAAGCAAAGTGTGTATGATTGCATGGCTTTTGACTGCCTAACATGGGCAAAGTAGAGGTTCAGTTTAAATTAGAGGATGGTTGTTCTGCTGTTAAGTGGTCATTTAAGATCCAAATAGTTCATACCAGGGTTCTTCTTTAATTGAATCACTTATATCAGAAATGTTTCTCCAGTCAAGCTTTCTGTGTTGTTACAGGGCAGGGGGGGCTTCCATACAAATCAGTTTTGTCTCCAGGGGGAGCATCCTATAGCTCTTATCAATGGAGCCACTCCATTTGTTTAGTAAACGACCTTCTAAAGTTGTCACAAGGCTTAATGTACACGGGACGCTTTGAAACCTCTCCTGAACGATTTAACTTGACAGATAGTAACCGCCATTTAAAAACGTCCGTTTTTCCACGTCTACATGCCGCGTTTAGTCGCGTTTGCGTCCAGAAGCATTTTTTTTTTCAAATAGTCAAAAATGTATCTCCATTAAAAACGCCGGCAAGCAAAACGCAGCTAAACGCAAGTTACTGTGTTTACATGCGTTTACAGGCTGTTACAGGCATTTGGCGTTTAAAATGCCTCTGCATATCCGTCCTGAACGCATTTCTTTTTGCTTTCCAAAAAAGGCTTCTAAACTTAACTGCCTATAAACGACCCTGTGTACATGTACTGATAAGATAACATAGAGGAGAGTTCAGGGGCAGCTGAAAAAAATGCCCAACTGCTCCTAAACGTCCGTTTACCAGCAGCAGTGTACATGAGGCCTAAGGCCCCACCGGCTGATGACCAGTAGGAGGAATCTCAGTAGGAGGCATGCACGCATATGAAACAAATTGCATGTACCTGCTGTGCTTTTTGACTGCCTGATCTCCTGGCATATGTCTGCATATCCTAGTACCAGTAGCTTGAGCTGCCCGAGAAGTCAACCAACTGAACCTTATAGAGCAATACATATGAGAAGCATAACCTCTCTCCAGTAGCATTCGGGGTAGTAGAGAGGTGTTTAAAGCAGACTTAAAAGTGAAAGTACCGCTTTTTCCACCCCCACCCCCCCAATATCATACCTCCCAACTGTACCTGATTTGGAGGGACTGTCCCTGATTTGGAGCAATGTCCCTCTGTCCCTCATTCCTCCTCATTTGTCCCTCATTTTGGTCTGATCTATATAGTTGTAATTAAAATGCACTTTTTATCTATCAAAAAGTGTTTCCCGATGCTAAACCTTTCATCTGATTTCTAAATTGCTGCATTTGTAAATCCCAAAAGCCAATAGAATAGTAGTGGTAAAAAAAAATCACTTTTGGGTTTAACCAATCTTGTTTTTTGGTGCAATTCTCCTTTAAGGGGGCGTGGCAAGGGGTGTGTCCTATGCCTGCATACTTTTGCTGATAGGTGTCCCTCATTCCCATCTCAAAAACTTGGGAGGTATGCCCAATATGTTTGATTGGCTTTCTTTTTTTTCTGACTGGTACCTTCTCCCACCTTCACCAGGCAAAAATGATGTCAGCTTGGCCCCCCCCCCTACAAACTCCTGGGACAAGTCTGACCAGTCACGTGATCCCATGCCTGCACAGTGGGGAGTCAGCTGTGAAATAGCTGGAAGTCACAGTCAGCTCCCATATCCAAGACAGCGGTGCCCAGGATCCAAAGCTAGGCGAAGAATCGGCTCCCATGAAGACAGCACTGAACTCCTGGGCTGGTAATTGTCTGTTTCTTAAAAGACAGCGGCTATAGTATTTTCCTCTTTAACCACTTCACCCGCAGAAGATTTTACCCCCTTCCTGACCAGAGCACTTTTTGCGATTCGGCAGTGCGTCGCTTTAACTGACAATCGCAATGAGCGTATATTGATTGGTTTGCGCAAAAGTTATAGCGTCTACAAAATAGGGGATAGATTTATAGTATTTTTCTTCTTTATTTTTTTTTTACTAGTAACGGCGGCGATCTGCGATTTTTATCGTGACTGCGACATTATGGCGGACAATTTTGACACATTTTTGGGACCATTGTCATTAATACAGCGATCAGTGCTATAAAAATGGACTGATTACTGTAAAAATGTCACTGGCAGTGAAGGGGTTAACACTAGGGGGCGATCAAGGGGTTGATTGTGCTCCCTGGTGTGTGTTCTAACTGAAGGGTGGAGGGGACTGACTAGGGGAGATGACAGATCACTGTTCATACTTTGTATGAACAGACAATCTGTCACTTCTCCCCTCAGAGAACCGGGATCTCTGTGTGTGTTTACACACAGAGATCCTGGTTCTCACTGCGTTACGAGCGATCGCGGGAGCCCGGCGGTCATCAAGACCGCCGGGCACTTGCATCGGCTCCACGGGAGAGCTGCCGGTGGGGCGCATGCGCCCCTAGTGGCCACCGGGGGGGGGGTGTAACATAACGGCGATTCACGCAGCCGAGCCATGTTGCCGCAGTACAACTGGGGCGGCTGGTCGGCAAGCGGCTAAAGTGCTTCTGTCATACCAGAAATATGGGGGTTGCCATTGCTGACCTTCTTCTGAAAATTCCAGCTGCCTGGCTGTACCTGGCTTCAACTATTATTAATCATAGAAGTGAATAAAAATGCAGCAAATAATAAATCAAGAAAAAAGGTGGAAATCTTTATTGCTAGACTTGCTCTGGGTCAGAGACCTAGTGACGCCTAAGGGGTATATTTATAAAGCAAAGAATCTGACATTCATCAAACATTCAATGCGGGTGAATCTTCTCAGTGCATGTGTTTAACCACTTCCCCGCCTGCCCACAATGTACATCGCTGCCTACTCCTGAAACCTGCTGATCAGCTGTGTACAATCACAGCCCAGAGCTCTGTGTTGACAACCAACACAGAGCTCTGTACAGAGAGAACGATCTCTCTGTTTCTTATCAAGAAACGTAGAGATCTATTAGTAAGAACAGCACACTGTACACACAATACACATAGTTAGGCACACATTTCACCCCTTAATTGCCCTAGATGTTAAAGCGGTGTTCCGGGTACAAAAAAAAAAAAAAATTTAAAGTCAGCAGCTACAGTGTTTTTATTAAATTTTTAACAAGGGCACTTACCTGTCCAGGGAGCCCGCCATGTCTCTCCCCGCCCCCCCCCCCCCCCCGAGGTCGATCCGTCCATCGGATCAGGTGCAGGCGCCACCATAGTAGCTAAGGGAAACCGGCAGTGGAGCCATCAGGCTTCACCGCCTGTTTCCTACTGCGCATGCACGAGTCGCACGGCGCTTTCTGAATGGCCCCGTCGTCTTCTGAGACACACACAGGACCCAGAAGGCAGCGGGGGAGGGGGGGGGGGGAGGAGGACGTGACGCACTGGGCTGCGGGAGGCTGGGATGGAAGTACACTATGTACTTCATAAAAGGTAAGTAAGGGGAAAAAAAAAACAATTATCCAAAATCGAGTGGTGGAGGGGTTGTCTTTCCTTTAAGATAAAGTTATAAAAGTGGGTGGAACTCCACTTTAACCCCTTCCCAGACAGTGTCATTAGTACAGTGACAGTGTATAACATTATAACTGGTCACTGGTGATGTTAGTGACAGTTTGTCAGTTCACCAGCGTCGGTTATTGTCAGATTATCCGCCGCACTATTACTGTCCCTTTATAAGTCGCTGATCACTGCTATTATTAGTATATATAAACAAAAACTCCAGTATATATACACCATAGTTTGTAGGCGCTATAACTTTCACTTTAATTTTATATTATATACTGTATATGTTTTATAGCAGAAAGCAAAAAAATATTGCTTTTTTTTTTTTACATTTCTGTCTTTTTTCATTTATATTGCAAAAATTCCAATTAAATCTGGTCTGTGACAAACATCCCGCAATAGAGCTGTCGCTTTTTTTTTTTTATTATCCTTATAATTTCACAATTTTCACGTTTATATAGGGCCTATTTTCCCAGCATGTTTTTTCTTTTGAATATACCACCAAAAGAAAGCTTTATTTGTGTGAAAAAAAAATGATATAAATTTATTTTGGGTACAGTGTTGCAGGATCGCGCAATTACCAGTTAAAGTAACGCAGTGCTAAATAGCAAAAAATGGCCTGGTCATGAAAGGTGTAAAATCTTCTGGAGCTGAAGTGGTTAAATGACAACATCTGATTCAGCACCGTTACGCCTGGGTTCACACGTATGGGAACACAGACTTCGCATGTGATTCACACCCGCATTTCTGTGCCGATCACATGCGGTGTCTGTGCAATGCAAGTTCAGCCGTACAGTTGTATCAGAGAACTCGCATTGGATTCGCACAAAAAAGGTGTAGGAACCTTTTTTTCCCCCGCACTGGAATCGGATCACATGGGTGTTCTCACCTATGCGATCCGATTCCTGTCTGAATTCATAGTTCGCACTGCAATCTGCGGGTGTTATTAACCTTGTATGGACACTCCCAGCTGTTCGCAGAGGGCAGTGTGAACTGCCTGCGGGGGAGATGCGATGCGGGAACTGGCACTGGAATTGCGCTGGTTCCCGCATCACATATGTGTGAACACAGACTAAATGTTTGGTGAAAGTCACCTTAAAGCGTTTGTTACCCCAACACTTCATACTCCTGATATGTGTCTGCTGTACCATGTACTTGTATGAGTATCCTGTTCTCTTTGTATTGCTTCCTTTATGCAAAACCCCTGGTGTCCCTGATAGTCCCTCTGCTTTCCTATTAGAAACTGACCACACTAAGCAGGAGAGCACACCATGGTTGTTTCTCTAGCTATGCTGGGAACTCAGTATGCTCTCCTCCAATGATCAGATTTGTCACTGCACAGCCATTCACTGGGAAGCTAAGTGTACTGCTGTTTCTCCTCCCCCCTGCTCTTAAGCCTCGTACACACGATCGGATTGTTGGCCAACAAAACCGTGGAATTTTGTCCGAAGGGCGTTGGCCCAAACTTGTCTTGCATACACACGGCCACACAATTGTTGGCCAACAATTACGAACGTAGTGACGTACTAGGTGGTTTTTCAGCTCTTTAGCGCCACCCTTTGGGCCCCTTCTGCTAATTTCGTGTTAGTAGAAGTTTGGTGAGTGTTGATCCGCGCTTTTCATTTCGCGCTTTTCAGTTCGATTCTGAACGGCTGTTCGTCAACCAGCCATGTTGCGGAATCGGAGGAGATAACGTGTTATTTATTATTGGCCTTGGAGTTATTGCTTTGACATTATTTTTTGGTTGAATAATAATGATTTCATTTGTTATATTTTCTATATTTTTGGATGCATAGAATGTACTTTTTGGTTAAATTCTATTGGCAGATAGCATGTCTAATTGTATTTGTTTTCTTTTTTTAATGCACAATAAAAATATTGTGTAGAATAATACTTGGCTACGTGTTTTACTTCAAATGACAGTTTGGGAGTCGGCAGTTACATTTTAAAAAATACAATATAAAATTAACAAGAGACACCAACATAGTTGTATCTTTGATCTTGAAAACTACAGGATAATGGTGTTGTGGTAACTTGCCCAAAAAAAAAAACAAAAAAAAAAAAAACCATAATATTATTCTTGATATCACTAGAAAAAAAAAGCCTCTGAAAATTAGTTTACAATAACTCCATCAGTATCACCAGCAAAGCATCTTCATTATTATCCCATTAAAGAAGAAGAGAATTGTGCGCTGCATTTGGAGATTTCATAATTTGCCGCGTCACGAAATGTTAATTCTCCATCATGAACGCTAGTTGACAAGACCGACCGCTTCCGGCTCGTCCTTGCTTCCGAGCATGCGTGTTTGTACTTGGGACTTTTGTCCGAAGGACTTGTGTACACACGATCGGAAAATCCGACAACACACATTTGTCCGCGGAAAATTTGAAAACCTGCCATCCAACATTTGTCCGCGGAAAATCTGACAACAATTGCCTGATGGAGCGTACAAACGGTCAGATTTACCGCCAACAGCCTGTCATCGAACATTTCCCGTCGGAAATGTATGAGGCTTTATACAGCTGCGAACAGAGGGAATGTGATCCCTTTTAAAGGGAAAAAAGGTATTTATAATGTTTTTTTTTTATATCTATACAAAAATGCTTTGACTTTCATTTCTGTTTTAAACTGAATGGGTTGTTTTACAAGGTGATCGTTTACAATCACTTTAACAGTTTGATACATTTGCCCTTAAGTGTCAGCATGACTGCCATACAAAGCGGTGAGCAATGGCAGCCGACATATCTCACTCATGACATCTGTGCTTTAGGTAAATGTATAATTTTTTTTTTAATGAAATTTATTTGCAAATAAAAAAAATTATAGCAAATGTGTCTATAAACATATGAATTTACGTCACCCAAGGGGGAACACAAGGCAATAACCAGGCCAGCGTCAAGAGGTAAAACTCCTGATAATGTAGCTCAATGGCTCAATAAAAATCTAGTTCCATCCAGTAACTGCGGCCTGGGTGCCTTGCAGTGATCTTGACATGTTGGGGAAAAGCTCACGTAGTACAATCACACACACTATATACTTTGAGTACCATTTCACACAGAATGGCGTTCACAATAACCCCATATAGCCTATCTCCAGTCATCTGTTCTCGCACCCAAATGGCACCAGCTGGCTAGAACCGCTCCCATACTGGATTGGACTTCCTACTTGTATTCCTGTGTGACATTTTTTTTATTTTCCGAACCTCAGCAGATGTAAACACTTGACTATCACATTTATATGAGCTTATTGGACATCCTATTCCAAAACCATCCATCTGGATCTGTCAATTACAATTAGAGACAACATGTCTGAAAGCAAAGAGGTTCTGCTTTGCTCTCTCTTTTTAACATGCACCATCCAATGAATGCATCCTGTATTAAAGTGTTTAAAGACCCTAAACTTTTTTTTATAGTTTTTGGTGAACAATTATATCCCCTGTAGACATGTGCAGAAAGAAAAAATTTGTTTCGTTTCGATTCGTTATTTACATAAATTTGTTTAGTTAAATTTGTTTCATTTGTTTAATTCGTTTTCGGAATTCGTTTCGTATAATCGACTTCAAATTGTTTTGAAAAGTTTTCGAATCGATTTGAAAAGTTTTCGAATCAATTTCGAATATTTTTCTAATCAGTTTTGAATAGTTTTCGAATTCGAATTGTTTTCCAAAAAAAAAAAATAGAATAAAAAATAAAGGAATAGAATTGAAAAAAAAACAATTCATTTTTTTCTATTCTATTCCTTTATTTTCTATTCTATTTTATGCTCTTTGGAAATTGGAAAACTATTTGAATTCGAAAAGTATTTGAAAATGATTCGAATTTCCTCCAAATTTTGTTTCGTTATTTCAGATTCATTTAAATTCGGTACTATTCTTTTCTAATTAATAATTAGAATTCAGAACAAAACGAACTGCACATGTCTAATCCCCTGTCAGTTTATTGTTTGCTGTCTCCGAACAGATGGGGAGATGGGGAGAATGTCATCAGTGGAAGATTGTATGGGCTGCTAAAGCAGGCGGACGTGCTTAAAGAGGATCTTCACCCTAGAGAGAAAACACAGGCAGAGGAACGAAGGAACTTGCAGAGCTGTGCTGTGAATAGACAAGCTCTCTGCTTATCTACCTCTAAGCTCCCTCCCCGATGCAAATTTCCAGTTGCTGTTATCTTGTGTGTGGAGAGCTTGTCAGAAGTGAATCATGCTGATAACAGAGGAACGGAGCAGCAGAAAGTCACGGGACTTAGAGCTTTGGAGAGATATAAGTAAACACTACAGAGATATGTGCCTAGGTCAAATGTTCATGAATGGGTTTTACAACCACTTTAAAAGGCAGCAGCTAAAAATACCGTAGCTGCTGACTTTTAACCCCTTCCCGCCGACCGTACGCAGATGTGCGTACTCGGCTTTCCGGGGTTATACCGGGATGATGCCTGCAGCTGCAGGCATCATCCCGGTACCGTTGTTTAGAGCGGGCGATCGGCTACCCGTATATAACAACCAATGCGGCTAAAAGCCGCTCGGCTGTTATACCGGAGGAGCGGGAGGGGACACCCCCCCCTCCCGCCGCCTCCCGCCGCTCTTACCGGGCCTCCCGTGCGATCGGGAAGCCCGGTGTCCAATCGTCTGTCTCCGGCGGCTGTGGGCGGGCTGGAACGAAGCCGTGGGCGGCTTCGTTCCAGCCTTCTCAATGTAAACGCGGAAGCGACGTCATGACGTCACTTCCCGTTTACTCGGCTGCCAATGGCGCCGAATTTTAAAAAATATACAGTATTCAGAATCGCCGTTTTCGGCGATCTGAATACTTTGAAGTGCAGAGGAGGGATCGGGGGTCTTTTAGACCCCCGATCCCTCCATAAAGAGTACCTGTCACCACCTATTACTGTCACAAGGGATGTTTACATTCCTTGTGACAGCAATAAAAGTAAAAAAAAAAACATTTTTTTTAAAAACACAATTTATAAGTCTAAAAATAAATAAAATAAATAAAAAAAACAAACAAATTTTTTAAAGCGCCCCCGTCCCCGCGAGCTCGCGCAGCGAAGAAAACGCATACGGAAGTCGCGCCCGCATATGTAAACGGTGTTCAAATCACACATGTGAGGTATCGCCGCGATCGTCAGAGTGAGAGCAATAATTCTAGCCCTAGACCTCCTCTGTAACTCTAACCTGGTAACCGTAAAAAAAATTTAAAGCGTTGCCTATGGAAATTCATAGCTACCATAGTTTGTCGCCATTCCACGTGTGCGTGCAATTATAAAGCGTGACATGTTTGGTATCTATTTACTCGGCATAACATCATCTTTCACATTATACAAAAAAATTGGGGTAACTTTACTGTTTGGATTTTTTCAAATTCATGGAAGTGTCCCTTTTCCAAAAATTTGCGTTTAAAACACCGCTGCACAAATACCGTGTGATATAAAATATTGCAACAATCTCCATTTTATTCTCTAGATTCTCTGCTAAAAAAATATATATAATGTTTGGGGGTTCTAAGTAATTTTCTAGCAAAAAATATGGATTTTAACTTGTAAACACCAAATTTCAAAAATAGGCTTAGTCATGAAAGGGTTAATAAAAGGACACTTACCTGTCCAGAGATCCAGTTCTGTCCATAACCTGGGCCGGTTCTTTGGCTGGTTCTTTGGCGGTCTGGATAGGGTGCCAAGAATAGCTACATAGATATAGATATAGCGATAGATAGATAGATAGATAGATAGATAGATAGATAGATAGATAGATAGATAGATAGATAGATAGATAGATAGATAGATAGATAGATAGATAGATATCAGTGGCGGAACTACCAGGGTTGCAAAGAGCGCCCCTCTTATACAGCCCAGAGCCTGCACTGACAGTTCCCCCTCCCTCCTCCCTTGCCGGTTAAGGGCTCTCCTTTTCTCACACAGACACAGCGTGGGAGGAAAGGACTGCTGTTAACCGGCAAGTCTGTTTACATGTGATCAGCTGATCACATGGTACAGGGCCACTGTGATTGGCCCTTCACCGCGATCTGTGATCAGGTGAAGGACACAGCAGTCACAGAGCACGCTGAATGCGCACCCCAGGGGGCAAACGGGGGGCAGGGTTCCATGGAGGCCCGGGGCTACGATGGAAGGGGGGGGGTCAGGGGGGCCCTTCATGGTTTCTTGCACCGGGGCCCTGAGGGTTCTAGTTACGCCCCAGATAGATAGATAGATAGATAGATAGATAGATAGATAGATAGATAGATAGATAGATAGATAGATAGATAGATAGATAGATAGATAGTGAGCTGTGGCAATGTGCACTGACATACTGTATATCTTCCAATTGATTCCTCCCTCCCCACTACACATCATGGATGGAGGAATCTCCATTGCCAGCTATTGTATTGATAAGTCCCCTATATAAAGTCCCCTAGTATTTCCTTGAGGGGTTCTCCTTATATAATATTGTTCTAAGTGGGACGTTGGCAACATATGGGTCTTCTTGGCTGGATTTCTATAAAACTATTGTATTGAGCAGCACACCTGAGGCTTCTACCTAAGATCACAGAAGAAAGAAGACTTCTCAAAGGTTAGTGTGGTCATGCTGTCGAGCTGACCAATGAGCGCTTGCCATCACAAGCATTATGATGGATGCTCACTCCAGGGCGGTGTATTGCGGTGTACAGACCTCTACATCGGCAGCACGGGGCATCGCGGTCTCTATGTGCAGTAAGGACCGGAGAGGTGGCCAAAGATATTTGGAGTCAGTTCACCTTTCCATTCCTTTGGTAACAAAAAGACGAACGTACCCTTTAATTCAGAGTACCATCTTATTTTTACAACAATGATTGCCATGGTATTTCTGGCACACGCTGCGCTCCGACAAACTCAATCTTTCTGCCGGTGCGGCGCGACGGCGGTGGGCAATTTGCTGGTGAAAAACGTCCATCACATGCAACTTCTCAGCAAGGCAAGTGCCCAAAAATCGAAAAGCTGAGCTCCTCTCGCTGTTCAATAGCGCTTGTTACCCAGCCACTTGTCAGACAGAAGAGCGCGGCCGGGCATAATGCCTATTGAGCATGCTAAGTAGACGGATCAGCACTTAGAAGGATAAGCATCAGAGTTAGCTGGGGAGCTCTTGAAGAATCAGAGCAGGTACTGCAATAGTATTTGTTGTCTCTGTGGCAACCAGACAGGCTACCGGCGTGCGTGTCAGACACATTCTCTTATTTCGCCTCCGTCCTTCTGCGGGTGAAAAGAAAAAGGGAAAAAAAAAAAAAAGAGCTTTTGTTTAGGAGGTTAATTCAGTGCGCCGCTGCCTTGATAGACAGCAAGACTGCAGGAAGCCGGAATACTTCAGCTTTGATTGGGATGCATTTTCTAGAGCCGGCGCAGTAATGGCGGGGTCGGGAGCCTCTGGGGCACGCGCTGCTTTTATGTAACGCCGTTAACAGCAAATTATAGACTTAAAGCTGAACTTTGGGTAGACGTAAATAAAAAAAAAAAGAGCACCATTTTGTGAAGTGTCCAATAAAACATCGTCAAACTGTGTCTAAACCCAAGAACAAAAATTGAATATATTGAGGCTTTATGGCTTTGTTTATAATTGCAGCTGGTGGGGAGCGGCAAAAATAGGCGGCTGGGGCACGATTTTACAGCGCCCTGACCTTAAAGTGGAAGAAAAACTAGCTACAACTATTCTCAAAAATCCCCCCCCCCCCCCCCCCCCCGTCTCCTTCTGCCTAACTTGTATAAAAAAAAGATCGATGTACTTACCTATTTTGAATCTGGTCAGGTCTGGTCATGTGACCCTGCAGCGCTGTGTTAGCCCTTGTTCACACTGCTGCGGCTTCAAAGTCACGTGACTTTCACACGACTTTCCTGCCCGACTTCTTTAACAGAAGTCAATGCAAGTCTTGTTGAAGTCGCACCAGGAGCCTTATTCCAAGTTGGAGTGACTTGAGTCGCACCGATTAGAACGGTTCCACTGCCGTTATTGGAAAGCGACTTGAATTGCAACCTCAAAATCTCAGGTCGCCTGACAAGTCGCGGCAGTGTGAACCACGGCTAAGGCCTGGTTCACACCTATGCATTTTTAGTGCATTTTCAGTATTACAAAAATGCACTACAGTCCATTTAACATGGTCTCCTATGGGCCACATTCACATCTGTGCATTTTATGGAAAGGGCCAGGGACTTTTTTCTGGTCTTTGGTTCCATAGACTTCAATGGATCAAAAATGTGGCCTGGTTCACACCTATGCAGGTTGCAGTTTGCATATCCCAGGTGCATGTTGCGTTTTTCAATACACATTTTTGATCCATTGAAGTCTACGGAACCAAAAACCTGAAAAAAGTCCCTGGCCCTTTCCATAAAATGCACAGATGTGAACGTGGCCCATAGGAAACCATGTTAAATGGACTGTAGTGTGTTTCTGCAAAACTGAAAACGCATTAAAAAATGCATGTGTGTGAACCAGGACTAAGGCACACCTATGCATGTTGCTTTTGAGCGTTTTTGGAGTTTTTTTTTCATGCTTGCCACGTTTTTGAGCAGCGTTTTTTGCGGCGTTTTTGCCGCGTTTTGCGTTTTTTTTTTTTTTTTTTTTTACAGTTTTTTTTACAGTCTTAAAAAAATAAAAAATAAAAAAACGTCAAAAACGCATCAAAAATGCTGCAAAAACAGTGCACTTGCGTTTTTGATGCTTGCCCATTGAATTCTATTACATGCAAAACGCTGCATTTTGCATGAAAAAAAGTCCCTGACCCTTTCCAAAAATGCAGAGATACAAAAAGGCATTGATGTGAACATGTTCCATAGGAACCCATGTTAAAAAATTCCCATGCATTTCTGCAAAATGCAAAATGCATCAAAAAACGCGCTAGTGTGAATGGAGCCTAAGGGAGCGCTCGACAACAGCTGAGAACTCTGGGAGCCGTGATGTCCTCACAGGCTCCAATGGCCCAGCCGTTGTTGGTGCTCCCTCCTCTGCCCTGCAGCAGCTGCTCACTGACACAGGAGAGCTGGAGCTGCGGGATCACGTGACCGGACCGGAGCCAATAAAAAATAGGTGAGTACACAGATCTTTTTCATATAGGTTAGGCGGAATAGGTAGGAGGAGATGGGAGGGAACATTTTGAAGAATAGTTATAGTTAGGATTTCTCTTCCACTTTAACCTAACATAACAGCCAATCAGGTGGTATACATGCTGCAGCCATTGCAAAAATTATACCGCTGCCAAATGCAACCGATCCAAGTAAATAGGGCTATGCAGCTCGATGCTGCAGACTTTCAAAGACATACTGCCTCCCAGCTGCCTCTTATGCCGCGTACACACGATCGGACTTTACGGCATACTTGGTCCGGCGAACCGGAGTCCGTCGGACAATTCGATCGTGTGTGGGCTCCAGCGGACTTTTTTTTCTCAAAAGTTTGACGGACCTAGAAATAAAACATGTTTCAAATCTGTCCAACGGACTTGAGTCCGGTCGAAAAGTCCGCTCGTCTGTATGCTAGTCCGACGGACAAAAACCCACGCTAGGTCAGCTATTGGCTACTGGCTATGAACTTCCTTGTTTTAGTCCGGTCGTACGTCATCACGTACGAATCCGTCTGACTTTGGTTGATCGTGTGTAGGCAAGTCCGTTCATTCGGAAAGTCCGTCGTAAAGTCAGTCGAAAAGTACGCCGGACAAAGTCTGCCGTAAAGTACGCTCGTGTGTACGCGGCATTAGGCTCGATTCACATCTATGCATGTTGCTTTTGAGCGTTTCTGCAGTGTTTTTTGCGGTGCTTGCCGCGTTTTTGAACAGCATTTTTACAGCGTTTTTGCAAAGTTATGTGTTTTTTTTTTTTACAGTTTTGTTTTTATACTGTATACAGTGTAAAAAACAAAACAAAAAAAACCCGCCAAAAAAGCAAAACGCTGCAAAAATGCTGCAAAAACGCTGTACTTACGTTTTTGATGCTGGTCCATTGAATTCTATTACATGCAAAACCGCTGCATTTTGCATGAAAAAAAGTCCCTGACCTTTTTGCATTTTGCAGATTTGCACTACAGTCCATTTAACATGGTTTCCTATGGAACATGTTCTTTAGTGCAAATCTACAAAATGCAAAAAGCACTAAAAATGCATAGGTGTGAATCAAGCCTTAACTGGGGTGGATCGCTTTTCAGAGGGAAGGCAAAAAATCTAGGACGCAGTTGCAACAATTCCCACGGGGGAGGAGTGCGCTTTTTATCTTACAAAAATTCTATTGTGTGTGTTTTTTTTATTTTATTTCATCCTTGCCAGGAATACACGTCCTATCCAAGAGCGACAATGCTTACCCACTGTACTGTATCTTTGGAAGAGCAGTGTGTTCAACCTAGCGCAGGAAGAGCGTTTAGGTCTTTAGTGAGCCTCCTCATCTCTCTAAGATAGAGGGAGGTGTTCTGTTGTTCACAGACATAAGACTTGCTTGAGATAACACTGCAGACAGCACAGGAACTTGCAAGCGCACTGGATATCTTGCAGGATCAACTGTTATTTCTTTCTTTCTTTTTTTTTTTACAAAAAGCTTTCATTGACATCTTTATCAGGCTAAAAAGTTTATAAGGAATAAGTTCCTTGTTAGGGTTGCCACCTTTTCTTCAAGCCAAACCCGAACACTTTAACGGCGCACAGCAATTCTTTTCTGTAGTATACAAAACAAATGAAAAACAAAAAGTAGTACAAACAGATGTAAAACCCGTATAACCTTTTTTTTTTTTAATTGTGCTGCACCAAAACGCATAGTATTTTGTTACTATACATTTTGCCGCAGGGGGATGAGCGCAAAAACAAGGTGTGTGGTTGTGCCATTTAGACTTAATGGCACCATTGCACACCTGCAAAAAGGGCTGAGTGTTTTTGTGCATTGCAGGAATGGACACAATTTTGGTCACACTCGTGCAACACATAAATATCCACCTAGGGCAGGGGTAATAAATAAAAATTCAAGGAACTCAAATTCAATTTTCTTCCAGCTGAGGTCCAAATTGCTCTCTAATATAACATAAAGGTAGGCCAACCACATCCATAATTGAAATAAAATAAAATAAAACCACCTTACATAAGGTGTCCCCATCAGAGTCCCCCTATACATCAGGTGTCCCCTACCAGAGTCTCCCCTTACATCTGGTATCCCCATCAGAGTATTCCTGTACATCTGGTGTCCCTATCAGAGTCCCCCTATACATCTGGTGTCCCCATCAGAGTCCCCCTGTACATCTGGTGTCGCCATCAGAGTCCCCCTGTACATCTGGTGTCCCCATCAGAGTCCCCCTATACATCTGGTGTCCCCATTGGAGTCCCCTTATACATCTGGTGTCCCCATCGGTGTTCCCCTATACATCTGGTGTCCCCATCGGTGTTCCCCTATACATCTGGTGTCCCCATCGGAGTCCCCCTAAACATCTATTGTCCCCAGCGGAGTCCCCCTATACATCAGGTGTCCCCACCAGAGTCCCCCTATTTATCTGGTGTCCCCATCAGAGTCCCCCTATACACCTGGTGTCCCCATCAGAGTCCCCCTATACATCTGATGTCCCCATTAGAGTCCCCCTTATATCAGGTGTCCCCATCAGAGTCCCGCCACACATCACAATTCCCCCTTACATCAGGGGCCCTCAGGTGTGCTTCCACACATCAGAATTGCCCCCCCCCCTTTCCTCTGTACTCACAGATCACAAACTGCAAAGAAAGCAGCCCCTCCTTCCTCTCTCCAGTGTCCAGACATTCTGTCTTCACTCCCTTGCAGTGTCACTGAGACTGAGGTGAGTTCTCAGTCTCAGTGCCAACTCTTTATTGGGGCGATAGGGAGGAGAACGCCTAATCCACTCCCAGCTATCTTAGGAAGCTATGGTCCAGTCTGAGCCTGAAAACCGGACACATGAATCAAAACCCAGGCTGTCTGGGTAAATCCCGGACAGGTGGCAACCCTAGTTTACATACACTTTAAAGCTGAACTTTTGATCCAGGAGTTCAGGTTTAAATCTATTCTTGCACTGAGCTGGCAGAAACACATGAACCCGTCTTCATATTTACCTCCTGTAATCCTTTGCACAGCAGCACTGGAAGAGGGAGGGGCAGCACACTGAGCCAATCAGGATTCTACTACTTTGCATAGTGCTGTCAATCAAA
Organism: Lithobates septentrionalis; assembly: GCA_037952835.1. Lineage (NCBI taxonomy): Eukaryota > Metazoa > Chordata > Amphibia > Anura > Ranidae > Lithobates > Lithobates septentrionalis. The sequence continues at coordinate 193,877 of JBBDGP010001902.1, read as the reverse complement.
AATGGAAGCATACCCCAGGCCTCAGTCCCATTGATTTAGTTACTGACAGAATTCTATTATAAAGACGTCTGTAACTGGAACTTAGATTAATATGAGGTGAAACACTGCATCTTCTCTTGGGATATTATATTACTTTATATGAATGTATCTACATGCATGTTGAGTGGCAACTTGTGCAGTTAGGCTAGAAGCATATGAGCGATTTTAAGGGGTCATTCAGGCATGCAACAACCCTTGCCGCCCCTCTGAAAAGCGATCAGTGGTGAATAATTTTTTGAGGGTGGTTGACAGGAGGCTGGGAATCTGTATGTCGCCTTCTCACTGCCTGTTTTAAATCTCAAAAGACCGAACCACCACACAGGGCGCTTTAATCATGGCCCCATTAACTTAAATGGGTTGAGTTCAGCCGAGTTACATTTTTGCTGTGGCCCCTGTATGTGTACAGCCCTGAGTGGCTGCATGACTTGTTTTGGTGGGTGGTCGGGTAGCGGTAAACCCATAGCTCAAACGCCTGCTTTTTACCACCCCCTATCCGCACTTTTGAACAAGCCCTTAGTTGCGTGACCTTTCTACTAAAATCACTAAGGCCCCTTTCACACGGGGCAGATTCATTTTGGCGGACTCCGCTTGCTCAGCGGAGGATCGATCTGATCGATGCCAGGGGATGACAAGTCCGTCTCCGCTCACTGCGCAGACACAGACCTGTCAGAGCCCCGCTCACCTCTATGGGGAGATTGGATGAAAATGGATCGGCTGTCCGCTTTCATCCGATCCGCCAGATGGATGGTAAAATAGGACCAGCATCCGCCTGGATTTAGCAGCCAGGATCGGATATCGGCGGATTTCATTGGACATGTGTCCGCTGACGTCCGCTGCTCCATAGGGCTCAATAGATGATCCAATCAGGTCCGCCTGAAAAACGGACAGGAGGACCTGATCGGACAGCCTGTGTGAAAGGGGAACAATTAGCTCCCTATGTAAGTACACTAATAGCATGTAGAATCAATTAACCACTAATGATCACAGAATGCTCCAAATCTGTGCGATTAATCACTTCTACAGGTTACTTTTGTGCCTTACTCCATAGGAGGCCATTTGTTCCATGTGCATAGAGATTGATTAATACTCCTAGTGATTAATCATTCATTGTTTTAGTAGCATGAGCGTACTAATAAAAATTACCAAAGTGTATGTATACCCCAAGGCCCCTTTCACACGGGGCAGAATCCATCCAAGCATATCTGCCTGCTCCGCAGGGGAACTCTCCATTGAGTCGCTGAGCGGGGGGGGGGGGGATAGTGACAGGTCCGTGTCCACTCTGCATAGCGGATACAGAGCACGCTGTTCTGTATGGGGCGGTCGAATTGAAACGGACTGCATGTCTGTTCCATCCGATTGTCATCTGATCTGATCCCCCGGATGAATGACCAATGTATCCCCACCCGTCTGTTTTTAGCGGACCAGATTGGATCCGAATTGGATGGTGACAGTGGACACATGACATCTATAGAAAACAATGGGTGGTCCGATCGGGTCCGCCTGAGAAACGGATAGGTGGACCCGATCGGCCCACTGGTCTCAAAGGCTCGATTCGCATCTATGCATGTTGCTTTTGAGCGTTTCTGCAGTGCTTTTTGCTGTGCTTTCCACGGGTTTTAACTGCATTTTTACCACAATTTTGCCACGATTTGCGTTTTGTGTTTTTTTTTTGTTTTTTTTTGCTTTACATTCACTGTATATAGCCGGTTGCTAAGGAGTGGGCGGGGAAGCCAGCCGCTGCGTCCTTAACAACCGATGAGTCATCAGCTGTCAGCGGGGCTCCCCGCTAACAGCTGAATGTAAAAAAAAAGATAAAAAATAACACGCTCTTCCTCCGATGATGGCTGGCTCTGTTGTGTCAGCTCCCGCTGTCTTCAATTTCTTATATAGCCATCTGGTGACATCACTGGGAGAGCCCGTCCCCTTGTGACGTCACGTGACGCGATCTGTTGAATATACAACTGGAAACATTTTGTTTTATCTGTTAGACAACTGCAAACAAATCTGGTGATCCTGCGGGAAAGTCAGAGCTTTCTGTGTCTTCTGCATATGTTCTTGTGTTATTTCAAAGAGCCCTCCTAGTTCTAATCTTGGACTGCTTGATATGTAACCTTTAGGTTGTAGAGATCTAAAAGTGGGAGTGGCTGAGTAGTTCACCAAAACACAAAGGGCAGGGCTGACACCACTTAGCCCACAAAAAATCTGTGCTGTTAGTGGTGCAGTACTGAGGAAAAAAAAGTAAAAATGTGTTAACTGGTTGAGAAAAGAGACATACATGTCTGTGGGCGGCAGAGGTTTCTGTGATAAGAGCAAGCTGTCAAAAAAAAATCTCTTGCTCTGTACTAATGATTGGGAACTGGCAGGACTGCCTTCCTATCATGTGCCCAGTGTGACAGCCAATCACAGTGGGCACATAATTGGACAGACCTCCTTGCCCCCCGGGCTTACAAACCCAATAAAAGGGGCATTTGGGTGGGTAAAAGTAAAGTAAAACTCCCATTAAAATGATATATGGGCTGCAACACTTAGCCCTCGTTCACACCGATGCGATTTGTCATGTGACAGTTCAAAATCATGACAAGTCGCACCATATTTTAGGCAATGGAACTGTTCAAATCGTTGCGACTCAGGTCGCAGCGATTTTGAAAAAGGTTTCTGCACTTGACTTCTGTTAAATGAAGTCGCACACTGCAATGAAATCAGGGATCCAAATCACACTGATCTGCGGCTTTGAAATCAAACTGAAGTAGCTCGATTTCAAAGCTCCACTGGTGTGAACCAGGGCTTAAAGTGGTTGTAAACCTCAGACATGAAGAACGAATAAAGCATATCCTTCTGTAGTGTGTACTTGTCTCAATTAAAAGCGCTAAGTGTCATTTCTGTCTACTGCTTTGTTTCTCCCCTATCAGCATGAATCACTTCTGACAAATTTTCCTGACACCAAGAGAAAAATGGTGACAGGGGAGGGACCTCTAGCAGATTGACAGCCTCAGCTCTGTTCCTGTATGCAGGGGGGTGTTCCTTCCATCCAATCAGCTCTCTGAGCTCTGCAGAGTATATAAGTTCAGCTCTCCTCCCCATTTTTCTGAACTCTCAGACCAGCTTAGAAATTAAGCACCTTGAACAGATGTAGAGAGCCTCCCACACTCCAAAGTTATGCTGGTAGGTAATTGGCTCCTGTCTAAATTGACCCTAGTGTATGAATGTGAGTTAGGGACCTTAGATTGTAAGCTCCTTGAGGCCAGGGACTGTTGCCCATAAGTGCAACCTATCAATGCCCAGCAGTGCCCCCTATCAGTGCCCATCAGTTCCGCTTATCAGTGCCTCCTTATCAGTGCCCACCAGTGCTGCCTCAACAGTGCCCATCAGTGCTGCCAATCTTTGCCCTCGAGTGCTGCCAATCTGTGCCCACCAGTCCTGCCCATCTGTGCCCTCCTGTGCTGCCAATCTGTGCCCATCAGTGTCTCCTCATCAGTGACACCTACCAGTGCCTATCAGTGCCGCCTATCAGTGCCTCCTATAAGTGCCCATCAGTGCTGCCTATCAGTGTCCAACAGTGCCACCTATTAGTGCCACCTATCAGTGCCGCCTATCAGTGCAGCCATGTCAGTGCCGCCTCATTAGTGCCCATTAGTGCAGCCTGTCACCGCCCATCAATGCCCATCAAATGACCTGTTTGCAAAACGTTATATCAAACTATGAAAGTTTTTATTTTTTCAAAATTTTCAGTCTGTATTCATTTATTAAAAAACATTAAAAAAAAAACCCCAGTTGCGATTAAATACCACCAAAAGAAAGATCTTTTTGTGTGAAAAAAATGATAAAAATTTCATATGGGTACAGTGTTGCATGGCCGCGCAATTGTCATTCAAAGTGCGACATCGCTGAAAGCTGAAATGGAGTGGATAGAGTGGTCCAGGTCATCCCACACACACTCAGGTGACAGTTGAAGATCAGATAATACTAGTTTACTTTATATCTCTGGGGAGAGATAAAAAAAATATAAAAAAAGGCGAATCGCACATCTTTCAATTGATTTATAAATGTTCCACAACGGCGTTCCTTTATTTGGAATGACAGCATTACCAAAATCAAGCTGCCTTGTGAACAGTTAAATCACCCAATACCGGCTAAGCCTCATTACGTTAGTTTGCTGGTAGCAATTTCAGTTACTTAGATAATGAGATGAATTAGCTAATTAAATGTGACTGCTGTTACAGCGAGGCAGGTAATACCGCCAAGGTGGTGAATAAAACAAACGTCCGGGGACTAATAAAAAGAGAACAGAGATCTATAGTGCTGTGTTCTCCCAAAGCTGCCCAGTCACCGAGCATTCATGTTAAAAGTTCAGCTGGTGGACCACAGGGCTTAGGAGGATCCAGATGTGCCAGCATGGCCAACTTCTATGGGCACATAGTGGTAAGCCAGGTTTCCCTTGAGTCTTGCACAGTTGTACAGGCTCCTCTCCTGGACTGAAATTTCTTAGTCTGATTTCACTGCACACTGTGAGCTGCAAATCAGATAGATCCATCTAATTTCTTGGCTGGAGAACGTCCATCATCATCTATCACCAGGCCTGCCCCTTTAATTTATTGGATTTCTGTTCTTTCGCTCATGGAGGCTCAGCATCACATGTGGATGTTACCCATGCAAATATAGCCTGCCAAGGAACACCCACTGCTCCAGACTGGCATCCACCTATCATGACATTCCTCCAAGAGCCAGCCCACTGGTGAAATCAGGGCCTAAAGTGTTACTAAACCCACAACAGTAAAATCAGTCTGTATATGCAGTAAAGCATGCTTGTTATACTCGCTGTGGAACCCAAAGGGTTAATCCTCCGCATTGTGTAAAAAGGCTGTTTGATCCTGTCTTCTCTGATCCTCCCCTTCTTCCACAGTCCCCAATCCATCTCCTGATAGAACAGAGCCTTGGGGCACTCTGCACATGCTCAGTTTGGTGTGTATTGCTAGAGAGTTTTATGGTTGTTTTTTTTGGGAGGGTGCATGTGATTGACACAGGGCCAATCAGCACTGGACAAGACAGAGGGTCAGGGGTTCTGCAGCCTCATAGGACAGTCGGAGGAGAATGAAAACTCCTCCTACAAGCTGTACCAGAGCGATTTCCACACACAAGAAGTGCTGTAAAGATCCTCCAACAAGAGCAAAGCACACACTGACTCTTTCCCTCAGTAGTGGACCACTCTGCATATAGCGGTCAAACACGCTCAATTAACCCAACGCCAGGTCATCACATCCACATGACCATCAGATATCTGTATCTCTATCGGTATTAGAATCTCCATCGAAGATGTACCTCAGATCATTTGGGATTTGGGATAAGTATACTTCATTGTGCAGTATTCTTAATAACCAACAATTTATTTAAAATTCGCCAGGATACTCACAAACATAGATGTATAAAATTGTATGTCAATCCATATAATCACAAGAATGTTTTCAACCACTAAGATGGTCAACTCACACGGCTTGGTGACGTCACGTGACCAAGATCCATCCGACACGTTTCGTCATATAGACGTCATCAGAAGTCACAAGATTGCTATATAATGCTGGTGAGAAAAGTTATTTAGTAGTTTATATTTACTAAAATAATTGCATTTCCATGTTCTGTGTACTGTGGGAGACCAGATATAGTGAATGCAGAGTCCTGGGTTTAGTAACACTTTAAGAGATCCTACAGACATTGTTCAGTCAGCCAATAACATCATATATGGTGAGCGTTAGTGTTCTGACCCACTTATATGTAATATTTCTGTCTTTTTTTTTAAATTCATGAAGTTATAATATTGTTTTGTAGTATGCTAATATCTAGTGGCAGTTTTGGGCAACTGCAACTTCTTTGCTAATGTGATTTTGGTATCTTCCTCTTTCCTCTCCTCCGGTTTAGTGCTAGTTAGTTTCGTCCTAGCTAGACACTCCCCATTTCTTCCATATTCCCTCAGGCTGGGTTCACACTTGTGCGATGCGAGAACCCTGCGAATCAACTGCATTTTCCCGCATCGCACCCGACTCGCGCAGCAGTTCACACTGCCATATGCGAACTGCCGGGAGTGTCAATAAATTGTTAATGACACCCATATTTCAGCTTGCATATTGCACTGCGAACTGATAGTGCGTCATGAATTGGATCGCATGCGATCCGATTCTGGTGCAGACCAAAAAAAGGGTTCTGTGCGAGTTTGTTCCGAATGTGATGCGATATCAGCCATACTATCTGTATCGTTAAAATCGCATCGCACAGACATTGCATGTGATTTGCACTGCAGTGCGGCACGAATCACATGCGATCTCGCAGAGCGCACTGGTGTGAACCGATACTAAGAGCCCTTTCACACCGGGCCGCCCATATCGTTGGTGGTAAAACGCCGCTATTTTTAGCGGCGTTTTACCGTTGGATTAGCGGCGCATTTCGGCAGCAGCGGTGGAGGAGCGGTAAACACACCGCTCCAAAGAAGCTGCTGGCAGGACTTTTTTTCCCGTCCTGCCAGCGCAGCGCTCCGGTGTGAAAGCCCTCGGGCTTTCACACTGGAGACAATGCTGCAGCTGTTTGAGGACGGATTGCAGGCGCTATTTTTAACGCTATAGTGCCTGCAAAACGCCCTCGGTGTGAAAGGGGTCTTAGTCACTGTTATTCACAGAGACAGGACTCAGAAAAGTCATTGTCCTCTCACATTAAAGCCTCATATACACGATCGGATTTTCCGCAGACAAAACGTCAGACTTTTGTCCGAAGGGCGTTGGCCAGGAACTTGTCTTGCATACAAACGGCAAGGAATTGTCGGCCAACAAACACGAACGTAGTGACGTACTACGTGGTTTTTCAGCTCTTTAGTGCCACCCTTTGGGCTCCTGCTAATTTCGTGTTTGTAGAAGTTTGGTGAGTGTTGATTCACGCTTTTCAGTTTGTTTCTGAACGGCCGTTCGTCAACCAGTCATGTTGCGGAATCGGAGGAGATAACGTGTTATTTATTATTGGCCTTGGAGTTATTGCTTTGACCCAAGTCCAGTCCAGAAACAGGAGGAGGAGGATTTCTTGGACCAAAAATTGGTTGCTTTATTAATCGTGACCAATTATGTCATATGCCTTTGCTGCGGGAGCTCCAGGAGAATAATCCGAATTATTTTCGGAATTATGTCCGGATGACGGACCCCTGCTTTCACCAACTCTTGGCATTGTTGACCCCCTATATTAAGAAGCAGGACACATGCATGAGGCTTTTTATTATTTTTTGGTTATTTTTGGATGCATAGAATGCACTTTTTGGTTAAGTTCTATTGGCAGATAGCATGTCTAATTTTATTTGTTTTCTTTTTTTAATGCACAATAAAAAAAATTGTGTAGAATAATACTTGGCTATGTGTTTTACTTCAAATGACAGTTTGGGAGTAGGCAGTTACATTTTAAAAAATACAATATAAAATTGACAAGGGACACCAACATAGTTGTATCTTTGATCTTAAAAATTATGGGATAACGGTGTTGTGGTAACTTGCACCACAAAAAAATAAAAAGCATAATGTTATTATTCTTGATATCACTAGAAAAATAAAGCCTTTGAAAATTTGTTTGCAATAACTCCATCAGTATCACCAGCAAAGCAGCTTCATTATTATCCCATTAAAGAAGAAGAGAATTGTGCGCTGCATTTCGAGATTTCAGAATTTGCCACGTCACAAATGTTAATTCTCCATTATGAACGCTAGTTTACAAGACTAACCGCTTCCGGCTCATCCTTGCTTCCGAGCATGCGTGTTTGTACTTTGGACTTTTGTCCGACGGACTTGTGTACACACGCTCGGAAAATCCGACAACAGACATTTGTTCGCGGAAAATTTTAAAGCCCGCCATCCAAAATTTGTCCGCGGAAAATCCGACAACAATTGTCCGATGGAGCGTACACACGGTCGGATGACAGCATGCCATCACACCATTCCCGTCTGAAAAAATCCGATCGTGTGTACGAGGCTCCACCTCTGTGCTGCAACTGTCTGAAATAAAATCACATTGGATTCCACATCTGTGTCTTATTGAAAAGTTAAGCTGCCTGTGGATAGTGCCAAGTCAGCAGGTGACCATACTGTGCCAGACAGACCGGGTCTAAGGAGGTATGTCAGTAAATAAAGCGCCATTTTCAAACAGAACAGTTAGACTATTGTGGAATGTTACCGTTTTACCTTTAATTCAAAGTGAATCCTTACAGACTACATAAATGACTCCCAATAAAATCACAGTGTCTTTGCAACACGCCATGTCCAGCGACCGAATCGTTCTCCTACAGCCCTCTAATTAACATTGTCATTCTATCTCTCTTTGCATCGTTTAAGGAGGTGTGAAAACTAGCGAGAGGTTGACAACACCAGGTACCCATTATATCAAATGATGAAATGGTGTCGGTGTCACATTAATTGGATAATTAGCTGATAATTAATACAGCCTCTAAACTCTGCCTCACCAGCTTCCCCCGGAGGGTGCAGCTCAGCGATCGGGCCAAGTCATGCAAGATAAGTAAATAAACTGGTTGTGTGGGAGAGAACTGGGATAAGTCTTGTAAAAAAATGGAGTATTTGTCATTGGAGCTTGTCACCAGAAAAAAGAGGAATCATCCCCACATAGATTTTACATCAGACTGTAGGGTTGTCCCGATACCGATACTAGTATCGGTATCGGCACCGATACCAAGCATTTGCCCGAGTACTTGTACTCGGGCAAATGCTCCCGATGCTTCCCCCGATACCTGGACAGTCAGCGGTGATCGGTGCGTGGGGGAGTTACAAGCTTCTCCCCCCGCGGCTTTCAGCTGCTTTAGTGAAATCTTTACAGCGGTGATCAGTGCTTGTAACTCCCCCACACGCGATCACCGCTGACTGTCACCGCATCCTCCTCCAGTCCCCCTCCATGCCCCCTCCGTTCTGCTGTCCCAGTCCTTTCTTCCTCCATGTCCCCCTCCGTTCTGCTGCTGTCCCCCTCCGTTCTGCTGTCCCCCTCCCTTCTTCCTCCACATCCCCCGCCATTCTGCTGCTGTCCCCCGCCATTCTGCTGTCCCCCTCCTTTCTTCCTCCGTGTCCCCCTCCGTTCTGCTGCTGTCCCCTTCCGTTCTGCTGTCCCCCTCCGTTCTGCTGTCCCCCTCCCTTCTTCCTCCATGTCCCCCGCCGTTCTGCTGCTGTCCCCCGCCGTTCTGCTTGCTGTCCCCCTCCGTTCTGCTGCTGTCCCCCTCCGTTCTGCTGTCCCCCTCCCTTCTTCCTCCATGTCCCCCGCCATTCTGCTGCTGCCCCCCTCCGTTCTGCTGTCCCCCTCCGTTCTGCTGTCCCCCTTCTTTCTTCCTCCATGTCCCCCTCCGTTCTGCTGCTGTCCCCCTCCGTTCTGCTGTCCCCCTCCGTTCTGCTGTCCCCCTCCCTTCTTCCTCCATGTCCCCCGCCGTTCTGCTGCTGTCCCCCGCCGTTCTGCTGCTGTCCCCCTCCGTTCTGCTGCTGTCCCCCTCCGTTCTGCTGCTGTCCCCCTCCGTTCTTCCTCCATGTCCCCCTCCATTCTGCTGCTGTCCCCCTCCATTCTGCTGCTGTCCCCCTCCATTCTGCTGCTGTCCCCCTCCATTCTTCTACTGTCCCCTTCCCTTCTTCCTCCATGTCCCCCGCCATTCTGCTGCTGTCCCCCGCCGTTCTACTGCTGTCCCCCTCCGTTCTGCTGCTGTCCCCCTCCCTTCTTCCTCCATGTCCCCCTCCATTCTGCTACTGTCCCCCTCCATTCTGCTGCTGTCCCCCTCCATTCTTCTGCTGTCCCCCTCCATTCTTCTGCTGTCCCCCTCCATTCTGCTGCTGCCCCCCTCCAGTTTTCTTCCGTGTCCCCCTCCGTTCTGCTGTCCCTCTCCATGTCATCCTCCTTCCTTTTCTGTATGGACAGAGTCGGCTGACTCTGTCCATTCACTTAACTGAAACATTGTAACCTCCTGTGATTACGACCTCTCAGTTTATGAATGGAGAGGAGCCGTTGTCTTCTCTCCATTCATTTTCAGTGCAGCTGAGGCTGCAGAGAAAGGAACTGGGGAATCTCTATCCTCTGTCTCTTTCTCTGTCTCAAGAGGGACTTTTCAGGGGTCTATTAAAACCCCTGATATTTCACAAATCCCCCCAACAGGGCTAATTAAAAAAATAAAAAAAGTATTGCAATAAATAATAAAAAAAAATTATTGTAAAAAATAATAAAAATTTAAATAAAAAACACACAGATACCATCCACCCCCTCCCTCCCCTAAAAAAGAAAAAAAAGAAAGCATTGTAAAAAAAAAATTGTAAAAAAACCCCCCAAAAAACTGTCACGTGACATTAAAAAAAAAGTATCAGTAATCGGTATCGGTAAGTACTTGAAAAAAAGTATTGGTACTTGTACTCGGTCCTAAAAAAGGGATTCTCCCAGCGTTCCACAGTCACAGTCACCCTATTAATAATTTACAGGTGGAAGCAGCTGCTGGCAAACCGCTTCCAAATCTGACATTTACTATATAACCAAAAGTATTGGGACGCCTGCCTTTACCCACACATGAACTTTAATGGCATCCCAGTCTTAAAGTGGATGTAAACCCGAAATTTTTTTTTTTTTTTTTGATGTCATGATGTAGAGTATAAGATTTCCTATCATTTGAGCCCAGTCTTGCCACAAAGAGTTAATCCAGCTCTGAGCAATCCTCTTTTATTGTTCAGTGAAATAAAACTTGACAAACAGAGAAAAACTTTGTCAAATCCTCCCCCTTGCTGTGAGTGACAGGTGATTTACATCTCGTGCACTAGCCTAAGACAATCATTATTTTTTAATTCCCTCCCCCACTCCTTTCTTCAGCAGCTCTGCAAGGATTGGCTGTTCCACACCTCAGCATGATTGGTCATGCTGAAGTCATGTGGTTACTTTCCTGTCTTTTCACTGGATGTTAGAGATCATAGCAGAAGTTTAGTGTAAGAAATACACAGGAGAAAATGCATATTGACAAGGGGAGTGTAGAGGTGGGCGGGGAGTCTACTGACATCACGACTCCACCCACCGAGCTCCAGACAACAGACCCACCCACAGAATCTGCAGTTTTTCGGGTCTCATAACAGACAGAGGGGAGACATTTGACAGGTAAAGATACATGCAGGAGGCGTGTATATCCTTATAGATAACCCCTATGGCAGTAGTTTAGAAAGGATGACATTGGGTTTACATCCACTTTAAGCCCCATACACACTATTACATTTTCTGCAGATTTTTGTCTTCAGATTTACCATATAATATGAGGTCAAACCTTAATGCCCCGTACACACGATCGGACATTCCGACAACAAAAGCCATGGATTTTTTTCGAAGGATGTTGGCTCAGACTTGTCCTGCATACACACGGTCACACAAATCTTGTCGGAAATTCCGAACGTCAAGAACGCGGTGACGTACAAGACGTATGACGAGCCGAGAAAATGAAGTTCAATAGCCAGTGCAGCTCTTCTGCTTGATTCCGAGCATGCGTGGAACTTTGTGCGTCGGAATTGTGTACACACGATACGGAATTTACGACAACGGATTTTGTTGTCGGAAAATTTGAGATCCAGATCTCAAATTTTGTGTGACGGAAATTCCGATGGAAAATGTCCGATGGAGCCGACACACGGTCAGAATTTCCAACAACAAGCTCCCATCGAACATTTTCCGTCAGAAAATCCGACTGTGTGCACAGGGCATAAGTGTTTCAATCTGTATGCAATCAGGAAGGCCCTTGCACTACATGGTTTTGGTAAAGACAAAAATCTGCAGAAAATCTAATCATGTGTATGGAGCTTACATCTGTAGGGTTCAATATTGAGTTGGTCCACCCTTTGCAGCTATAACAGCTTCAACTCTTCTGGGAAGACTGTCTACAAGGTTTAGGAGGGTGTCTATGGGAATGTTTGACCAGAAACACTTTTGTGAGGTTAGAGACGGTTGTGGGAATGAGAAGGCCTGGCTCGCAGTCTCCACTCTAATTCATCCCAAAGGTGTTCTATTGGGTTGAGGTCAGGACTCTGTGCAGGCCAGACAAGTTCCTCCACCACAAAGTCGCTCATCCATGTCTTTATGGATCTTGCTTTGTGCACTTGTCCAAATCATTTTGGGGAGGGGGGATTATGGTGTGGGGGGTTGTTTTTCAGGGGTTGGTCTTGGCCCCTTAGTTCTAGTGAAGGGAACTCTTAAAGCGTCAGCATACCAAGACATTTTGGATAATTTCATGCTCCAAACTTTGTGGGAACAGTTTGGGGATGGCCTCTGCACACCAGTGCATTAAACGAAGGTCCAGAAACGCCGATTTCAGTATTCAGACAGTATTCAGAAACGCAGATTTTGGAGTTCTGAATACTCTTAAGTCTTTTAGACCCCCGATCCCTCCATAAACAGTACCTGTCACTGCCCATTACTGTCACAAGGGATGTCCTTGTGACAGCAATAAAAGTGATCAGATTTTTTTTTTTTTAAAGGGATAATGTAAAAAAATAAATATTTTTTTGAAAGCGTCCCTGTCCCTGTCTGCTTGCACGCAAAGAAAACGCATTCGTAAGTCGTGCCCGCAAATGTAACCGGTGTTCAAATCACACATGTGAGTTATCGCTGCGATCGTCAGAGTGAGATTGTTTTTAAAGCGTCGCCCATGGAGATTTTTAGGTACTGTAGTTTGTCGCCACTCCACCAGTGTGCGCAATTTCAAAGCATGACATGTTAGGTATCTATTTACTCGGCGCAACATCATCTTTCACATTTTACAAAAAGTGTATTTTTTCCCAAAAAATTGCGTTTGAAAGACCGCTGCGCAAATACAGTATGACATAACATATTGCAACAATCGCCATTTTATTCTCTAGGGTCTCTGCTAAAAATATATATATATATATATATATATATATAATGTTTGGGGGTTCTAAGTAATTTTCTAGCAAAAAATATGGATTTTAACTTGTAAGCAACAAATGTCAGAAATAGGCTTAGGCATGAAAAGGATAAGGCCATGGATGAGCGAGTTTGGAGTGGAGGAACTTGACTGGCCTCCACAGAATCCTGACCTCAACCTGATAGAACACCTTTGGGATGAATTAGAGCGGAGACTGCGAGCCAGGCCTTCTCGTCCAACATCAGTGCCTGACCTCACAAATGCCCTTCTGGAAGAATGGTCAAACATTCCCATAGACACATTCCTAAACCTTGTGGACAGCCTTCCCAGAAGAGTTGAAGCTGTTATAGCTGCAAAGGGCGGAGCCAACTCATTATTGAACCCTACGGACTAAAGCTGGCCATACACCATACAATTTTCCTGTTCAATTTTCTTTAGATTTACCTTCAACTATGTAGTACAAGGGCCTGCCTGATTGCATCCAAATTGAAAGTGTTTAGGTTTCACCTCATATTATATGGTTTTGGTAAATCTAAAGGAAAGTTGAACAGGAAAATTGAATAGTGTATGGCCAGCCTTAGACTGGGATGCCATTAAAGTTCATGTGTGTGTAAAGGCAGGTGTCCCAATACTTTTGACAATATAGTGTGTATCATAAGGGTCTCTTTAAGATGGGCAATTGGAAGTTAGTTTGAAAAGGGCAGCTGAGCCAGGGTTTTTTCTGCCCCCTGGCCACCCACCCGAAATGGAAAAATACAGCCAGATGGGGGGATGTACGCATGCTGTAGATGCAGCAATTTTAATGCAGGGTGCAGATTTTGACAGGTGGTATCACCTGTCAAACTTGCCCATTGACTTCAATAGGGCTGCGTTGCAACCGTGTGCAATGCACAGTAGTGCGGCATTACAGGGTTAAATCAGCTGGTGAGGAGGTGGTATAATACCTCCTCACCATCTGTCAAATGCCCTCTGAAAAGCAATCCAAACTCAGATTGCTCTTCACAGGGCACCAAAGCCCTTAGTGAATATTCCATTTTTTTCAGTAGGCAAATCTACTACGAATAGCTCTCCATGGTGCTGAAATTGGTATTATTTCTCCCTGCTATGAGGGGTTCCCACCATCCCTGCTGTGTGTTTTTTTTATATTATTTTGAATTTTATATTATGTTGAATGTGACAGGAGGAGTCGGAACACACAAAGGTGACAGAAGGTTGTGCATCACACAACATTCACCCAAGTTTCATACAATTTTCTAATTTCTGGGTAAAACGCTGTGTGACTGAATACCCCAGTACATATATAAAGTAACATGTCTGGATAGAATACTGGGATCTGCCATTACTGAGTTGTGTCAGAAGGTGCAGAATCCAGTACTGTCTTCCTTAGCCCACGTTCACACTGTTCTGTAGCAAAATTGCAGTAAAAACACATATGTGTTTTTGCCACAGTAACATAAATACGAAACAAACAAGCATATAAAAATATGAAATCGAAAATTACTTTTAATAAATTCTGCAATGATTAATTAAAATACACGATTGCTTGCACTGACTGCATGCTTGTTGTGCCACACTAACAGGCATAATTATAAAGCAGTAAATCTGACTTTTAACAAAATATTCCCTGATGAATCTATTTTTAATTACAGATAAGGACACAGTTAATGACAGATGTCGTGGCATCTAACATACATATGTCTATGTTTATATTTTCTGTTTAAAATGTACATATATTTCATATTTGTCCTTTTTTCTTAAACCTGACCATAATAAGTTATAAATAAAAAAAAGATTTTATATACCGTATATATATATAGATATATATATCTATCTAGATATATAGATATATATATCTATATATCTAGATAGATATATATATCTATATATATAGATAGATATATATATCTATATATATAGATAGATATATATATCTATATATATAGATAGATATATATATCTATATATATAGATAGATATATATATCTATATATATAGATATATATATATCTATCTATATATATAGATATATAGATAGATATAGATAAATTTATATAATATATATATCTATAGATAGATAGATATAGATAGATATAGATAGATAGATATAGATAGATATATCTATCTATCTATCTATATATATATATATATATCTTTTTTTATTTTTAACTTATTACGGACAAATCTGAAATATTACATATGAATATTATGCAGTTTTTTATCTGGCCTACAGGAGGAGCTCTAGTCTCCTTTTGAACATCATTCATCTGATTACCTTTCAGCTGTGCTGAGAGAAGCCCATTGCTTACAGAACTTAAAGTGTAACTAATGTCGGCCATAGATGGAGCAAAAGTGGTTGCAGGAAAGAAATTTTCTTGATTCACTTGATTCCCCCATCAACACAGACAGTGATGCAGAGCTTTTGTGTTCTCCCGGCGGGGAGGGGGGGGGGGGGAGCTATCCCTGCTGGGAGAACACAGTGTTTTTTGCTAGCGGCTATAACAATCGCATGTACAATCCGGCAAGGCTGGTTGTACCCAAGTTGATTGATCGATCAACTTGGATACATTCATCTGCCTATACGTGGTTCAAACCATCAATGGCTGGCTTAAACTGTATTTGAGCACCAGTAACTGAAAAAGATGCAATTTTTGCAATGAAAAGATTCATTTTTAATATTCAAAGCAAGCTCACCCATCCATCCATGTGTAGCGCATCCCCCGTAGGAGCCGCTGGTGAATAGGGATCCCCCTCCCCCACCACATTTTTCACAGGTTTATTGAAACAGGAAACAGTCCTTGCAGCTTTTTTATTTTTATTTTTTTATTTTTTTATTTAGGGGTTAACTTGTATGGGTATAGGTGTATTATGGGATGCCCACTTGACTGCAACAAAGTCTCTTCAGGGACACTCAACTATATACACTCTCTATGTACTCCTCTTCCTCCAGCACATCATTTTCTTGCAGAAACACTCAGGCCTAGCTGGAACACTGTTTAGGTGGGATCTGACAAGGCACTCAGCCAGATCCAGCAAAAGCCCTTTGCAGGCAGGGACCGTGGGCCCCTATGATGTGTAGGAAAGTCGGTGTCCAGCTACATTACTGTGGCTACGGATCCCAGCACCACCTTTTCAGGCACTGCCAGCCCACCTGGCTGCAGCTGCCCCTTTCACTAGCCCTTCTGACTAATCTTCCACAGTCTTTCCAGACTGACTCTCCAGCCATCCCAGACTGCCACTCACAAGTCCTCTCCGGCTGTCTCTCAGTCCTCCCAGACTGCCCACTCTCCAGTCACCTGGCTGTCTTCTCCCTGGAGATCTCCTTGATGTGCTCGCTGGCTCCTGCTGTCCTCACACCTGCTCCTGTGCCTCTGGACAGGCCTTCTCCTTGAGTTGTCAGAGGATCCCTCCAGCGCCCGAGGTCCCCCCCTCTCTCCCCAGACTAGGGGGTTACCCTCAAGGTCCTCCAACAGCCTCCTCACTACTCCATCTTCAGCTTCCACCCAAACTCACACTGCCCTTGCTGGCCTGACCCAGAGTATTTAAGAGGTGCCCTCCCCCTGCCAGCCCGTTTGGCTGGGGATTGGTTGGGAACCTCATCAATACTCTATGCAACTCCTCCTAACCTCCCTCCCATTCTTCTGGAAGTTTCAGCAAATAGGGGGAGGTACCAGAGGTGCTGCCTGATGAGTCATCCAGCCTCCCTGGATCACTCACCCTGACCCAGATTCAAAACACAGGCTGGGCTGACAGCCAAGCTTAAATTTACCTACACTACAAAAACCTATGTACATTACCTAGCACTCTACACTAGAGGGTGCTACACATGTTTATTTTGTTGAGAAATCACTTTCTCAACGGCCATCTTGAGTAAGGTGAATCATGTAGCATTTACCTCCTGGAATCCATCTGCCCTTAGCTCAGGCATGCAGACAATAGGGGGTGCTAAGCTGAGAGAGCCCCTCCTCCAAACAAAAGGAAAATAATGCCCATGAAGACTCCTAGGATTGATGACATCATTTTGGCCTTGGCCAGAAACCAGGAAGCAACTGCAAAAAGTGTAAAAAAAAAAAAAAGTTTAGCGCAAGTAAATATAATATACCTTTCCTATCTATTTGCTAAGGCTACTTTCACACTGGGGTGGTGGGTGCGTTGGCGGCAAAGCGCCGTTATTTTTAGTGGCGCTTTACCGTCAATTTCAGGGGCTATTCGGCCACTAGTGAGGTGCTTTTACCCCCCCGCTAGCGGCCGAGAAAGGGTTAAAACCACCGCAAAGCTATGCCGGCGGTATAGCCGCACTGCCCCATTGATTTCAATGGGCAGGGGCGCTGTAGGAGCGGTGTATACACACCGCTCCTTCACCGCTCCAAAGATGCTGCTTGCAGGAGTTTTTTTAACGTCCTGCAAGCGCACCGCACTCGGGGCTTTCACACTGGAGAGACAGGAGAGGCTTTTTATAGGCGCTATGCAGGCGCTATTTTTAGCACTGTAACGCCTGTAAAGCGCCTCAGTGTGAAAGGGGTCTAAGGCTAGAACATAAGGATTAAAAATAGTTATTGTTGATTTAGGCAGCTTAGCTCTGCTTTAGGACCTGCTCACGTCTGCGCATAGCAGATACATGCGTTTCTGCCCGCGTTTCCTCAAACTCATAAAAAAATGTGCTAAAAGTGCACGACGTGCTTCCAGTGCCATTATTTCTTAAAGTGGAACTTCACTCTCTCAATCCACACTGACTACTTTTAATCCTTATGCTGCTAGCCTTAGTAAATAGATAGGAAAGTATATCATATTTGCTTGTTTTAAACTTTTTTATTTATTTTTTTACATTTCTTCAATTATTTCCTGGTTTCAATGCCTAGGCAAATTATGTTTTACATCCCATGAGTCTTCAGTAGGGGAGGAGGGGCACACCCTCACCTGCTTGCATACCTGACCTAAGGGCAGATGGATTCCAGGAAGTAAATGCTAAATCAATCATCTGCCCTTACGCAAGATGGCCGTGGCCAGAAATTCTAGGGGGGGGGGGGGGGGGTGTTTAAAGCGATTTCTCAACCAAATAAAGCATGGAGACATGGATGAGTGAGTTTGCTTTAAATATTCAAAATTCATTTAAATAGCATTTTCGGTTTGTGGTGCTCAGAAGAAGTATATGTAGCAAAGTCCCGGGGCCCCTGAGGCCTAATGGTGACCTCCAGAGATAGGGACAGCTGACATTCTTCAGTGTAGAGTTGGTTACAAGGCATGGTGGGTGTGATGCAAGATAAAATGGTGGGCGCCGGACACTTATTGAATGCAAAGAGATTTATTGTCTCTTAAACAGAACTGTGGGAGAGAGGGTTAGGGCCGGGACACTCTTGCAATGCTGATTGGCAGACTCCAGGATTTTCTATAGGTAGACAGCTATACAGGTGAAGGCCTCCAGCCGGACACCACTTCTGTATAGGTAGGACCGCTGTCTCCTATGGCAACAATCTTGTAGCTGTTCTTAACGGTAATGGTATTCAACTATCTGCAACACAAACAGTTCTCCTTACCCCACACTCATTCACAGTGGGTCTTCACTCAACGAGCTCCCAGTCTCTCTCACTAGACTTCAGATCCACTAGCCACTCTGGATCCCATGAGTATCTTCCTCAAGCGTCACCCCCGCTTCACCGCTGGGTCCCTGGCTTGGCACTCACAGATACTCCTCAAGCTTCACCCACGCTGACACGTTAGGTCCCTGGCTTGGCACTCCACAAGCGTGACCTCTACTGGGTCCCTGGCTTGGCACTCATAGATATTCCTCAAGCTTCACCCACGCTGACACGCTAGGTCCCTGGCTTGGCACTCCACAAGCGGGACCTCTACTGGGTCCCTGGCTTGGCACTCACAGATACTCCTCAAGCTTCACCCACGCTGACACGTTAGGTCCCTGGCTTGGCATTCCACAAGCGTGACCTCTACTGGGTCCCTGGCTTGGCAAAGCAGGCTGTCTCTTTAGATAACCTGTAGTGCTCTGGGAAAACTTTGTCCTGTTTAAATGTAAATCTGTAAAACAAAGATTAAATATAGATTATATATAAATTGCCTAAATTAATTTTTTTCCCGATAAAGAGCAGTTGCGATCACTGTGTACGCAGTAGTTTTCTTCTGCGCTCCCCCATGGTCAAGTCACTGCACAGTACTACCCAGCAAACACTGCTTCACCCTTGACATAAATTGTTTCTGAAGCCAGAGCAGGCTCCCTGGAGCACAGACCACTGTTTACATTCGATCTGATAAGTACCACTTGTGCAAACACAAATTACATGGAGGTGATTGGAGAAGTATGTGGAGTGCAAGAAGCCGGACTCTGCAGTGGCACCAAGCAAGACGGTGCCTCCTGCTCAGCCATATATGGCCTCATTTATAAAAAGTGCCTGAAAGGACGACTGCCTGTGTTGCCTATAGCAACCAATCAGATTCTTCTTTAATGTTTCTAATGCCCAGTACACACGAGCGGAATTTCCGTCGGAAAGATCTTGGATGGTTTTTCCGATGGAATTCCGCTCAAGCTTGCCTTGCATACACACGGTCACACAAAAGTTCTCTGAACTTTCGACCATCAAAAACGCGGTGGCGTACAACACTACGAGGAGCCGAGAAAATGAAGTTAAATGCTTCCGAGCATGCATCAAATTGTTTCCGAGCATGCGTAGGAATTTTGCGCGTCGGAATTGCTACAGATGGTCGGAATTTCCGATCAGAACTTTTTCCGACCAAAAAATAGAGAACATGCTCTCAATCTTTTGCTGGTGGGAATTCGGCCAGCAAAAGTCCGATGGAGCATACACACGGTCACATTTTCCGTCCAAAAGCTCTCATCGGTCTTTTGCGGGCCGTATTTCCGATCGTGTGTACGGGGCATAAGTAGAAAAAATAGAGATATATTACAAGATTTGATATACATTATATTGCCAAAAGTATTGGGACACCTGCCTTTACACGCACATGAACTTTAATGGCATCTCAGTCTTCGTCTGTAGGGTCCAATATTGAGTTGGTCCACCCTTTGCAGCTATAACAGCTTCAACTCTTCTGGGAAGGCTGTTCACAAGGTTTAGAAGTGTGTCTATAGGAATGTTTGACCATTTTTCCATAAGCGCATTTGTGAGTAGGGTTGCCACCTCATCCCTTTATAACCGAACACACATTAATTACACAGGTTCTGTGGCTTACTAAGGTGGTAATTAAACTCACTTGGTGCCTTAGGCCCCTTTCACACAGGGCAGATCCATTAAGCAGACTTTGCTAGCTCAGCGGGGGGATCGCTGCGTTGATCACTGCTGAGCAGGCAGATGACAGGTCCGTCTCCATTCACTGTGCAGGGACGGACCTGTCAGAGCCCCGCTGTTCTCTATGGGAAGATCGGATGAAAACGGACAGCATGTCCGTTTTCTTCTGATCCGCTGGTCAGATGGCGAACGTATCGCCATCCGTCTGTTTTTCTTGTCGGATTGGATGGCAGGCGGCTGTCAGCGGACACATCTCCGCTGACATCCGCTTGCCCCATACAAGTCAAAGGGTGGCCCGCAAAGATCTGCCTGTCGCTATTTCAGGCGGATCTTTACGGGCTCTTGGGATGAATTTGAGCGAAGACTGAGAGCCAGGCCTTCTCGTCCAACATCAGTGGCTGACCTCACAAATGCGCTTCTGGAAGAATGGTCAAAGATTCCCATAGACACACTCCTAAACCTTGTGGACAGGCTTCCTGGAAGAGTTGAAGCTGTTATAGCTGCAAAGGGTGGGCCAACTCAATATTGAACCCTACGGACTAAAGCCCCGTACACACTATCAGATTTTCTGCTGATTTTTGTCTTCAGATTTACCAAAACCATGTAGTGCAAGGGCCTGCCCGATTGCATACAAATTAAAACTCCTAAGGTTTGACCTCATATTATATGGTTTTGGTAAATCTGAAGGAAAAAATCAGCAGAAAATCTGATAGTGTGTATGGGGCTTAAGACTGGGATGCCATTAAAGTTCATAAAGTAAAGTGTAAAGGCAGGCGTCCCAATACTTTTGGTAATTTAGTATATGATAACAACTGTTCACTTTTTTTTTTTTTTTTTTTTTTGGATTACAGTAGTAAACAGTTAAGACCCTGTCTTTTTTTTTTTTTTTTTTTTTTTAATAACAATAATTATTAAGATTTTTTTTTGTTTGCATATAAAAGTAAAAAGATACATACACTGTGTACAAAATAGACAAGTAGTAATCATGTCATACTGGAAAGCAATCTAGCTGACAGCAACAGAAATATGGGTAGAGGTCAAACCAGCATGATAAAAGTAGCAACAAGGACCTCTATTATAAGCTATGCAATGCAGTAATTGCATTTCAAAATTAACAGCGTGCAAGCATTTAGATATCAAGAGAGGCTCAATACTTTACTGTTGTGGTAGCCTAAATGCCTTGGTGCAAAATGTCTCAAAATATAAAATAGAATAAAACGAGGAGAAAAAAAAAAAAGGAACAAGATCCCAGAACGGACAGACTAGAAAGGAGAAGGAGGACTGCCGCATTGTCCCAAAACCTCAGTAGAACCCAACGACCAAAGTATGGGCAAAATCTGGCGGAGTCCACTCAGGACCATAGTTCCCGAACGAGATTATGGGCCTTCAGTGTATCATTAATTCTATCTGTCAGTTTCTCCATTAGCCCTCTTTTCACACTGAACGCGGCTTTGAAATCGTGCGAGTTCATGTGAACTCGCACGATCTCAAAGCTGTATTTCAGTCCGACTTCTGGGGCAACTTGAAAGACATCTGTGCAGGTTCATACACAGTCTATTGAAATCGCCCCCAAAGTCGCCAAAAGTAGTGCAGGAACTACTTTTGGAAATCGGCGCGGCCCTGCAAATTCAGCGTCCCACCGATTGGGACGCACCTATTGCCGGAAATAGGCTGTGATTTGACCTGTCAAATCGTGCCGATGTGAACGGGGGCTTAATTCTACTTCTTTAATTCTAGCATACTGTACAGAGCAACTGAGGATGGGGGAGTGTTTTTTTTTCCCAATTAAGTGCTATAAGGCATATGGCAGCTGAAAGCACATGACACATCAACTTTTTATAGGGTTTAGCTAGGTTCAAAGGGGAGAGACCCAGAAGAAAAAAATTAGGGGTAAGTGGGATAGGCACCTCCAAAAATGCGGTGTAACGACCTTTGTACTGAAACCCTAAAAAGGGGTGATTGCAGGACAGCTCCAGTAAATCTAATAAAGTGTGCCTTTATCCTATCCTCCTTTTGCCTATAGCAGGGGTCTCCCAACTTTTCAGTACAAGAGGACCAAGGAATATTTTATAAATATTTGAGGGCCCAAAAAGATTTTCATCAGAGTCCCCTCTTGCATCAGGGTCCCCATCAGAGTCCCCCTTACATCAAATTACCCCCCCCTTTATATCAGGGTCCCTATTAGAGTCCTCCCTTACATCTGAGTCCCCATCACAGCTCCCCTTACATCAAAGTTCCCCCTATATCAGGGTCCCCATCAGATCTCCCCCTTACATCAGTGTCCCCCCTTACATCTGGGTCCCCATCAGATTCCCCCTTACATCAAAGTTCCCCCCTTACATTAGGGTCCCCATCACAGCCCCCATTACATCTGGGTCACCAATAGACTCCCCCTTACATCAAAATCTCCATCAGAGTCCCTCTTATATTTGGGACCCCATCAGAGTCCCCCTTATATTAAAGGTCCCCCCTTACATCAGGGTCCCCATCAGCACTCCCCCTGACATCAGAGTCCTAATCAGAGTACCTCCTTACATCAGGGACCCCATAAAATTTCCCTCTTACATCAAAGTTCTCCCTTACATCAGGTTCCCCATCAGAGTCCCTTGTAACATCGGGGTCCACATCAGAGTCCCCTCTTACATCAGAAGCAAGGACCATAGGCAGCCTCTGCTGAACCAAATCCTCAATCAGTGCATATTGAGGATACACCACTGACCCTAGCTGGGGGCCCGATGTGGCCCATAGGCAAATGTTTGGATCCTTCTGGCCTAGGAGATGATAAAGAAGGTGATCTACATACCTTATTCTTTGTATCCCCTGTAGCCAGTGTTCTCCTCCCCTGTACAATGCTGGTCCTACATTGTACACGATGAGCTGAGATTGTTTGAGAAGAGGCTTCAGGACCTTGTCAGGAGAAAGTCTGGATATTATGCATTGCTCCCTTTAGTATCATGACAGCATGCAGTCTTTTTTGTAATAGTTGTCTATGGGGCCCTGAATTCTTGCAGTTGGAATAGATGCCCATTCATCTTGGCAAAATGCCTCCAGGCCATGCCAAGTCTTTGGTCATCCTGCATGAACCGCACAATTCAGATCTCTCTAGAGTGGCTCGATGATATTAAGATCAGGAGACTGTGATGGTCACTTAAGAACCTTCACCTTTTTCTGTAACCACTGGAGGGTCACACTGGACACACTTTGCTGTCATGGCGTCATATGCTGGGTGTTCAGTGTGCCCCTGTGCCTTTAAGGAGGGGTGGGCTCCCTTCAGGCTCACCTGTCCTCTATCTATCCATCATAATGCATATCCTTCCACTGTGGAGACTCTCACAAATGTATGTAGTTATGACTGCAGATAATACTGGGGTACCGTGAAGTGGCTATGCAGCTTGCGCATGTATTTGCAAATATGTGCAAACTTAACCCCTGTTTTTAACGTATATTATTAGATAGAAACATTTGGTTGGTTGCAGGCTGGTCGGTAAGTAGAGCTGGGAATTTTCCTTGGTTTTGTTTAACCTTTCTTGGTCTACCTGACATTGGCTTGGTATCAAGAGATCCCTGAATTTTCCACTTCTTAATAAGTGATTGAACAGTTCTGGCATATTCAAAGCTTGGGATATCTTTTCATATCCTTTTTCCATCTTTAGAACGTTCCATTACCTTGTTACACAGGTCTTTTGACAGTTCTTTTCTGCTCCCCATGGCTCAGTATCTAGCCTGCTCAGTGCATCCATGTGAGAGCTAACAAACTCATTGAATTTTTGTACCCAGACACTAATTGCAATTTAAAAAGCAAATTAACCTTTAATTGCCATTTTAACCTGTATGTGTCACCTTGTGTGTCTGTACCAAGGCCAAACATTCCAGGGTATGTAAACTTTTGATCAGGGCCAATTGGGTGATTCCTGGTATCATTATGATTTAAAAGGGAGCCAAACAACTATGTGATCACTGTCATTAAATAAAAGACAGGTTTTTTTTTGGCATGATCAGTCATATTTTCAATATCAATACCAAAATTTAATAATCTCTGCCAGGGTATACCAACTTTTGAGCACAACTATATATTACTGTAGTCGTCATTCTCAAGGCAAAAGGAGTATTAAAGTGGTTGTAAAACCAAAAACAAAACAAACAAAAAAAAAACTCCAAGACAAAGGCATAATGAGCTAGTATGCATAGCATACTAGCTCATTATGTATTACTTACCTGAGATCGAAGCCCCCACAGCAGTCCTCGTTCACTGCTCCAGCCGACGACATCGCTCCCGGAGTTACTTCTGCCGCGATGACGTCACTCCCGCGCAAGCGCACGGGAGCCGCTGGTAACGGCACAGCCTGACTGAAGCAACGGCACGTACTGCCATTGCTTCAGTGCGCATGTGCCAATGACGTCGGCACATGCAGATACGGGGGATATCTCCTAAACCGTGTAGGTTTAGGAGATATCTAGGGTAGCTACAGGTAAGCCTTATAGGCTTACCTGTAGCAAAAAGTGGTTGTAAAGGGTTTACAAACACTTTAAGGAGAGGGACCCACTGTAAGGATAGAGATTTTTCCCCAGAGTTCAGCTTTAAAGCCAAAACAATTGATAATATAGTCAAAAAAAATCAACATTCAAAAGATTTGAATTGAATGATCGCAGTTTAAAACTTGGGATATACAGTGCATCTGGAAACTATTCACATCGCTTCACTTTTTCCACATTATGTTATTTACAGCCTTACTCCAAAATGGATACAAAAGAGGAGGGAATTTGGGACTTTGAATGAGGCAATTTGACTTGATAAGTATAATTTGATATAAGTTTATTGATGTGTTGGCATAAGGCTGGATATACAGTCAGGTCCATAAATATTGGGACATCGACACAATTCTAATCTTTTTGGCTCTATACACCACCACAATGGATTTGAAATGAAACGAACAATATGTGCTTTAACTGCAGACTTTCAGCTTTAATTTGAGGGGATTTACATCCAAATCAGGTGAACGGTGTAGGAATTACAACAGTTTGTATATGTGCCTCCCACTTTTTAAGGGACCAAAAGTAATGGGACAGATTAACAATCATCTATCAAACTTTCACTTTTTAATACTTGGTTGCAAATCCTTTGCAGTCAATTACAGCCT
The DNA here is from genome assembly GCA_037952835.1 of Lithobates septentrionalis. Lineage (NCBI taxonomy): Eukaryota > Metazoa > Chordata > Amphibia > Anura > Ranidae > Lithobates > Lithobates septentrionalis. The sequence continues at coordinate 168,546 of JBBDGP010001902.1, read as the reverse complement.
GAAGTCTGGAACGCATAGACATCACCAGACGCTGGGCTTCATCCCTGGTGATGCTCTGCCAGGCCTCTACTGCAACTGTCTTCAGTTCCTGCTTGTTCTTGGGGCATTTTCACTTCAGTTTTGTCTTCAGCAAGTGAAATGCATGCTCAATCGGATTCAGGTCAGGTGATTGACTTGGCCATTGCATAACATTCCACTTCTTTCCCTTAAAAAACTCTTTGGTTGCTTTTGCAGTATGCTTCGGGTCATTGTCCATCTGCACTGTGAAGCGCCGTCCAATGAGTTCTGAAGCATTTTGCTGTATATGAGCAGATAATATTGCCTGAAACACTTCAGAATTCATCCTGCTGCTTTTGTCAGCAGTCACATCATCAATAAATATAAGAGAACCAGTTCCATTGGCAGCCATACATGCCCACGCCATGACAATACCACCACCATGCTTCACTAATGAGGTGGTATGCTTTGGATCATGAGCAGTTCCTTTCCTTCTCCATACTCTTCTCTTCCCATCACTCTGGTACATGTTGATCTTGGTCTCATCTGTCCATAGGATGTTGTTCCAGAACTGTGAAGGCTTTTTTAGATGTTGTTTGGCAAACTCTAATATGGCCTTTCCTGTTTTTGAGGCTCACCAATGGTTTACATCTTGTGGTGAACCCTCTGTATTCACTCTGGTGAAGTCTTCTCTTGATTGTTGCGTTCTTTCTTTTTAAGGATGTTCCAAACAGTTGATTTGGCCACACCTAATATTTTTGCGATCTCTGATGAGTTTGTTTTGTTTTTTCAGCCTAATGATGGCTTGCTTTACTGATAGTGATAGCTCTTTGGATCTCATATTAAAAGTTGACAGCAATACATTCCAAATGCAAATAGCACACTTGAAATGAACTCTGGACTGTTTATCTGCTCCTTGTAAATGGGATAATGAGGGAATAACACACACCTGGCCATGGAACAGCTGAGCAGCCAATTGTCCCATTACTTTTGGTCCCTTAAAAAGTGGGAGGCACATAAACAAACTGTTGTAATTCCTACACCGTTCACCTGATTTGGATGTAAATACCCTCAAATTAAAGCTGAAAGTCTGCAGTTAAAGCAAATCTTGTTTGTTTCATTTCAAATCCATTGTGGTGGTATATAGAGCCAAAAAGATTAGAATTGTGTTGATGTCCCAATATTTATGGACCTGACTGTAAATACATAGCATAGACATATAGCACATACACAGGTAATTTATATATATATATATATATATATATATATATATATATATACACACAATATATACACACACTGTATAGCATGGATCGTCATATTAACATCCATATGCACGCTGACACAAAGGTTAGGCAGCACAATCAACTTTGCAGTACACAACAGTTTAGGATATAGATTAGCACCAGATGTGTGGAAGTATGTATGAAAAATAATGAAATGGGTTAGAATAAAATAGTTAAATATAAAGATGGGGTCCTTAAAAAGCATGTAGCTACATCCTAAATTCCCTGATCCAAAATGGATTAAATTCATTATTTTCCTCAAAATTCTACAAACAATACCCCATAATGACAACATGAAAGAAGTTTGTTTGAAATCTTTGCAAATTTATTAAAAATAAAAAAACAAAAAAAATCCCATGTACATAAGTATTTACAGCCTTTGCCATGACACTCAGCATTGAGCTCAGGTGCATCCACTGATCATCCTTGAGATGTTTCTACAACTTGATTGGAGTCCACCTGTGATAAATTCAGTTGATTGGGCATGATTTGGAAAGCCCCACACCTGTCTATAGAAGGTCCCACAGTTAACAGTGCATGTCAGAGCACAAACCAAGCCATGAAGTCCAAGGAATTGTCTGTAGACCTCCGAGACAGGATTGTATCAAGGCACAGATCTGGGGAAGGGTACAGAAAAAATTCTGCAGCATTGAAGGTCCCAATGAGCTCAGTAGCCTCCATCATCTGTAAATGTGGGACGTTTGGAACCACCAGGACTCTTCCTAGTGCAGGCTGCCCGGCCAAACTGAGCGATCGAGGGAGAAGGGTCCTAGTCAGGGACTTGACCAAGAACCTGATGGTCACTATGACACAGCTCCAGCGTTTCTCTGTGGAGAGAGGAGAACCTTCCAGAACAACCATCTCTGCAGCACTCCACCAATCAGGCCAGACAAAAGCTACTCCTCAGTAAAAGGCACATGACAGCCCACCTGGAGTTTGCCAAAAGGCACCTGAAGGACTCTCAGACCATGAGAAACAAAATTCTCTGGTCTGATGAAACAAAGATTGAACTCTTTGGCCTGAATGGCAAGTGCCATGTCTGGAGGAAAACAGGCACCGCTCATCACCTGGCCAATACCATCCCTACAGTGAAGCATGGTGGTGGCAGCATCATGCTGTGGGGATGTTTTTTAGCGGCAGGAACTGGGAGACTAGTCAGGATCGAGGGAAAGATGAATGCAGCAATGTACAGAGACATCCTTGATGAAAACCTGCTCCAGAGCGCTCTGGACCTCAGGTTCATCTTCCAACAGGACAAGGATCCTAAGCACACAGCCAAGATAACAAAGGAGTGGCTAAGGGACAACTCTGTGCATGTCCTTAAGTGGCCCAGCCAGAGCCCAGACTTGAACCCAATTGTACATCTCTGGAGAGATCTGACAATAGCTGTGCACTGACACTTCCCATCCAACCTGATGGAGCTTGAGAGGTCCTGCAAAGAATGGGAGAAACTGCCCAAACATAGGTGTGCCAAGCTTGTCGCATCATACTCAAAAAGACTCAAGGCTGAAATTGACACCAAAGGAGCTTCAACAAAGTATTGAGCAAAGGCTGTGAATACTTATATACATGAGATTTATTTCATTTTCTAATTTTAATCAATTTGCAAATATTTCAAACAAATTTCTCTCATGTTGTCATTATGGGGTATTGTTTGTAGAATTTTGAGGAAAAATAATGAATTTAATCCATTTTGAAATAAGGCTGTAACATAACAAAATGTGGAAAAAGTGAAGCGATGTGAATACTTTCGGCATGCATTGTATCCAGGGACAGCGGTATTCCAGAGCAAGATAACCAATATTAGGACTTCTCAGGGACAGCTGCAAGGAACTTTCTCCTACACCTCGTACTGGAGGCTCTTCGGGTCCAGATGTCGGTGAGAAGAGGAAATAAGTGACACACATTAACAGTGCCTTCTGTTTAATAAACCCCCCTCCTGGCACCTGCTAGGTGCCATACAATATCCCTTACAACGTCGGCGACATCTGTTCTCTGTGAAGATTGGATTGTGTGTCATGGAGCCGTCTTATTTAAACCATCACCTTGTTACTGTCTATGTGGTTATGTCAGGTCTAGTGAAAGGATGAGGTGTGTGAGAACCTTCTTCAGACTGCAGCATCTGATATCAGCTCTTCACTGGAAGGATCTTCGTGACGGCTCGGGCTGTAGGCTAGTCATAGACAGGAAGAAGCCTAATGAGAATCTCTGCCCATCATCTGTAGCTGCGGTTTCAAAGATAGCCATTGGCAGTGTAGCACCCTCCTAGATAGGTGCTAGGATTAGTTAGGCTGGCCATACACGGTACAAATTTCCTTTCTGCAACCTGTGAATTGTCTTCTCCCGGCGGAGAAGACAGTGATTATTGCTAATGGCTATAGCAGCCGCTAGCGATAATCATAAGAGAATCCGCCAGGCTACCCAAGTTGATTGATCGATCAACTTGACACATTCAGCCTGCCCATTAACGGTTCGAATCTCGGCTGGTTCCTGCTTAACTGGCCGAGATTCGAACCGTGTATGGTCGGCCTTAGATTTAGTACTGGTTCACTGTGTTCAGTGGAGCTGGGTGTTTTTTAATTTAGCCTGCCTATACTGTATCCAGTGTGGCTGAAATTGTTGTGTTAGGTAGATTTAGTTGTGCTCACTGTAATCAGTGCAGCTGCCTTTGATTAACCACTTCGGCCCCAGAAAGATTTGCCCACTTCCTGACCAGGCCATTTTTTGCAATATGGCACTGCATCGCTTTAACTGACAATTGCGCGGTCGTGCGACGCTGTGCCAAAACAAAATTGATGTCCTTTTTTTCGCACAAATAGAGCTTTCTTTTGGTGGTATTTGATCACCTCTATAGTTTTTTATTTCTTGCGCTATAAACAAAAAAAGAGCGTAAATTTTGAAAAAAAAACAATATTTTTTACTTTCTGTTATAATACATATCCAAAAAAACAAATGTATTCATCAGTTTAGGCCAATATGTATTCTTCTACATATTTTTGGTAAAAATATAAATATATATATATATATATATATATATATATATACATATATATATATATATATATATATATATATATATATATATATATATATATATGTAAATATATTATATATATATATATATATATATATATATATATATTTTTTTTTTTTTTTTTTTTACTGGTAATGGCGGCGATCTGCAATTTTTAGTGGGACTGCGACATTGCAGCGGACAAATCTGACCCCAAATGACACTTTTTGGGGACGAGTGACATTATTACATTGATCAGTGCTATAAAAATACACTAATCAATGTATAAATGACACTGGCAGGGAAGGGGTTAAGTGTATTACCTGGGTGTGTTCTAACTGTAGGGGGGATGGGCTGCCAGGGACATGACAGAGATAGCTGTTCTCGATCACTGGGAACAGCAGATATCTGAGATATATAGTCTCCTGTCAGAACGGGGATTCGCCTTGTTTACAAAGACAGATCCCCGTTCTGCCTCTGTGTACAACATTGAGTCCGCTGGACCCGTGGGCGCGTGCCCGCAATCTTACATGCATGTACTGACGTACGGGTACGTCGGTTCACGCAGGAGAGCCGACCTGCCGCAGTATATGTGCGGTGGCTGGTCGGCAAGCAGTTAATTAGGTCAGTTCATTGTTCTTAGCTGCTGCCAGTCTGTTTACTCCCTCTGCTATCCAGAGAGCTGGTAGAATTCTGTGAAACATAGGTGTGGAGCTATGCAGATGGCAGTATAAATATTTATGCCGCCCTGGCCAATCCCAGGGAACAGGGCCCTGAAGGCCTGCTGGGAGTGTGTAGAACTGCTCTGGGTCTTTTTCTGGAGAGGATCAGTCCAAGCCTGGAGGGCTTGGTGCCCGCCAGTGCAACGCTACCATGTGGTTGCTGTTCATAAGGGCCCAGGTGGGCAACCTGAGGGCCTGGATGCTGAAGCTACAGAGGGCTGTCTGCTAAAGATCTAGTCTGCTATCACAGGAGAAAGGTGTCGCTTGGAAGTTGGAAGGAGGTAACCGGTTTTCCCTGAACATTTTGTGAGTACGGACTGTCAAGAGATCTTAAGAGACTTTTGGGCTGCTGCCACCCTCCTTGTGCTAGAGAGTCAGCTCTGTGTTTGTTAAAGGGGACATCGACTGGTGTCCTGAAGAGCCTAGTGTATCTAATTTTTTTGTGAAGGGACTATGCTCTTATCTAAAAAAAAAAAAAAAAAAAAAAAAGGGCAGTTGCTAACTGCTTCTATTACAAGCCAAGACCACAGCTTGCTACCCTGTTTCCCCGAAAATAAGACCTAGCGTGATTGTCAGTGATGGCTGCAATATAAGCCCTACCCCCCAAATAAGCCCTACCCTGTTTCCCCGAAAATAAGCCCTACCCTGAAAATAAGACCTACAAGGAGTTTAACTAGGGCTTATTTGGGGGGTAGGGCTTATATTGCAGCCATCACCGACAATCGCGCTAGGTCTTATTTTCGGGGAAACAGGGTATATGCAAGGACTTCAGCTTCAGCTTTACAGAATGGAGTTCACTGTCCTCAACCTGTACATAGTTTCTGATTTTGTAGTATCCCACTCAATTCCCTCAACCCTATAAAAGTTCTTCAAAAATAAAAAACGCACAAACAACACCCCTAGACTGGTTATTGAAGAAAAGTATGGCTGAGATCATGTGCCTGGCTGCTGTCTGCTGCTTCCTCTCTACCTTCCTGTAGTCTATCGTGAGCGTGAGCTGGAAGGCCCTGGGGGTCGTGACCTGGAGCCAGACTGCAGCTAAATCCATCCCCACCACTGGGGGCCTCTGGTGAACACCCGCTGGCCCTTAGATTCCGTGCCCTGGGAAATCTCATGCTCTAGCTCACAGTGTGATCCGTGTTGGTGCTCCAGGATACCTGCTCTCCTAAATCACCTAGAGCTCCATCCGCAGCTCCACTACCTTTGCGGTGCCATCCTGACCCCAACGGGGTGCATCTGTTACTTGGACTCAGGTGACCTGACACCTACTGATTCACTGCACATTGTGAGCTTCTTATGGTGTGCATCAGAAGCTGCAGCTGATCAGATAGAGCCCACCTCGTTTCCTGGCTTGAGGATGTCCAGCATCCAGCCCTTTGCCCCCAAGCCATACTATTCCTGGCCCTCTTCTTTCCTTCATTGGTTTTCAGTTCTTTCAATCATGAAGGCTCAGCTTTACATGTGGGTGCTACAAAGGGCAGCCTACCTAGGATCTCCAGCTCCTCCAGACTTCCACCTGCCCATCAATATATTTGCATCAGCGGTGCATACTAGCTCATTATGCTTTTGCCTTACAGGGTTTTTTTTTTTCCATGTGCGGGTATACAACCACTTTAAGATTTGTTTTACCCTTAGGCGCAAAGGGGTTAAGCTGGTTGCAATGGGAGCCGATGTCATAGGGGCCGCTAGGAGGGGCCCCCGAGCTTTCTGCACTGTGATTGGCTGCACAGTGCTGATGTCATCGGGAGCCTGTCCTACCAGCTACCATTCAGTTTATGACTGTGAGCTGTGGGTGACAATGGGGCATGCCCCAGAAGTACACATACATATGTGGTGGGTGCATATTAAGGCCCACTCACCCTGTCACCACATATTTGCATATATTGGTCATAAACTGGATAAGCTGCTGACATCTGGATAACATTAGGGGTGAATTGATTGGCTAGTTGTGTCGAATTATTGCTTTGCTGGTGTTACCAGGAAAGACCTAAACCATCAAAAAAAATGGTGCTGTGCTTTCGAGAAGACAAATGCTGCTTAGACAGAATGGGCCGCGTTGTCAACTGTGGACACCGTGTCTCCTGTTGAGCAATGGAAAACCCAGATTGATATATTTATGATTGGAGAACAAATATTTATAACAGGTTATCAGGAGAGCCAGAAATCCTTACAATATGACCAATGGATTTATCTTAGGATGTAGCCTCTGTTCACTGTGACAGCAGTACAATGCCCCACCTGTCACACACGGCTAAGGCATACAAAACACACACCCTGACTACACCCAGCCATTTCTGGAGAAGACAATGGCTTAAGAGGAACCTGCAAGATGCATAAAGACAGAAAATGTAGGTATTTTAGGTATTTCGCTCCATACTCCACGAGTTTGGTGTGTCTAGCATCAATGGGGGCCCGAAAACCAGGATCAACCGCGGCCTATTGACTTATAATGGATGCATTTAGGTGACTTTGCAGATCCACTGATCTGGGCTTCCAGGGGCCAATACCCACACATTTGGGAAGCCTGTAGGGGAGGCCTAGCCCTTCACACTCTAAAATATTTGGGTCAAAATCCCACATCTGGGTCCTGAGTTACGAGTACTGTAAATTAAGACTTCCATAGTAAATTCGTCACCATATGGAGCCTGCTGCCACCTACCTCCCTTACTGTCCTCATCTGCAAATGTAAACCTCTGAAAAAACTTGAACTTCTTGGTGTGACCCAGTGGCGGCTGGTGCTCAAAATTTGGGGGGGGGGGGGCGCAACCAATTGCAGCCACTTCTGCCCATCATATGCAGCCACATGTGCCCATCATATGCAGCCACTTGTGCCCATCAAACGCAGCCACTTGTGCACATCAAACGAAGCCATTGTGCCCATGAAACGCAGCCACTTGCCCATCAAATGCATCCACCTGTGCCCATCAAATGCAGCGACTTTGCCCAAACGCATCCACTGTGCCCATCAAATGCAGCCACTTGTGCCCATCAAATGCAGCCACCTGTGCCCATCAAATGCAGCCACCTGTGCCCATCAAACACAGCCACCTATACCCATCAAACGCAGCCACCTGTGCCCATCAAATGCAGCCACCTGTGCCCATCAAACGCAGCCACCTATACCCATCAAACGCAGCCACCTGTGCCCATCAAATGCAGCCACTTGCCCATCAAATGCAGCCACTTGTGCCCTTCAAACGCAGCCACCAGTGCCCATCAAATGCAGCCACTTGCCCATCAAATGCAGCCACCTGTGCCCATCAAACGCAGGCACCTGTGCCCATCAAATGCAGCCACTGTGCCCACCGACCCCCTCCCCCGCACGCATATCGCGGCTCTGGCACCCCCCTGCGCATGCGGATCGCGGCTCTGGCATCCCCGCACGGATCGCGGCTCTGGCACCCGAGGGGGGGTGCCAGACCCGCGATACACACGGGGGGGGGGGGGGAATGCAGCTGACTCAGCCGAGGGGACTTACCTTTCAGAGTGACGACGACCTCAGCTCCAGCATGAGTCTCCTCTCTCCCTCTCCTAAGTGCCAGGCATCCAATAGGGTGACCTGGTGCTTTGGCCAATCAGGAAGCAGGTCTGACGTGAAGGTTAGTGTGAAAATAGTGAAAATTAATTCGCTATTGTCACACAATTGGGTGGGATCAGGGCGCACTCTCTGTGCCCCAAGCCCACCCTATTTTGAAGCCTATTAGAGCCTCTGGCTCTAATCAGGTGCTTCAAAATATATGACCCCCTCCCACCCCCACCATAAGAATCCATGCGTCCGGCGTCCTGAAAGGGGCCGGGCCCATGGGTGGTGGGCGGCGCACGTGCGCCCACAGTGCACGGGCTGCCACTGGTGTGACCTACGCATGTACATCAACCACCACTTCCCACAGTGCAGTGCTTGGTGCCTAAAGCCTCGTAAACACAATCGGATTTTCGGCAGGGAATTGTGTGATGACAGACTGTTTGCCTAAAATCCAACTGTTAGTACGCTCCTTCAGACAATTGTTGTCCAACTTTCCGCCAACAAATGTTGGATGGCAGGCTAGTAAATTTTCGGCGGACAACGATCTGTTGTCAGATTTTCGTATCGTGTGTACACAAGTCTGTGACACAAGTCCAAAGTACAAACACGCATGCTCGGAATCAATGCTCACCAAACACGACATTAGCAGAAGGTGCCCAAAGGGTGGCGCTCAAGAGCTGAAATTCCACGTAGTATGTCACTACATTCGTGTTTTTTGGCCAACAATTGTGTGCCGTTAGTATGCAAGACAAAATCCAGGAACACGCCCTTCCGACAAAAGTCTGACACTTTGTCTGCCAAAAATCCGGTCGTGTGTACGAGGCTTTAGTGCTGCATTGGGCTGCCTTGATTGAGTGTTAATTCATGTCAATTGCCAGAATAAGTGATCATTCTGGCAAACAAAATGGATTAACGCCCAAGCGTTTGAGACGCATAAACACAGCTAAACACGTTTATATGCCATTACTAGGGATGAGCCGAACACCCCCCGGTTCGGTTCGCACCAGAACCCGCGAACGGACCGAAAGTTCGCACGAACGTTAGAACCCCATTGACGTCTATGGGACTCGAACGTTCGAAATCAAAAGTGCTCATTTTAAAGGCTAATTTGCATTGTATTGTCCGAAAAAGGGTTTGGGGACCCGGGTCCTACCCCAGGGGACATGTATCAATGCAAAAAAAACTTTTAAAAACGGCTGTTTTTTCGGGAGCAGTGATTTTAATGATGCTTAAAGTAAAAAAAAAAAAAGTGAAATATTCCTTTAAATATCGTACCTGGGGGGTGTCTATAGTATGCCTGTAAAGTGACGCGTGTTTCCCATGTTTAGAACAGTCCCTGCACCAAATGTCATTTTTAAAGGAAAAAATCTCATTTAAAACTGCTTGCGGGTTTAATGTAATGTCGGGTCATGGCAATATGGATGAAAATCGGTGAGACAAACGGCATGGGTACCCCCCAGTCCATTACCAGGCCCTTTGGGTCTTGTATGGATATTAAGGGGAACCCCGCACCCAAATTAAAATAAGGAAAGGTGTGGGGCCACCAGGCCCTATATACTCTGAACAGCAGTATACAGGCGGTGCAAACAAGACAGGGACTGTAGGTTTGTTGTTAAGTAGAATCTCTTTGTAATTTTGAACGGGTACATTTTTAACGTGTTTAGCTCCAGCCAAAAAATCTTTTTTAAGCTTTTTGGAAAACATAGGGAAGGGTTATCACCCCTGTGACATTTGTTTTGCTGTCTTTCCTCCTCTTCAGAAGATTTCACCTCACTTTTTTGTCCCAATGAAAAATGTTTTTTGAAAATTTGGGTTTTTTTGTGGAACAAGGATTGGAAAGCATCAGTGGAAAGGAGAAATTGTTTTCCCATATTAACTCTTACAGGAGAGAATTTCCCTTCCTAGGGGTAGATTTCATCTCACTTCCTGTTGTCTCCTTCCGTTTGCAAGTAGGAGTCGTTTGTAAGTTAGATGTTTGAAAGTAGGGTCCTGCCCTATATACTCAGCAGAAATTTGGGCCTTAGGTGTTGCTGTGGCCACAACACTGTAAGCCCTCACAGGGCCCTGCTGTGAAATATTAGATCAAGAATTGTAATTACATGCCCCTGTTGAACAGGAGCTGAAAAATTAGGCCTTAGGCACTGGTGCTGGTGCCACAACACTGCAGCCCCTCACAGACACTCTAGTTGGAACGCAGGAACGAGCCCTGCTGCAAAGTATTGCTTCAAAAATTGTAATTACACGCCCCTGTTAGACAGGGGCAGAAAAATTGGGCCTTAGGCACTGGTGCTGGTGCCACAACACTGCAACCCCTCACAGACACTCTAGTTGGAACGCAGGAATGAGCCCTGCTGCAAAGTATTACATCAAAAATTGTAATTAGATAATGTAACTAGACACAGAGCCTGCTTGCCCTCTCTTATTGGCTTGTGACTGTCTGCCTCTCCTTCTTGGCCTTCCAGACATACTAATGGCCTGTAGCTGCACTAAGCTGGGATAGAACACCTGTAATTGTCTTCAGGTAGCTTTATATACTGTAACCAGACAAGCCTGCCTGTCAGTAGGAAGATAACAGGAACGGATCTAGCTGAACACTGTGAGCAGGACGCACTGCACTAAATGTAAATAGCAGGAACGGATCTAGCTGAACACTGTGAGCAGGACGCACTGACTGCACTAAATGTAAATAGCAGGAACGGATCTAGCTGAACACTGTGAGCAGGACGCACTGCACTAAATGTAAATAGCAGGAACGGATCTAGCTGAACACTGTGAGCAGGACGCACTGCACTAAATGTAAATAGCAGGAACAGATCTAGCTGAACACTGTGAGCAGGACGCACTGCACTAAATGTAAATAGCAGGAACGGATCTAGCTGAACACTGTGAGCAGGACGCACTGACTGCACTAAATGTAAATAGCAGGAACAGATCTAGCTGAACACTGTGAGCAGGACGCACTGACTGCACTAAATGTAAATAGCAGGAACGGATCTAACTGAACACTGTGAGCAGGACGCACTGCACTAAATGTAAATAGCAGGAACGGATCTAGCTGAACACTGTGAGCAGGACGCACTGACTGCACTAAATGTAAATAGCAGGAACAGATCTAGCTGAACACTGTGAGCAGGACGCACTGACTGCACTAAATGTAAATAGCAGGAACGGATCTAGCTGAACACTGTGAGCAGGACGCACTGCACTAAATGTAAATAGCAGGAACGGATCTAGCTGAACACTGTGAGCAGGACGCACTGACTGCACTAAATGTAAATAGCAGGAACGGATCTAGCTGAACACTGTGAGCAGGACGCACTGCACTAAATGTAAATAGCAGGAACGGATCTAGCTGAACACTGTGAGCAGGACGCACTGCACTAAATGTAAATAGCAGGAACAGATCTAGCTGAACACTGTGAGCAGGACGCACTGCACTAAATGTAAATAGCAGGAACGGATCTAGCTGAACACTGTGAGCAGGACGCACTGCACTAAATGTAAATAGCAGGAACGGATCTAGCTGAACACTGTGAGCAGGACGCACTGACTGCACTAAATGTAAATAGCAGGAACAGATCTAGCTGAACACTGTGAGCAGGACGCACTGACTGCACTAAATGTAAATAGCAGGAACGGATCTAGCTGAACACTGTGAGCAGGACGCACTGCACTAAATGTAAATAGCAGGAACGGATCTAGCTGAACACTGTGAGCAGGACGCACTGACTGCACTAAATGTAAATAGCAGGAACGGATCTAGCTGAACACTGTGAGCAGGACGCACTGACTGCACTAAATGTAAATAGCAGGAACGGATCTAGCTGAACACTGTGAGCAGGATGCACTGCACTAAATGTAAATAGCAGGAACGGATCTAGCTGAACACTGTGAGCAGGACGCACTGCACTAAATGTAAATAGCAGGAACGGATCTAGCTGAACACTGTGAGCAGGATGCACTGCACTAAATGTAAATAGCAGGAACGGATCTAGCTGAACACTGTGAGCAGGACGCACTGCACTAAATGTAAATAGCAGGAACAGATCTAGCCTAATCTATCTAACTCAAATCAAATGACACTGTCTGTCTCTCTCTCTATCAGCACACCGGAACACACTACACAGGGCCGCCGTGCAGGCGGCCTTATATAGTGTGGGGCGTGTACTAAATCCCCTGAGCCATAATTGGCCAAAGCCACCCTGGCTTTGGCCAATTACAGCTCTCTCTACTGACGGCGCTGTGATTGGCCAAGCATGCGGGTCATAGTGCATGCTTGGCCAATCATCAGCCAGCAATGCACTGCGATGCCGCAGTGAATTATGGGCCGTGACGCGCCACACGAATTTGGCGCGAACGGCCCATAACATTCGCAATTCGACGGACGGTCGAACAGCCGATGTTCGAGTCGAACATGGGTTCGACTCGAACACGAAGCTCATCCCTAGCCATTACACAGCTGCTGCCAGACGTAAAGGTGTTTAGGAGAGATGGGCAAACGCCCGGTGTACATTGGGCCTTAGAGGACACAATAACAAAACTGCTACTTGTGATCAATGTTAGAAGGAACATGTTTTCTTCCAAAAACTTTCCAGAGACGGTCCCTTTTCTTCTCAGTATAGTTTGTTAAACCCTGATAAATAGTGACTATAAACTTCAGATACGCATTGGCTGTTTTTACTTGGGATATTTATGATGGAATGAATTGCTTTTGGACTTTGGTGTGGCACTCTTGTGTCTTTATTGGTGTGGCATTCACGTGTCTTCATTGGTGTGGCACTTTTGTGTCATCATTGGTATGGCATTCTTGTGTCTTCATTGGTGTGGCACTCCTGTCATCCTAGGTGTGGCACTCCTGTCATCCTAGGTGTGGCACTCCTGTCATTTTAGGTGTGGCACTTTTTGTCTTCATTAGTGTGGCACTCTTGTGTGATCATTGATGCAATTTTCTTATTCAACTTCCTTTACATTTACCTTCAACTATGTAGTGCAAGAGCCTGCCTGATTGCATACAAATTTAAAGTGTTCTGGTTATGACCTCATACAGTATTATATGGTTTTGGTAAATCTAAAAGAAAATTGTACACAAAATGGTATAATGTATGGCCAGCCTTAGTGTGGGACTCTTGTGTCTTCATTTGTGTGGCACTCTTGTGTCTTCATTTTGTGTGGCACTCTTCCTGCCATTCTGGTACCTCTTCTTCTCACCCAATACTGACCTTGGCCTGGCTCTGACTCGGCTCCTGGTTACTTATTCCTTACCTCTGCTGCTCAGCTGTGGCCAACTTCTACCTGCCTGACCCCGCATCTGAGATCCTGTATCTACTAGCTTGCCTGCTGCATTTTCTTTAGCTCCACATCTGTTACAAGATCTCCAGATGGTACCCATGGCACTCTGTGCTCTGTTATACCCTGTCTTCAACCCCAGGGAAAACGAGACAAGTAATGTAAGGGAAGCCCCCATGTCAATTCGGCCTGGACCAGGTATGTGACACAGGCATTCTTGTGTCATCTTTATTGTGGCACTCTTCTGTCTTCACTGTCTTCATTTGTGTGGCACTCTTGTGTCATCATTGGCGTGGCACTCTTGTATGATCTTTGGTTTGGCACTCTTGTGTCTTCTATGATCTGGCACTCTTCTGTTTTCATTGGTTTGGCACTCTATGTCATCTTTGGTGTGGTACTCTTGTGTCATCACTGGTGTGACACTCTTCTGTTATCTTTCATGTGGCACTCTTCTGTTATCTTTGGTGTGGCACTCTTTGTCAACACTGGTGTGGCACTTTTTGTCATCACGGGTGTGGCACTCTTTGTCATCACTGTTGTGGCACTTTGTCATCACTGGTGTGGCACTCTTTGTCATCACTGGTGTGGCACTCTTTGTCATCACTGGTGTGGCACTCTTTGTCATCACTGGTGTGGCACTCTTTGTCATCACTGGTGTGGCATCTTGTGTTTTCATTGGTGTGGCACTCTTTGTCATTTTTGGTGTGGCTTTCTGCTGTCTTCATTGGCGTGGCACTCTTTTGTCCTCTTAAACTCCTGGTTTCTACAGAAGGTGCTTTCCAAATGCCCTTGTGTGTTTAACAGCTATATAGCCAGTGCTACCAAATTATTGATCTCGACCTCTAATTGCGTGTACACACGATCGGACTTTTCGACAGCAAAGGTCCGACGGAACGAATCCGTCGGACAATTCAATCGTGTGTGGGCTTCATCTGACCTTTGCTGTTGAAAAATCAGACGGACTTTAGATTTAGAACATGTTTCAAATCTTTCCGATGGACTCGAGTCCGGTCGAAAAATTTGTTCGTCTGTATGCTAGTCTGATGGACAAAAAAGGACACAAGGGCAGCTATTGGCTACTGGCTATTAACTTCCTTATTCTAGTCCCTTCGTACGTCATCACGTTCAAAATGATCGGACTTTGGTGTGATCGTGTGTAGGCAAGTCCGTTTCGTTGGAACTCCGTCGGAACTCCGTCGAAAAGTCCTTCGGAGTTCAGGCGGACGAGAAGTCCGCTCGTGTGTACACGGCATTACTGTTTGATCAAGCTAACAGCAGATCCAACACCTTCCAACTACATCTTTTGAATCTTAAAGTGGTGTTCCGGCTGAAATGATACTTTTTAAATAAAAATACCCCTATAATACACAAGCTTAATGTATTCTAGTAAAGTTAGTCTGTAAACTAAGGTCTGTTTTTTAGTTTATAGCAGTAGTTTGTTATTTTATAAACTTACAGCAGGCCGTGGCCATCTTAAGTGTGGGCATCTGAAGCCAGACTGTATTACTTCTTGGATCTCATCCTTGCAGATCTCGCACATGCTCAGTGCAGCACAAGCAGTTTAATAGGTTTCAGGTCAGGTTTCCATAGCAACGGCAGTTTCAGAGGAAGTTGCCGCCCCTTCCCAGAAGGCATTGCAAACAGGAAATGATGCAATGGGCCATGGCCAGGGAGGAGGAAGTGAAAAATGAATACAGCAGATATACAGTAGGTGCTGAGAAAAAAAAAAATATCCAATTTGTTTACAGTGCACAGTTTAGTGAGGGATGCTGAAGAGTTGTAAAAGTGGGTGGAACTCCACTTTAACATGTTTCATACTCTTGCAGTTGAAGGGGTATTTATTAATGCAGACTTACATGAGAGAAAAAAGCCCAAAGAGCACCACGCCAACTATCCAATAAGCAGGAGAAAAGTGAGAAGATGACCCATTGTGAGAAGTCAACAGGCTCACAGAGAAGTGTTAATCATGAGACTGGCTGAACAGAGCTATATACATATATTTCAGCTGTCCATTTAAATTGATTGCAAATGCTCATTTTTTTTTCTAATAATATAACAAACATGTTATACTTACCTGCTCTGTGCAATAGTTTTGCACAGAGCAGCCCCGATCCTCCTCACCTCAAGTCCCCCGTCGGAGCTCCTGGCTCCAACCACCCACCCCCACCCGCTGAGTGCCCCATAGCAAGCCACTTGCTCTGGGGGAACTAGTGTATGCTCGCTCTGTGTGCCCATTGACACACACAAAGCATTGCTTGGCCCCGCCTTCACTCCCTCCTCACTGGCTGTGATTGATGGCAGTGGGAGCTAGTAGCTCCCACTGCTGTCTTTGAGCCAGTGAGAAGGGAGAGAGTCAAGAGTGCTGCTGCTTGCTTGCACATTGCTGGATTGTAATCGTGCTCAGGAAAGTATAAGGGGGGGGGGGGGGGGCTGGGGGTTAGCTGCATGCAGATGGTGGTTTAACTTAATGCAGAGAATGCATCAAGGTAAAAAAAAAAAAAACTTCTGCCTTTTTAGAATCATTTTCACTGTCTGGTTGGCATTCCACTTAAAAAAAACTACGATAAGAAAATGCAAAATTGAGAGATTCAATGCATTTATTTAACTGACAGATGTCTTTCCTCTAATGTCATACTGCCTAACCCCTGCCCAATCGACGTAAAAGACTTGGTGGTCTTGGGGGGGCTTGGTCAGAATATTCTGTGGTGGGAAGAGGGAACCAGCAGGCACAGTACATCCTAAGCACAGCTGAATGCTGTGAACAAGGTCTGGAGAGATCTCCAGCTGAGAGGAGCTTTGGTTTATTCAGAAAATAACAAAGGAGCAGAAAACAGACACTTAACAAGAGATTTCGTAGCTAAATGACGCACTCGTCACTATTGTTAGCCCGAGGAAAGCAGTTTCTCCGGCTGATTATCTAGCAAGTGGGTAATGCATTCAATGTCCACCTGGGAAAAAAATGAATACAGTTAGCACTTTTCATACAAGAGCCACCAAGGGGAAACTGATTTTTTTTTTTATAAACTGATTGGGAATTTACTTTTTTTTTTTTAAATACTTTTTTTGATCTACATATAGCTGGGAAACTAGAATGGCCTTAACTCCGTCTTGTTTTTTTATTTTTATTTTTTTATTTACAGAGCCCAATAACTCAAGTCACAGGTGAATAAGTCTGAGGTGTGGTGTACCTGCTTCAATTAGAGAGAGACAGTCTGAAAGCAAACAGCTTCTGCTGTGCTCTACCACAATGCTGTGACACCAGTATCCTTGAAGTACCCATTTAACCACTCACGGACTTCCCACTGTACAGGGCGGCCGCTCTATGCCAGATCATGTACCTAATATGTGATCTGACACTTCCGAGTTTGGGGAGCGTGCCACTGGTGACGCACTCCCACTGTGATCACACACATCGGGAGCCCAGCGGCGGGTACCACGGACTCGATGTCCGTTGGCACTCGCCGATTAGACAGTACACAGGCAGATTTCCATTCTGTCAGAAGGGAAGGTATTGATCCTGTGTTCCTGCAAAGCAGGAACATGGATCCATGCCTTCCCTTAGTCAAAGCACCTCCCACACACAGAGAAAACACAGGCTAGGCACACAGTTAACCCTTTGATTGCCCCTGATGTTAACCCCTTCCCAGCCAGTGTCATTAGTACAGTGACAGTGCATATTTTTTAGTACTGATCACTGTATAAAGCTCCATGCACACCGAAGCTCATAAACAGCTGTTTTTGGGAGTTTGGGCGTTTTTTTTTTAACAGCCCATAAACTCCCTTCTACAGTCAGGTCCATAAATATTGGGACATCGACACAATTCTAACCTTTTTGGCTCTATACACCACCACAATGGATTTGAAATGAAACGAACAAGATGTGCTTTAACTGATGACTTTCGGCTTTAATTTGAAGGTATGTACATCCAAATCAGGTGAACGGTGTAGGAATTACAACAGTTTGTATACAGTCAGGTCCATAAATATTGGGACATTGACACAATTCTAATCTTTTTGGCTCTATATACCACCACAATGGATTTGAAATGAAATGAACAAGATGTGCTTTAACTGCCGACTTTTAGCTTTAATTTGAGGGTATTTACATCCAAATCAGGTGGACGGTGTAGGAATTACAACAGTTTGTATATGTGCCTCCCACTTTTTAAGGGACCAAAAGTAATGGGACAAATTAACAATCATCCATCAAACTTTCACTTTTTAATATTTGGTTGCAAATCCTTTGCAGTCAATTACAGCCTGAAGTCTGGAACGCATAGACATCACCAGATGCTGGGTTTCATCCCTGGTGATGCTCTGCCAGGCCTCTACTGCAACTGTCTTCAGTTCCTGCTTGTTCTTGGGGCATTTTCCCTTCAGTTTTGTCTTCAGCAAGTGAAATGAATGCTCAATCGGATTCAGGTCAGGTGATTGACTTGGCCATTGCATAACATTCCACTTCTTTCCCTTAAAAAAACTCTTTGGTTGCTTTCGCAGTATGCTTCGGGTCATTGTCCATCTGCACTGTGAAGCGCCGTCCAATGAGTTCTGAAGCATTTTGCTGAATATGAGCAGATAATATTGCCTGAAACACTTCAGAATTCATCCTGCTGCTTTTGTCAGCAGTCACATCATCAATAAATATAAGAGAACCAGTTCCATTGGCAGCCATACATGCCCACGCCATGACACTACCACCACCAAGCTTCACTGATGAGGTGGTATGCTTTGGATCATGAGCAGTTCCTTTCCTTCTCCATACTCTTCTCTTCCCATCACTCTGGTACAAGTTGATCTTGGTCTCATCTGTCCATAGGATGTTGTTCCAGAACTGTGAAGGCTTTTTTAGATGTTGTTTGGCAAACTCTAATCTGGCCTTCCTGTTTTTGAGGCTCACCAATGGTTTACATCTTGTGGTGAACCCTCTGTATTCACTCTGGTGAAGTCTTCTCTTGATTGTTGACTTTGACACACATACACCTACCTCCTGGAGAGTGTTCTTGATCTGGCCAACTGTTGTGAAGGGTGTTTTCTTCACCAGGGAAAGAATTCTTTGGTCATCCACCACAGTTGTTTTCCGTGGTTTCCGGGTCTTTTGGTGTTGCTGAGCTCACCGGTGCGTTCTTTCTTTTTAAGGATGTTCCAAACAGTTGATTTGGCCACACCTAATGTTTTTGCTATCTCTCTGATGGGTTTGTTGTTTTTTCAGCCTAATGATGGCCTGCTTCACTGATAGTGACACCTCATTGGATCTCATATTGAGAGTTGACAGCAACAGATTCCAAATGCAAATAGCACACTTGAAATGAACTCTGGACCTTTTATCTGCTCCTTGTAAATGGGATAATGAGGGAATAACACACACCTGGCCATGGAACAGCTGAGCAGCCAATTGTCCCATTACTTTTGGTCCCTTAAAAAGTGGGAGGCACATATACAAACTCTTGTAATTCCTACACCGTTCACCTGATTTGGATGTAAATACTCTCAAAATAAAGCTGAAAGTCTGCAGTTAAAGCACATCTTGTTTGTTTCATTTCAAATCCATTGTGGTGGTGTATAGAGCCAAAACATTAGAATTGTGTCGATGTCCCAATATTTATGGACCTGACTGTATGTTATCCTTTGTGTCCATGCACACAGGGACAGTTTTGGAGGTTTATCAGCAGTGGAGTTTATGGGCTGTTTTCTGAACGCCATAAAATCGCATTCAGGAGTTTTTTTTCTGACCACAAAAAACACCAAATGCTGATAAACGTCAATAAATGCTCAAAAACGTGGCTCACCAGCGTTATTTTAACATTTTTGATCCATTGAAAAAAATAAACATTTCTAAAAAACGCTAACGCAGAAAAAAACGCTAATAAACGCTATTGCAAAGACGTTAAATAAACGTTGAAAGACTCACTGCAAAGATACTGGCGTTTTTATAACGTTATTTTAACGTCCAGTGTGCACGGGGCCTTAGTGTCACTGGTCCCCAAAAAGTGTCAGTTAGTGACCGATTTGTCCAATTAGCAGTCCCGCTATTCGCCATTACTAGTAAAAAAAAAATTGCAAAAAAAATATCCCATAGTTTATAGACACTGTAACCTTTACGCAAACCAATCAATATACACTTATTGGGATTTTTTTTTGTTGCCACAAATATGTAGCATAAATACACAATAATTCTGCGCTCCCACACAAAAGGAGAAGGACACAGCAGCTAACACAACCAGTAAGTGTAAATGTTGTCAAAATAACAAGAAAAAAGTGTAGTGCTAGAGAAGGTCCCAAAAATACAATCTATGGCTTGGCAATTTAATGGTCATAAATTGGCAAAGACCATCACTATAGATAAATATAAAAGTCCTCTGGAGCAAATCTACATATGAGGATGGATCATCCGTCACAAACGGTCCATACACCACCCAATAGAAGTGAAGAGGCTTACCAGAATTGGTGGACCCAACAAGGCATACGCCAGGTGGAGTCAATCAAGCTTAGGTGGTGCTGGGTTGAAGTGGGCCCGGGCGGGCAGAGTTGGTGGAATGGCTACCACATAGCTGTGTTCTTCAAGCGTGATCGGGTCAGAAGATGTGAAATCCAGCGCCCATGGAACGTATCTCTCGGATCCGCGTGTGAACCAGCAGTATCAGTAACCGAATGAAGAAAAGGAATGGCCAAATAGTGTAAATCCGTTTTAATGGAAAGTATAATAAAAAAAAAAGTATACACTCACAAAAAATGATAAGTAAAAAGAGCGCTGTGAAAAAAGTGGCGACAGTGGGGTCCTACTGTCGCCACTTTTTTCACAGCGCTGTTTTTACTTATCACTTTATGTGAGTGTATACTTTTTTTTTTATTATACTTTCCATTAAAACGGATTTACACTATTTGGCCATTCCTTTTCTTCATTCGGTTAGTGATACTGCTGGTTCACACGCGGATCCGAGAGATACGTTCCATGGGCGCTGGATTTCACATCTTCTGACCCGATCACGCTTGAAGAACACAGCTATGTGGTAGCCATTCCACCAACTCTGCCCGCCCGGGCCCACTTCAACCCAGCACCACCTAAGCTTGATTGACTCCACCTGGCGTATGCCTTGTTGGGTCCACCAATTCTGGTAAGCCTCTTCACTTCTATTGGGTGGTGTATGGACCGTTTGTGACGGATGATCCATCCTCATATGTAGATTTGCTCCAGAGGACTTTTATATTTATCTATAGTGATGGTCTTTGCCAATTTATGACCATTGAATTGCCAAGCCATAGATTGTATTTTTGGGACCTTCTCTAGCGCTACACAAATATGTAGCAGAATACATATTGACCTAAATTGATGAAGAAATTTGATTTTTTTTCTTTTTCTTTTTTTTTTTTATTGGATATGTTTTATAGCAGAATGTAAAAAATATATATTTTTTCAACATTATGGGTCCTTTTTCGTTAATATAGAAAAAAATAAAAACTGCACCAAAAGAAAGCTCTATTTGTAGGGGAAAAAAAGGATCAAAACGTATTTTTTTGGTACACTGTCACACGACCACACAATTGTCAAAGTAGCGCAGTGCCGTATCGCAAAAATGGCCTGGTCATTAAGGGGGTAAATCTTCTGGAATTGAAGTGGTTAAAGCGTCACTATACCCAATCCAAAAAAAAATATTATAATTCTATACCCCGTTATGTCATTTTGATAGCTGGAAATACCTTGATACCTGTTGTATAGTGAAATATAAATTCAAAAGATCCACTAATCACACTTCCTCCTATCTGAGAGTGGCTACATGACCCCCACTGTATGTGGGATGATGATCCTCTTTTCAGCGTGTTCCCGATAACTACATTACAACAATTGGTTTGGAAACAATTAGTGTTCTGGAAATGCTGTCAAGGGGGAAATTAGGTAGACAAGGGGGCCCGTAAGAGTTTTTTTCCATAGGGCCCCATCACCTATAGTGATGTCACTGTGTAATCAGTCATAATATCCAATCATTTGTGATTTCAATAGTAACAGATCTCATTTAGACTGTAATTGCCCTACATGCTAAACATTTGTAATTTCTGTTTCAATGGTTTTTATTTATTTTTTACATAGATTGTTAAAGAACCGTCAGTGGAGGAGCGAACAGCAGTCCTCGCTTGCTCCACGTGTATAAAAATAAATAAATAAATAAAAAAGTAACGGTTAAACATTAACGCAAACATCCAAGCATGGAAACAGTATTCAAACTCAACAATTGAATGCTAGGCTTAATACAGACAAATATCAACCCGACTTGCCGGTTAGGTCCTTTTATCGCGGCTCCCCCAACATAAATGAACTAAGATGGGAGGCAGGGCAGTGTCTAGCGTTGGAATACTGATAGAACACGGAATCCAACTGTACTCTGCGGTGCAGACATTCCATCAGCCACCCCATACATGGTGTGTATGTAGGACAACTTGGTCTTCTGTGAAACATCCTAACTAGAGTAAAATCACATCAAAATAGTCCGGGTGGCTTGATACCGTAGCTGGTAAGATTCGTTCAGCAATTGTTTAACCTAACTGTCCCCTATAGGGGACCCTATACTCAACAATATTCCTATACTGGAATATTGACTGGTCACGCAATCATCTGGGACCTGTCACGTGTCCCAGATGATTGCCTAGAGCAGGGGTATCAAACTCAATTTCATCGTGGGCCGCATAAGCATTATGATTGCCCTCAAAAGGGCCGGTTGTATCCATAAGATTAGTTGACCAGCGCATCCCCTCTCCTTACATTAGATGTCAAGAGCCACCCCACCATCAGAAGTTGAGTCCATCACTCTCCCTTACATCACAGTGCACCCCCTTTCCTTATGCTGCTGCTGGGAAGAAGCTGGATGCATATCTTGAATGCAGAAAGTAGGGGTCTGGAGGAGGACCAGAGGAGGAGGGCTGGAGCTCTCCTGCAGGAGAGGTGCGAGGGCCACATGAAATGGCCTGGAGGGCCAGATTTGGCCCGCGGGCCTTGTGTTTGACACCTGTGGCCTAGAGGGAGGGGGGAGAGCTGATCTCGCTTCCTGCCCGAGGAAAGTGATGTCAGGAGCCCAGGCGCCGAAGGAGGCAGATTACGAGGGACCCCCTAGCAACAGGCATTAAAGAGGTGAGTAAAAAAAAAAATTTTCTCCAAATGTTTTTTTTATTTTTTTTTCATGCACAGTAATGATTTTTTTTTTTTTGGGGGGGGTGGAACTCCACTTTAACCAAGGAGGAGGAAAGTGAGAAGATCGTGGAAGCGTAATGCCAGAGGTAAGCATGAGATAAAACTATGGTAGAAGAGAATAGGAGAAAGAAGAGGGGAGGGTGGGTCCATCCGGGAATCCGTGGCTGTCTGAGTGGATAGCCTTATGTCTCGGGGGGGTAATTGAACCAGGGGGACCATATTTTCTCAAATAGGGGTTGTTTGTCATTTTAGTATGCTGACTATTTTCTTGTTTAACATGATCCAATTTTAGTTTGCTTTCATCAATGCTATGTCTACATTGGGGCTTTTCCAAGCTGATGCAATGGCTATTTTGACCGCTAAGATTATGTAGTGTAGTAAAGTCTGAGTGTGTCTAGGGATATTGTCCACTGGTTTGTTTAGAAGGGCGATTGAGGCGTCTTTAATGATATTAACCATTGTGATCGATAGTATGAGTGAGTGACCCCTGATCCAGAAGCGACGAACCTTGGGGCACGTCCACCATGCATGGAGTGGTGAACCCACCTGTCCACAACCCCTGAAGCAGAAGGCCGAGGCTCCTGAATACGTTTCGGATAGGCGTTCTGGCACCAGGTACCACCTGGCGTGTACCTTATATCCCGCCTCAATCAGGGCTACATTGAGGATCGCTTTGTGGATTCTTACGCTCCATTTACGCCAGTCCTCTGCCTCAGGGCTCATTTCCAGATCCCTCTCCCATGCCACCTGATACGAGAGCCTGGTGAGAGGGGCGGTGAATTGTTTGTACGGAGATGCTCCCCCCGGAGAGCAGAATCCTGCATACACCTATTCTCAACGGTGGTGGGCACTGTCAGGTCAGACCCGTTTTTTCTTAAAAATTGGAGAAAATGCTGGATTTGTTGTAGGTGGTAGTTCTCTGCGGGAGGCATCTCCAAGCTGCCTGTGTAGTATGAGGGAGGACGTACCGTATTCCTCTGTGATGTAGTCACCTATCCGGAATAATCCCTTGTTTACCCACCAGCTAAACCTGTCGGGTTGTCTGCCTGGGGGAGTCATTTGTACTTTCTAAACTAAGCTCAGTTTAACCACTTGAAATCTGGAAGATTTTATCCCCTTTATAACCAGGCTCTTTTTTTGCTATGCAGCACTGCGCTACTATAACTGGTGATTGCGCAGTTATGCAAACCCAATTTATAGAATTTTTTTCACACAAATAGAGCTTTCTTTTGGTGGAATTTGATCACCACTGGATTTTTTATTGTTTGTGATATTAATAAAAAAAAAATAAAAAATTTGAAAAAAATAAATAAATCTGTTTTTACTTTCTGCTATAAAACACATCCAATAAAAACATTTAAAAAATCAAATTTCTTCATAAATTTTGGCCAAAATGTATTCTGCTACATGTTTTTGATAAAAAAAAAAATCCCAACAAGTGTATATTGATTGATTTATGTAAAAAGTAATAGCATCTACATCTATAGTGTGTGTGTGTGTATAAATCTATATTGGAATGTATTTTTTTTTTTTAATATTGCTAATGGTGGTGATCAGCAACTTAATGGGACTGCGATAGTGCGACGGGAAATCTAACAAGAACTGATGCTGGGGGGGGGGGGGGGGGGACTGACTAGCTGCCACTGACATCATCAGTGACATTAATACAGTAATCAGTGATAATACTATACACTGTCACTGTTCTAATGACACTGGCTGGGAAGGGGTTAACATCTAGGGCGATCAAGGGGTTAACTGTGTGCCTAACTATGTGTAAAGTGTGCTTCTTTTACTACCAGATCTCTGTTTCTCATCCTTGCTTTGCAGGGATGAGAAACTGACAGATCGCTCCCTCTGTACAGAGCTCTGTGTTGTTTATCAACACAGAGCTCTGGGCTGAGATTGTACACAGCCGATCAGCAGGTCCCAGCTGTGAATCAATGGCTGGGACTTGCTGACAGGCTCCCGCTGTGTATAAGTGGGGGCATGCTTGCGCGTGCCCTAAACCTAGGCAGAGACGTATGGGTACGTCGCTTTAGCTAACCTGGCCGCTCGCCCGCAGTACATTGCAGGCGGGAAGTGGTTAAAGTATTTATTAATACTCCCTTATTTTATTTTTTTAATGCAAGCGGTGTAAGTACCTTGATTTGGTAGCAACCTCTGTACAGCAGAGCTCAGTGTGTGTTCGAAGAAACAGCACAAATCGCTCATCAGTTCATGTGCTGACAGTTAGCATGCTGATAAGAGGAGGAAGCAGAGTGACAGAGAAATGAGGTCATCCTTCTCTCTGTTTTTTTTTTCACTGTAGTCACAGGCTGGAGCGGGTCCAGCACAACCTGGGCTCAGAGTTGGATGATACAGGCCATCATTCCGCCTGGAAGACTGAGGACATATAGTGGCTGGAAATTAATTACTGCAGGTTCAGCTGCAGATCGAAGGTGGGTATTGCAGCCAAATCTTTTTTTATTTATTATTTTCATGGACTATTCATTTTTTATATTATTATTATTGTTCTGCTTTAGGTATTCAGAGATTATTTGCTGAATCTCCTTTAGCCATTTATGGTCAAATTCAGGGCCGGATTATCATAGGGGCTATTGGAGCTGCAGCTCCGGGCCCCTTACCTTAAAGCGGTTGTATACCCGCTGTCATTTTTTTTTTTTTTTTACACCTGCAAGGGAAAAGGCATAATGAGCTAGTATGCACCGCATACTAGCTCATTATGAGATACTTACCTTAGAACGAGGCGCCGGCATCTCACCTGGTCCACGCCGAGGGAGCCGACATCTCCCCTCGGCGTGTCTTCCGGGTATCGCGGCTCCGGCGCTGTGAGTGGCCGGAGCCGCGATGTCGTCACTCCCGCGCATGCGCGCGGGAGACTTCTGCCCGGCAAGCTCCGGAGTTTGCCGGGCTGTCAGCCGAGAGTCCCCTGTGCGCATGCGCCGCTGCAGTTAGCGGCTCATTGCGAGGGGAATATCTCCTAAACCTTACAGGTTTAGGAGATATTTTTTTTACCTACAGGTAAGCCTTATTATAGGCTTACCTGTAGGTAAAAGTTACAAATATAGGTATACAACCGCTTTAAGATAGGCCCATTTGCCAAAAAAAATAAAACGATCGATTTCAAGGGTCGTGGCTCGGCGACCAGGGGTAACAATTTGGGCGGTATGTAGCTGAAGGCCTACTCCACCATTGGTCAGAATTTGGCACTCCTACAACCTATGGTTCCAGAGATACGGGGATCCTTACGCAGCCTGTCAGAAGCTACATACATACAGAGCGGCCAGTTTAATTACAAGCTGGCACACTCTGTTTGCAGCAGACTGAGAGGATGAGCTCACAGTGCCTCTCCTCACTTCTTGTCAGAGGCACTGAGCTCAATGGACAGCTTGGAGCCTGCAGAGTGTGATAGGCAGCACCGCCTGTCAAACTCGACTATTGATTTCAATGGGGCCACTCTGCAACTGCAAGCCAAACTTGCTCGCAATAGCAGCATAGTCCAATAATGTAAAACTACTATTCAGCAATGTAAAAAAAAAAAAAACAAGGAGGCGGCAGTAGCACCTTATGAATGCCTGTCAGCTGCTGCTATATCACTCATTGAAAAGCAATCCACCACAGATCACTTTTCAGGGGGCAGTAAGCATTATCGCAAATGTGAAAGAAACTGAAACACATCATCCATTTCACACTCCCCACCAACCAGGTCACTCCCCAGCCACTTCCCATGTTAGCCACCTCCCTTCCACTTATATCACAGGTGACCATTTCCCAACCTGCAGATGACAGACCCTACTCCAAAAGATATCACTCCCAGCTACTCTCCCCACCCGCTGATTGATATCCCTCCATGACTGACTCACAACGCCCTGCTGACAGACCTCTCTCCCCAGCCTGTCCTCACACACCCTCTCACTTGCTGACCTGTGGATGGGGGAATCACTCCCGCAATGTTATTGTGTTCTGTCAGTGGGGAGCCTTCACTACCCACACAATACAATGATCAGTGTTGCTAACCATAGCTGGCAGCACTGATTGTTTTGGGAAAAAAACCCGAGAGGCTGGTTGTACTCAAGTCAATTAAAAGATTCACTTGTGTACTACCAGCTAGCCCATACATAGATCGACTATGGCTGGTCTCTGCTTAATTGGCTTAATTTCAATCCATGTATGGCCCGCTTAACCACTACGTAGTCCATAAACATCCTTCCACAAACCTTTACATTTTTCCTTCCCAGATTCCTTCATCCTCCTCTCCTGTACATAGTGCCCGCTGTCATACCCTCCACACTCCTCTCCTGTACATACTGCTCACTGTCATACCCTCCACACTTCTCTCCTGTACATACTGCCCGCTTTCATAGCCTCCACACTCCCCTCCTGTACATACTGCTCACTAACATACCCTCCACACTCCTCTCCTATACATAGTGCCCCCTGTCATACTCCCCACAATCCTTTCCTGTACATAGTGCCGGCTGTCATACCCTCCACACTCCTCTCCTGTACATACTGCCCATTGTCTTACCCTCCACACTTGTCTCCTGTACATACTGCTCACTGTCATACCCTCCACACTCCTCTCCTGTAAATACTGCCCACTTTCATAAACTCCTCTACCATACATAGTGCCGGCTGTCATACCCTCCACACTCCTCTCCTGTGCATACTGCCCATTATCATACTGTCCACACTCCTCTCCTGTACATACCACCCACTGTGATACCCTCCACGCTCCTCTCCTGTACATACTGCCCACTGTCATACCCTCCACACTCCTCTCCTGTACATACTGCCAACTGTCATACCCTCCACACGCCTCTCCTGTACATACGGCAAACTGTTTTTCTCTCCACACTCCTCTCCTCTCCACACTCCTCTCCTTTACATAATACCTTCCACACTCCTCTCCTGTACATACTGCCCCTATCATACCCTCCACACTCCTCTCCTGTACATACTGCCTCCATCATACCCTCCACACTCCTCTCCTGTACATACTGCCCACTGGCATACCCTCCACACTCCTCTCCTGTACATAGAGCCCACTGTCATACTCCCCATACTCCTCTCCTGTACATAGTGCCCACTGTTATACCCTCCACATTCCTCTCCCTCACCTGCAAATACTTCCCACTTTTATATCATCCATACTCCTCCCCTATGCCTCTTTCAACTAAAGGAAATCTTCTCAGTCCTCATATTTATTCTGCCCATTAGTAGTACTCATTTAATTTTGTGATTACTAGTGTGATGTATAGAGGAACATAGGGAATGTAAGCTACTCTAAATATACCACTGGTAACATGCTGCTCCAGACCGCCCCCCCCCACACATGTGGTCTCTCAACTATATTCGCTCATACATATGGCTTATAATCCTGACCTCCCCCCATACACACAGGCCTGGAAGGAAGATCTGGGTCACCCCATTTCACCTATAGACTGGCAAAAGTGTTTCATTCTGACTCACAAAATATCTTTAGCCTCCAAAGCCCAAGAAAAAGGATTTAAGTTGTTGACCCGCTGGTACAGATGCCCCTCGACTTTGCACTGGATAAACCCGGCACTCCCGGATACCTGCTGGCGTTGCTTGTCATCCAAGGGAACCTTAATCCACATCTGGTGGGAATGCCCCCCTGTGCGGAGGTTCTGGCAGAAGATCCTCGACTTGTACTGCAGACTCATGGCGACCTCAATCACACCCTCTCCTGAGGTAGTTCTGCTATCTTTGCTCCCTGGACCGATTAAATCGGTCAAAAAAGACGTTTTGCGTCACTTTCTGGCGGCTGCCAGAACAGTTCTGCCCAGACATTGGAAGTCGACGAGCATGCCTTCCCTGGGGGATTGGGCAATTGAAGTGGACCAAATTAACGGATTGGAACGAATGTTGTCGCAGGAAGCGGGTAAGAAGGAGCAATTCTCCAAGACCTGGACCTCATGGTCTATGTTTCGCTACTCCTCAGAATTTATTTCATGGGCCGCAGAGGAATCCACCGACACATCTGTATAGCCACGGTGGAAAATTTCTCTTATTTTCTACTTCCCTTACTGCCTTGACCCTCCTATCCCAACTATCTCCCTTTTCTCCCTTCTCCTTTCCCTTTAAATGTTTGCGCTACACGCTCACCTACAACATAATCTCTAGTCTCATGAGACCGGAACGGTGCCACACACAGAGCTTCCCCCTCAGAGAAAACGTGCTCAGCGCAGAAGTAAAAGCCCTAGCCTACATACAATGCGTGGGCACCACTCGTTGAGTAGATAGTGGTGCTCGCATAATATTACTAAGCCAGGTTAGACGCCGTAGGTATACAGGCTTATATACCATATCAATCAACCAAAGTTCACGTATTATCTAAACCATGAGATGGTACGACAACAGTGTTACACGAATGTTTACGAATATACGAATGTATATCTTTGTTATATGTTATTGGACGACTTATATGTATACTGTACTTCTTTGCAATGATATTTTGCCTATCAATAAAATAAGATTGAATTAAATATACCACTGGTAAAAAAAGTGTCCCTGAAAATATTTTTCAAATGTTGACAACTATGCACTTGGACACTGCCCAAGGGCCACCGGGGCAGTAGGGGGCCCCATGAGAGGCTCCTGGGATCCTGTGATATTGAAGCGATAGTAAACTTCACTAATATTACTACTTTTTAGAGGCCCTGAGGTAGGTGAAGCCTTAGAGTACAAGTATGCACAGCATATTAGCACATTAGGGTACACTTGCCTGTCAGACTGAGCCCTCCAGCGCTGTGCTGTGATCAATCCGACGGGTCCCGGGCGCTTCCATCTTCACCTGATCTTCTTTCTGGGTTCTGTGCCTTCGTTCACTTGCCTTGGCCGGGCTGTGTTGCTGTCACTCCCATGCATGCTCATGCGCATCCTCTCTCTCTCTCTCATCCCTCCTCTCTCTCTCATCCTCCCTCCCTTACCCCTCTCTCATCCCCTTTCTCTCTTTCTCATCCTCCCTCTCTCTAATTAATTAAATTTGTTATAACAAAAAATTGTTTGCATCTTTATTTTTTATTTTTTACAAAAAATCCCACCAAAATCCTCAGCACCAGGCCAGTGATGTTCTTAATCTGGCCCTTGTCACATTAAGTAATGCCGGCCATACACTGTTCGAATTTCGAAAGAATTGTCTTTCGGAAATCGTATCTAAGAATTTTCGTACGAATTTCGCTCCATTAGTGTGCTGCAGCAACGGCCGATTTTCGTGCGCCAATCAAATTTGAGGAATAGGACATGTTGGAAATTTGAAGGCTTGGTCAAACGAATTTCGAAAATCAATGGTGGCACCATCGGATCACAAAAAAAACGAACTTTCTGATTTTGAAAAGAAAATTTGTTTGAAATTCGATCATGTATGGCCTGCTTTAGGCTAAAACATTTTAAGGCCTCTTGCACACGAGGCGTAAATTACTGACCAAAAATGCAGATTTTTCTATTTTATTTTATTTTATTTTTAACTGAAGAATACATAGTGCATAGGCATATTACAATTAATGGGCTGTATTTTAGCTTAGTAAAAAACAAATAAGCTGTACTGAGCATTTTCAAGCTGCAGTGTACAAGAGGCCTAAGGTGGTCATGCATTTAGCAAACTGTGATTGTTCTAGGTTTGGGAGATTGGAAATTAGTGCTTTATGATTGGTTAAAATATCAAGCAATATAGTTCCGTGCCTCCGTGTTTTGCAACCAACTGAAAATATTGATGAAATATGTGATTAATAAGCCATTATTAATGTGACCAGTTGATTAAAAATGATCCTTTATTCGATCTATATTACAATCAATTCTCCAGCACGCACAAAGGTCATCATGGCACATGGAGGCAAAATCAATCAAGAGCCTTTGGTTTATTGGAGGGACTCTTCAATACATGTGTGGCCACCATTACTCAATTATATTTAGCTCAGTCCTTGCGGTATATGGTATATATACTCCAAACTCACTCATCCATGTCTTTATGGATCTTGCTTTGTGTACTGATCCAAATCATTTGGTGGAGGGGGGATTATGGTGTGGGGTTTTGTCAGGGGTTGGGCTTGGCCCCTCAATTCCATTGAAGGGAACTCTTAAGGTGTCAGCATACCAAGACATTTTGGACAATTTCGTGCTCCCAACTTTGTGAGAACAGTTTGGTGATGGCCCCTTCCATTTCCAACATGACTGAGCATCAGTGCACAAAGCAAGGTCCATAAAGACAAGGATGAGCAAGTTTGGGGTGGAGGAACTTGACTGGCCTGCGCCTCAATCCGAAAGAACACCTTTGTGATGAATTCGAGCGGAGACTGTGAGCCAGGCCTTCTCGTCCAACATCAGTGCCTGACCTCACAAATGCGCTTCTGGAAGAATTTTCAAACATCCCCATAGACACACTCCTAAACCTTGTGGACAACCTTCCCAGAAGAGTTGAAGCTGTTATAGCTGCAAAGGGTGGGCCAACTCAATATTGAACCCTACAGACTAATGCCCCGTACACACGGTCGGACTTTGTTCGGACATTCCGACAACAAAATCCTAGGATTTTTTCTGACGGATGTTGGCTCAAACTTGTCCTGCATACACATGGTCACACAAAGTTGTCGGAAAATCCGATTGTTCTGAACGCGGTGACATAAAACACGTACGTCGGGACTATAAACGGGGCAGTAGCCAATAGCTTTCGTCTCCTCATTTATTCTGAGCATGCGTGGCACTTTGTGCATCGGATTTGTTTAGACACGATCGGAATTTTCGACAATGGATTTTGTTGTCGGAAAATTTTATAGCCTGCTCTCAAACTTTGTGTGTCGGAAAATCCGATGGAAAATGTGTGATGGAGCCTACACACGGTCGGAATTTCTGACAACAAGGTCCTATCACACATTTTCTGTCGGAAAATCCGACCGTGTGTACAGGGCATTAGACTGGGATGCCATTAAAGTTCATGTGCGTGTAAAGGCAGGCGTCCCAATACTTTTGTGTGTATGTATGTATGTGTATATATATATATATATATATATATATATATATATATATATATATATATATATATATATATATATATATATATATATATATATATATATATATATATTTAATATATATATATATATATATATATATATATATATATATATTTAATATATATATATATATATATATATATGTGTATATGTATATATATATATGTGTATATATATATATATATATATATATATATATATATATGTGTATATGTATATATATATATGTGTATATATGTATATATATATATATATATATATATATATATATGTATATGTATATGTATATATATATATATACACACACACACTTTTTTTTTTTTGGAGATACAGTTTTATGACCTGGAGACAAACACATTATTCTGCTTAATATAAGCTTGTTGTTGAACGCTGTGAATAATAAGTGTCCTTTCAGAGTATTCCCGGCTCTCACACACACAGGATCTGCAATCAATTAGGGCTTTTTTTGTATCTATTCTGCGATACTTCCCGCTGAGGACAAAAGTCAAAGCTTAGAAATCCTGGAAGGCTTTGAAGTCAGGAGAACCAGCTAAGAATGAATGAGTGCATTAAGTCTTTTATCGTCCCCTTGTTCCTCTCTTTGGAGGAGTAATGAGATCACACTGAACTACATTTTTGGTGGCAAGTTTTGACCAATGGACTATATTTAAACTCAAGTTGGAGAGGGCATTGAAAAACACTCTGTTTAGGAAGTGACCATTTGCATGCCTTATTCCAACAATTACATGGGTTAAAAAAAGAACTTCAAGAAATGGCACGGACATGTCACATGACCATAAGGATTGGCAAGGGACCCCATGTTGATGAACGATGTCCCATCACGTTGTTGGGTGCCATGGATGATGTGGGGGTATCAGCCAGGAATTAGGTGAGCAATATTGCCACTTAACCACCATTCATGAGTCCAGAACCTTTAAAGAAAACTCCCCTGTGGTTCCACCCTCCGACCCCCTACATCATCACTGTGCAAAATAATTGAGGTGTTTGAAAGATGGAACCGCTGTGCTTGGTGGGGACCAAGGCATCCATTACTCTCAGGAAGTACCAAATGCTGGAGATTTGCTAGAGGCTGCAGAGCTGGTATTGCAGGGACCTCTCTTTGGGGTTTTAACATGGTTGTGAAGCTTTAAGGTTTTTTACCCTAATGCATTGTATGCATTAAGGTAAAAAAACCTTCTGTTCTGCATGTGTCCACCTTCACCCCCCTTATACCTACCTGAGCCCAATCCCAATCCAGCGATATGCATGGGAGCAGCGACTCTCCTGGCTCTGTCCCTCCTCATTGCACAGATTTGATAGCAGAGGGAGTCATTGGCTCCAGATGCTGTTGCTGTCTAACAAATTCTGTGATGATGGAGTTGGGGGCAGGGCTGAAGTTGCCTTGCCTGTGTCAATGGACACAGACAAGGCAGCTCAGGAGTGAGCCCACAAGAGTGCCCCCATAGGAAGTGGCTTCCAATGGGGGCACTTACCAAAGAGGATGAGCCAGGAGCACCAGGGGATGACCCCAGAATAAAAGGATTGGGGGCTGCTCTGTGCAAAACCATTGCAGAGAACAGGTAAGTATAACATGTTTGTTGTTTAACCCACTTCAGCCCCGGAAGATTTTACCCCCTTCCTGACCAGAGCACTTTTTGCGATTCGGCACTGTGTAGCTTTAACTGACAATTACGTGGTCGTGCTACGTGGTACCCAAACAAAATTGATGTCCTTTTTTTCCCCACAAATAGAGCTTTCTTTTGGTGGTATTTGATCACCTCTGTGTTTTTTATTTTTTGTGCTATAAACAAAAAAAGAGCGACAATTTTGAAAAAAAAAACACAATATTTTGTACTTTTTGCTATAATAAATATCCCCCAAAAATATTTACAAAAACAATTTTTTTCCTTAGTTTAGGCCGATATGTATTCTTCTACATATTATTGGTAAAAAAAATAATACAATAAGGGTATATTGATTGGTTTGCGCAAAATTTATAGCGTCTACAAAATAGGGGATAGTTTTAAGGTATTTTTATTTTTAATTTTTTTTTATTAGTAATGGTGGCGATCTGCGATTTTTATCGGGACTGCGACATTATGGCAGACACATCAGACATTTTTGACACTATTTTGGGACCATTGGCATTTATACAGCGTACGATGCTATAAAAATGCACTGATTACTGTGTAAATGACACTGGCAGTGAAGGGGTTAACAACTAGGGGGCAGTGAAGGAGTTAAGTGTGTCCTAGGGAGTGATTCTAATTGTTAGGGGCTTTAACACACAGGACAGTGGTCACTGCTCTCGATCACAGAGAGCAGTGATCTCTGTCCTGTCACTAGGCAGAACGGGGAAATGCTTTGTTTACATAGGCATCCCCCTTTCTTCCTCTCCGTGACAT
The DNA here is from genome assembly GCA_037952835.1 of Lithobates septentrionalis. NCBI lineage: Eukaryota > Metazoa > Chordata > Amphibia > Anura > Ranidae > Lithobates > Lithobates septentrionalis. Next base: position 134,104 of record JBBDGP010001902.1, on the reverse strand, counting down.
GATCGCAGGCAGCCTGGCGGACATCGAGTCCGCGGGACCTGCGGTCATGGTCATGGAGACCGCGACACCGATTCTTAAAGGGGAAGTACCTGTATGCCCTTTTGCCTACCTGCGCCATTCTGCGTATTCTACGTACATCGGTGTGCGCTGGTCGGCAAGCGGTTAAAAAAAAAAGGATCCATTAATGTTTTTTTTTAAGGCTTTATTTACACCTGAGCGGAGCAATTTTCAGACGTTTTTATTCGAGTGCTTTTAGAAGCGTATTACAAGCGTTTTAAAGCTTCAGGTGTTTTTGTTTAGCCAATAGAAAGCACTAGGGCAGTGGTTCTCAACCTTACTAGTGTCGTGACCCCTCAATAAAATTTCCCAAGTTGTGGGGCCCCTAACAGTAAAATTATTTTCGTAGTGTGGGTTATCAGCACCCAAGGCAAGACAAGTAATTTGCGCCCCTAACCCATGGAAATTTAGCGCTCCCTGAGTCCCTTCCACTCGTACAGTATTAAAACCCCTTATGGTACATGTTAGGATGTACCACTCTTTCTCTTTGTTCTCTTTCTTTCCCTTTTATCCCTCTCTATCCCAATTTTAAGTTTTTTTCCTTATCCATCTCTCTAGCCATCTTTCTTGTTCTTTCTCTTATTCTTTCTCTCCCTTTTTTCTTTGTTCCTCCCCCTCTTTCCCTCTCCCTTCCATATATTCTCTATTTTTATTCCTTCTCTTACTCCTTGGTGGGGTGGAATGGGATGAGTGGCAGTGTTGGGGGGGAGTTCCGATCAGCTAACTTCGGCCTTGATCAAGGTCATCTGCTGATCTGAGAACTGTAGTGGGGACTTTTAATGGCAACTATAATGACAGGTAGTGTTACTGTGTCTCCAACTTTGTGGTGTCTCGTAGCAGTGACACCTATGCAAAAATCAGGAGATAGGGTCTCCTCCAGCCCCTCCCACTTCACATTCCTCACCAGTCAGCTGACCTCTAGTCTCTGCCCCCCAGCCATGCCGTGAACTGAATAGGCGGCTGTGAAGAGGCTGAGTGGGCTGCCACAGGCTCCAGGGACAGCCCTGCTGGGCGGCCGCAAAAAGGCTGGGACAGCAGTGCTGGCTCCAGGAACAGCCCAGGATTCGGTGACCCCTGGCAAATCATAAATTGACCCCCGAGGGGGTCCCGACCCCCAGGTTGAGAACCACTGCACTAGGGGGAGGAGAGTTGGAGGAGATTAGGGAAGTAGAGCTGCTGTTTGAACATAAAATGTGCAACAAAACGCTCACATCACAATGTTTTAGGTATTCTCATTGAAGTCTATGGGGGCCAATCTGACAAAAAGAAGCTCATGTTCTTTTTTGAGTGACAGGCGTTTTGCTACAGGCGACAGATCGCTCAGATGTGAACAGGGGCCATTGAAATAAATGGGATTTGCCTTGTTGAATGTTTTAGAGCTACGAGCTTCAAGCAGAAAATTGCTCAGGTGTGAATAGAGCCTTAAGGCCGGGTTCACACATATGCAAATCTTATGCATCCAATTCGCATGACAGAAGACTGTGACTGGCTCTCAATGAAGCCGGTTCACACACCTCTGGGGCAGCCACGGTCCACACTGGAAAAGGGTCCTGTACGTCTTCCTCAAACTCAATCTATCCAAAACCAAGCTCATATTTCCTCCCCCACGTGCCCCTTCCTCTGATCTCTCTTTCAGGATCGATGGCACAACTATCAACCCGTCCCCGCATGCCAAGATTCTAGGTGTAATCCTGGACTCTGATCTATCCTTTAGGCCCAACATCCAATTACTGTCCAAATCCTGCCACCTCAACCTCCGCAAAATCTCCAATATACGCCCCTTTTCTGACCAATGACACCACCAAGTTCCTAATCCACTCCCTGGTCATCTCTCGCCTAAACTACTGCAACTCCCTCCTCATTGGCTTACCTTTACAATCCCTCCTTCAGTCCATCATGAATGCTGCCAGACTCCTCCACCCAGGTCCGTTGTTAAGGCAGGGCAAAAGGGGCAGCTGCTCTGGGCCCTGTCATTGTTGGGGGGCCCAAAGCAGCTGCCTCATACTTGCCAACTATCCTGGTTTAAATTCCCTCATCCCTTGAAGTTCTAGTCCTGTGCTGTGTCCCGATATCTCAGTGTGAAGTGCTGCTACTAATGCTGCCCAGCTCTGCCCTATTGTTGTGTACAGATGACTCACCTGCAGACCCTTTGTTTACATGTAAATTACCAGCATTCATATGTAAATAGTGGCAGCCGGCGGCATTGACATGTATATCATGCCCCCCTGAGGTCATATCCACAGTAATCTCTAGCAACCAATTAACAAGCAGAAATCATGTGCTGTAACCTCTAGCAACTAATCAGTGAGCCGTAATGTGTGCTGTAACCTCTAGCAACCAGTCAGTGAGCGGTAATGATACACTGTAACATCTGGCAACCAATCCCAATTGCTGCCTGATCTGATTCAGTAAACTGATTTTGAGTCTCGCTGCTATTTATTGTATGTCTCAGAGCAGGTGAAGAGCAAAACTGCATGGGGGGGGGGGGGGGGGCAAGACAAGTTTTGCCCAGGGTCCAATCATTATTAAAGACGGCCCTGCCTCCACCTTACCAACTGCTCAGTGTCTGATACTCTTCTCTACCAATCCCTTCATTGACTTCCACTCACCCAACAAATTAAATTCAAAATGATAACGAATTACAAAACTTTTTCGCGGAAGGGAGTTTAACAAGATACGTGGCCACTCATTAAAATTAGAAGAAAAGAGGTTTAACCATAAACTACGTAGAGGGTTCTTTACTATAAGAGCGGCAAGGATGTGGAATTCCCTTCCACAGGCGGTGGTCTCAGCGGGGAGCATCGATAGTTTCAAGAAACTATTAGATAAGCACCTGAACGACCGCAACATACAGGGATATACAATGTAATACTGACATATAATCACACACATAGGTTGGACTTGATGGACTTGTGTCTTTTTTCAATCTCACCTACTATGTATACTATGTATATGTAACAAAGCCATCCACAACTCAGCCTCCACCTACATCACTAATCATCTAGTCTCAAAATACCAACCTAATTATTCTTTGTCCCCCCCAAGACGCCCTGCTCTCTAGCTCCCGCGTCACCTCCTCCCATGCTCGCCTCCAGGACTTTTCCAGAGCCTCTTCTATCCTATGGAACTCCCTACCCAAATTTGTCCGATTATCTCCTACTCTGTTTGCTTTTAGACAATCCCTGAATCCCTCCTTTTCAGAGAAGCCTATCCTACCCACACCTAACAACTGTACTTTCATTTTGTCCGTCAGCTCATCCCCCACAGTTATCACCTTTTGTATCACTTGACCCTCCCTTCTAGATTGTAAGCTCTAATGATCAGGGCTCTCTGATTCCTCGTGTATTGAATTCTATTGTAACTGTACTGTCTGCCCTCATGTTGTAAAGTGATGCGCAAACTGTTGGTGTTATATAAATCTTGTATTATAATAATAATAGTATTAAAAGCCTATGTGTACATGAACACATAGGCTTTCATGGAGTTGAGCTTTGGCTCCTAAAAAAATCAGGAGCTGCTAGTGTACATGAAAGCAAAGCTCTTTTGTTATGGCTGTTTTTGAACATTAAATGTAACTTGTAGGATCGTGCAACCCAAGGAAAACCAATTTACTTGCTTTTTTGTAAATAAAAATGGTATGATAACAGCATGTCAAAGATTCTCTGATAACCAATTAAAATAACAAAGTCTGTAATTAGCTATGAACTAAAATTAGTTTTTTTTTTTTTAGAATAGTGGAGAATTGGCTACTGAAAATAGGGCTTTCTTGTTACACCTCAAAGCCCTAATTTGCTGGTCGTTGTTCCCATCGATCACACTGATGATGGCCAACAAGGCGGATAAATGGCTCTATAATATGAGTATCTGTGCTGTAAACCAGCAGTTCTGTTATACAGTTGGATGCTCAGATGGCCTCAGAGCCTAAAAGAGAGATTCACAATGTACAACTTTCTTCCCAAAAATGAGGAATGAACCCCTTGTTGTTGGGATTTGTGATAGAAATGTGCTTCACATTGGTTCACTGAAGGCTTTTTTTGTTCCAGAAGCACATTTGTGAGGTCAGGCACTGATGTTGGATGAGAAGGCCTGACTCAGTCTCTGCTCTAATTTATCCCAAAGATGTTCTACTGGGTTGAGGTCAGGACTCTGTGCATGCCAGTCAAGTTCCTCCACCCCAAACTCGCTCAGCCATGTCTTCATGGACCTTGCTTTGTGCACTGGTTCAAATCATTTGGTGGGGGGGGGGGGGGGGGGTTATGGTGTGGAGTTGTTTTTTAGGAGTTGGGCTTGGCCCCTCAGTTCCAGTGAAGGGAACTCTTAAGGTGTCAGCATACCAAGACATTTTGGATGATTTCATGCTCCCAACTTTGTGGGAACAGTTTGGGGATGGCCCCTTCCTGTTCCAACATGACTGAGCATCAGTGCACAAAGCAAGGTCCATAAGGACATGGATGAGGGGTGGGGTGGAGGAACTTGACTGGCCTGCACAGAGTCCTGACCTCAACCCGATAGAACACCTTTGGGATGAATTAAAGCAGAGACTACGAGCCAGGCCTTCTCGTCCAGATCAGTGCCTTACCTCACAAATGCGTTTCTGGAAAAATGGTCAAACATTCCCATAGACACACTCCTAAACCTTGTGGACAGCCTTCCCAGAAGAGTTGAAGCTTTTATAGCTGCAAAGGGTGGGCCAACTCAATATTGAACCCTACGGACTAAGATAGCATGCCATTAAATATCATGTGCGTGCAAAGGCAGGTGTCCCAATACTTTTGGTAATATAGTGTATTTCTAAATGTGCCTTTCACCTATTGCTAGTGCATTTCTATTTGGCACCCTACCCTGGAGTTCTCCTTGAATTAATCTCCCACCAATGTGGGACCGCACAGTCTTTCCTTTCCTATAACAATCTCTGTTTTGTGAAAGCTCCCTTTATACAGTTATAACGATCATTACCTCCACAGGGCCTGTAAACCCATGTGTTTTCTTTCCCTCTTTTGCCGAGTCAGCAGTTCCTGCACCAATTGGATTGTTTCCAGTAAATCTGGATTTATTTTTCCTTACAGGTAAATTCCCGTGTCCTCCCCTCCTGCACCAGCTCCAGGCTGGATATGTCACCGATCGATCGTCATAAACAGATTTTACATCCAGTTATATTTCATTTTCTGCAGATTTTCGACAGCCATGTGCGGGCTTTAAAACTTCATGTAGTTTCATTAAACAAGCGATTATACTAAATTCTGACATCACCATCCTGCTCCACTCAGCTGTAAAATGAAGACAGCAAAAGCGGGTAAGAAGATCGATCTCATTTAAAGACGATCATTGCTCTAAGGGGCTCATTTTGCATTTGCGTGTTGCAGCAATACGCACATTGCCACCACATATGCCAAGGTGCCTGCTCTATGTGTGGTGCGTTGCAGTGCCATTTAATTTCAATGGCACCCCAACATACCGTATGGTAAGGCCCCTTTCACACTGGGGCGGTAGGGGGCATCGGCGGTAAAACAGCGCTATTTTTAGCTATTATTTAGCTATTTTTAGCGCTGTTTTACCGCGGTATTCGCCCGCTAGCGGTGCGGTTTTAACCCCCCGCTGGAGGCCGAAAAAGGGTTAAAACCACTCGTACAGCGCGGCTATAGCCGTGGTATTGCCGCGGTATAGCCGCGCTGTCCCATTGATTTCAATGGGCAGGAGCGATTTAGGAGCGGTGAATACACCGCTCCTTCACCGCCCCAAAGATGCGGCTTGCAGGAGATTTTTTCTTCTCCTGCCAGCGCACCGCTTCAGTGTGAAAGCCCTCGGACTTTCACACTGAACAAACAGCGGAGGCTGTTTAGGGGCGGTTTGCAGGCGGTATTTTTAGCGCAATAACGCCTGCAAACCGCCCCAGTGTGAAAGGGGCCTTAAGCTCAATGCGTTCTGGTGCGCAGCATGTGCAAAACGTTTAAAATAAAAATGAAAGGCAAAACAATTTTGTATAGATATAAAAAAAATTAGGCTCCATTCACACCTGATCGCGGACGGAATCGCCGCAATTCCAAATCGCTGCAAAAGGCGTGATGCGTTTGTGATGCTATTACTTTTAATGGCACCCCAATCACTCCGTGACTTTGTCACTATTGTCGAGCCGGAAAATTGCGCTGCAACCGCGGCAAATCGCAACGCAATCTCATGTTCCTATTTGAGCAAAAAGCATTTGCAATTGCAGCGCGATTAATGGCGCGGCGATCGCGGCAAAATCGCGCTGCCATTAAGCAATGGCTTCGCTAACGCGTCCTGCTTTTTTGCAGTGATTTGAAATCATGGGCGGAATTGGTGCGATTCCACCCACGATCAGGTGTAAATGGAGCCTAATAAATACATTTGTTCCCTTTTTTTTTTTATAAGTGATCAAATTCCCTCTGTTCCTTGTGTTCTCAGCTGCATAGGAGCTGGGGGGGGGGGAGGAGAAGCAGCAGCACACTGAGCTTTCCAGTGAATGGCTGTGCAGGGAGAGTGTGTCAGGTCTGATCATTTGGAGGAGAGCAGGTTGAGTGTCAGGGAAATAGGCTAGCAAACCAGCACAGGCAAGGCCGCGCTAACGCGCATCAACGCACACGGGTGTGCAATGTTTCTACTAGGCGGACGTCTGGCACCACATTCGGACGTATGCACGTGCGTAGCAACGTCGCGATGTTACGAACGCACGAACGGAACGGTGTGCGTACGACGTGATACTACACCTTGTCTATTTAAACGTCCCACTGATGGTGCCACATTGCTGGATTATCGTCAGCTCTTCCTGTGTTCCTGTGATTGTGTTTCCTGTTTTCCTGACTTCCTGTTATCCTGACTTCCTGTGTACCGACCCGGCTTGTTATCGACTTCTCTGGACCTCCTGGCTTATTCAACCGGCTTGCTTCTGACTCTCCCTGCCTGCTTCCTGCATCTGACCCCGGCTTGGCTAAACGGACTCCGCATTCCTCTGTCTCCTGTACCTGGACTTGTCGCTTTGATTCTCGGACTGCTTACTGTGTTTGACCCCCTGGCCTGGCTTCTGATTTTCCTATTGGACTTCCATTGGTCCCCTCCTTGGATCCTAAGCACGTTGCCTCTACGGACTTTCTCTATCAAGCCACCAACACCGGCTCCTACTTCCAGGCAACCCGTGCTTCTGTGAGCACCACATCCCTGTACCATATTCAGGGTTGTGCTGCACTCGGCCGCAAGGGGAGCCCTCTCAGCAACTCGGTCTCCTACCAAGGTCCTGACAGTATAATCCAGCCATGTCAGAGACCGACAGAGGTGACTCCCCGATGAAGGCCATTCTCCAGCAAATCACGGCCTTTACCCCAGTCATTCAGAAGCTTCAGGAGGAATACTTCCGGTTGGAGGAACGTCTGCAGCACCTACCTGAGTCATCCTTCTCCTCGGTTCAAGGTCCACCTCCAGCGGCAGCTGCTAGGATCATGGTCCATCCAGAACCACGTGTTCCAACGCCAGAATGTTTCTGTGGCGATCGAAGAAAATTTAGGTCTTTCAAAAACTCTTGCTACTTATACTTCGACTTGCAACCACAGACTTTTTTCAGTGAAACAGTCAAGGTGGGATTCACTATCTCCCTATTACGTGGTGAGCCACAGACCTGGGCCCATGGCCTGTTGGAACAAAGCAGCCCCTCCATCAACACTATGGATCAGTTCTTTGAAGTCATGGCTCGGTTATATGATGATCCCCTACGGGTAGCCACTGCCGAAGCAAATCTACATTCCCTCCGTCAGGGTCAGCGCCCTGCGGAGGACTATACAGTGGAGTTCCGCACATGGTCCATGGATTCTGGTTGGAATGAGGCAGCATTAAAATACCAATATCGAATGGGGTTATCAGAGGGCCTCAAGGATGAGTTAGCCAGGTTACCGGGTCCGGTCACACTTGAAGATCTCATCCAGTTAACTATTCAGCTTGACAGACGTTTACGGGAACGTCAGGGTGAACGTGACCAGACCTCTTGCTCCACTTGGAACCTGCCCCAAGTTCAGTCTGCATCAGCTCCCTTACAAGTCGGCATGTTCCATCCAGCATTAACTCCTGGGGTGAGACTTTATCGCCGGCAAGCGAGACTTTGCTTCTACTGCGGGGAATCAGGACATTTCATAGATTACTGCCCCATAAGACCAAGAAAATCGACCCTCCGTACTCACCTTCAAGTATCCAGGTCTTCCTCTGCCCATATCTCACTTCCTGTTACATTGCTAGTGGCAGGTAGGGAGATCCACCTCCAAGCAATACTGGATTCCGGGGCGTGTAGTTGCTTCTTGGACTTGGCCTTGGCTAAAGATCTAGCTATTCCGTTAAACTATAAGGAACAGAGGCTAACAGTTCATCTGGCTGACGGCTCCTTGCCAAGCTCGGGTCATGTCACCCAGGAAACCATACCTATTCTTACCACTACCAATTCTGGTCATCAGGAGTTTCTCAGATTTGATGTCTTAAGTTCCCCTATGTTCCCGGTCATCCTGGGAATCCCATGGCTACAAGCACACAATCCTCAGATTGACTGGTCCAAGAAGGAGGTACTCCTTACATCTCCCTATTGCCAACAACATTGTTTGACCCCCAAATTCCAAGACTTTTCCAGTTGCCTGACTGTACAATCCACACCGAGTCCGGATCCTAATGTACCAGCAGCTTACCTGGAATTTCTTGATGTCTTTGATAAAAAGAAAGCAGACACCTTACCGCCACACCGTCCTTACGACTGCCCCATCGAGTTACTACCAGGAGCTACTATTCCTTTTGGTCGTATATTCCCCCTCTCCGAGACTGAGCTTGAGACCTTGAGACAATATATTGATGAGAATCTTGAAAAAGGTTTTATCCGTCCTTCTTCTTCCCCTGCTGGTGCCGGAATCTTCTTCGTTGAGAAGAAGGACAAGACACTGAGACCATGTGTGGACTACAGGGAGTTAAACAAAATTACCCTTAAGAATCGCTACCCACTCCCGCTAATCCCTGAGCTTTTTCAAAGGTTCCGCACAGCACACATCTTTACCAAACTCGACCTCCGTGGTGCCTATAATCTCGTCCGCATCCGAGAGGGGGACGAGTGGAAAACGGCTTTCAGAACAAGATTTGGACATTTTGAGTACCTAGTCATGCCGTTTGGGTTGTGCAATGCCCCGGCGACCTTTCAGCATTTCATAAATGACATCTTCCGGGAACATTTAGATCACTTTGTTGTTGTCTACCTTGACGACATTCTTATTTTTTCTGCCACTCTGGAACTCCATAGAATACACGTGAAGAAGGTACTGAGCATCCTCAGAACCCATGGGTTATTCGTCAAATCTGAAAAGTGCGATTTCGAAAAAACTTCAATTCAATTCCTGGGTCTTATCATCACCACAGGTGGAATCGCCATGGATCCTCAAAAAGTAAAGTCCATCCTTGATTGGCCGGCCCCTTCCGACAAGAAGGGTGTACAGAGATTCATTGGCTTCGCCAACTTCTACAGAAGGTTTATAAAGAATTTCTCCACCATTGTAGCACCTATTACTCAGACAACCCGCCTACATACCAAGTTTAAGTGGTCAGCAGCAGCACAGTCCGCCTTCGATCAGCTTAAGACCTTCTTCACTTCTGCCCCAATTCTGCAACACCCTGACCCTGCTCTACCCTATGTCCTGGAAGTCGACGCCTCAGAAGTCGCCACAGGGGCGATTCTATCTCAGCGTCAGGGTCCCAAAGCACTGCTGCATCCCGTGGCCTTTTCCTCACGGAAAATGAGCCCTCCTGAGAGGAATTACGATGTGGGGGATCGGGAACTTTTGGCAATCAAGACAGCTCTCGAGGAATGGAGGTATCTCCTGGAAGGTGCCACTCATCCCATCCTGATTTTTACGGACCACAAGAACTTAGAATATCTCCGTACGGCCAAACGCCTAAGACCCCGACAGGCTCGATGGGCACTATTCTTCTCTCGGTTTAATTTTCACTTAACCTATCGCCCAGGGTCGAAGAATGGGAAGGCAGACGCCTTATCCCGGATGTTTCCGGACACCCCTGAAGAAATTGCACCTAGTACAATTTTGTCTCCCCAAAACTTCCTACTGATCCAACCTGACCTAAGATCCTCTATTGAGCAGGCCTCTAGTCAGTGTACTGAAGCGGAAGTCTCTTCCCTAAGAAGCCAAGAGGGACTCCTATGGCACCAAGATAAGATTTTCGTTCCCCAGCAAGCCAGATTACAAGTATTGAAGACCTTTCATGACCATCAGCTAGCTGGTCATTTTGGGGTTCGAAAAACAACTGAGCTAGTTCAGCGGTCCCTATGGTGGCCCACTTTGAAACTTGATTGTAAAACCTATGTCGGCTCCTGCATCATCTGCCAACGGAACAAAGGATCCAACGCCAGGTCTTGGGGCTTGTTAAGACCATTGCCAGTCCCAGAACAACCATGGAGGAAGATTTCCATGGACTTTATCGTGGATTTACCCCCCTCAGAAGGATTTACTACCATCTTGGTGGTAGTAGACCGCCTGTCCAAAATGGCGCATTTTTTACCTATGAAAGGTACCCCCTCTGCCTTAGATACAGCAAAAATCTTTATTAAGGAAATTGTTCGACTACACGGATTACCAAATAACATCTTATCAGATAGAGGGGTACAATTTACTTCTAGGTTTTGGAGAAACCTCTGCAAGTTACTTTCTATAGAAATGTGTTTGTCCACAGCTTACCACCCACAGAGTAACGGTCAGACCGAAAGGACCAACCAAACGCTGGAACAGTATCTGCGGTGCTTCTGTTCCTTTTCTCAAGATGACTGGATTCAACTATTACCTTGTGCAGAATTTGCGTATAATAACTCAACACACACTTCTACCAACCAATCACCCTTCTGGGCGAATTACGGCTTCCACCCCTCATTCCTACCCAACGTCATTCCGGAATCTTCAGTACCGGCGGTTCAGGACAGAGTGGATTTCATCCATAATAATTATCAGACACTCCAGGATACCATGAAGAAGGCCCAAGAAGAATATAAGAAGCAGTACGATAGGAAGAGAAGAGCGAGCCCTACCTTTAAGATAGGGGACAAGGTCTGGCTCTCATCTATAAATCTCAAGCTACCATGCCCATCTCGGAAATTGGGACCCAAGTTCCTGGGTCCTTTCGAGATCAAACGCGAAATCAACCCTGTAGCCTTTGAACTCACTTTACCCGAATCTTTCAAGATCCATCCTGTTTTTCATGTGTCACTCCTTAAACATGTTGTTTCTAGTCCTTTTCCAGGGAGAGAAGAAGTGCCCCCACCTCCGGTCCAGGTTGGAGATGAAGCAGAATTTGAAGTTGAATCTATCCTTGACTGTCGTCGGAGAGGTAGGACAATTCAATTTCTAGTCAAATGGAAGGGGTATTCTGCAGAAGAAAACTCTTGGGAGCCCGCAAGTTATGTACACGCTCCTAGGCTAATTCAGAGATTTCGCAGTAGGTATCCTGAAAAATGGGCACGTTTAGGCATCCGGAGGCTGCCCCTTGGGGGGGGGAACTGTCAGGGAAATAGGCTAGCAAACCAGCACAGGCAAGGCCGCGCTAACGCGCATCAACGCACACGGGTGTGCAATGTTTCTACTAGGCGGACGTCTGGCACCACATTCGGACGTATGCACGTGCGTAGCAACGTCGCGATGTTACGAACGCACGAACGGAACGGTGTGCGTACGACGTGATACTACACCTTGTCTATTTAAACGTCCCACTGATGGTGCCACATTGCTGGATTATCGTCAGCTCTTCCTGTGTTCCTGTGATTGTGTTTCCTGTTTTCCTGACTTCCTGTTATCCTGACTTCCTGTGTACCGACCCGGCTTGTTATCGACTTCTCTGGACCTCCTGGCTTATTCAACCGGCTTGCTTCTGACTCTCCCTGCCTGCTTCCTGCATCTGACCCCGGCTTGGCTAAACGGACTCCGCATTCCTCTGTCTCCTGTACCTGGACTTGTCGCTTTGATTCTCGGACTGCTTACTGTGTTTGACCCCCTGGCCTGGCTTCTGATTTTCCTATTGGACTTCCATTGGTCCCCTCCTTGGATCCTAAGCACGTTGCCTCTACGGACTTTCTCTATCAAGCCACCAACACCGGCTCCTACTTCCAGGCAACCCGTGCTTCTGTGAGCACCACATCCCTGTACCATATTCAGGGTTGTGCTGCACTCGGCCGCAAGGGGAGCCCTCTCAGCAACTCGGTCTCCTACCAAGGTCCTGACATTGAGTTCCCAGCATAGCTAGAGAGCTGACCACGCTGTGCTCTCCTTCTTAGTGTGGTCAGTTTTTAATAAGAAAGGAGATGGATTGGCGGGAACACCAGGGATTTCACACAAAGGAGGCAATACAAAGAGAACAGGAGACTTTCTCATACAAGTGCATGGTACAGAGGGCACATATCAGGAATATGAAGTGTTGGGGTAACAAACGCTTGAATGCAATGCACATTACCTTGTATATAAATGCTTGTTATTGCACTGCAAGGGACCACTTTAGTGTGGAGGGGCCCTAAAGAAAAAGCCTTTTCATGATGTATCTAATGCAAAGCTATTGAGGCTAAACATGACCCATGCACATTTTAACATGCATAATAGAATAGCCGGCAACTCGGCATCTTCCAAAATAGGGCAATTTTAATTAGCTACATCATCAGTACAGGATAAAATGGGCTAACGCGTTTCAGCCATCTTGCTATGACTAGGGCCTGAGGGCCGAAACGTGTTAACTACATCGTTAGTACAGGATAATATAATCCAACGCGTTTCGGACTCAGGCCCTAGTCATAGAACGAAGGCTGAAATGCGTTAGCCCATTTTATCCTGTACTGACGATGTAGCTAATACAAATTGCCCTATTTTGGAGGACACTAAGTTGCCAGTTATTCTATTATCCATGTTGCAGCAGTGAAGGTGTGGAGACACTGAAGCCTGGACACCGGTTTGTCCTTCTCCCTTACTGGTTACGGTTGAGTGATATGGATTGGATTTATTTCATGCATATGTTAGTCATCACGGCCCGAGTCCCGCTGTCTGTGTCAATGGACGCAGCAGCAGGACTCGGGAGCGGGCCCGCACGGGTGGCCCCAGGGAAAGCAGCCTTCTGATGAAGAGGAGGAGCCAGGAGCGGTGGCGGGGGCACCCCAGAAGAGGAGGTAAGTATAACATGTTTGTTATTTTTATGTAAAAAAAAAATCCGAACCTTTACACCCCCTTTAAGCCCTCACAAACATGCATTAAAGGTAATTTAAAGCCAGGCCACAATCATTTTCGCTCAAATAGTACATATATGCAAATGTGTTTGGCTCTGAGGAACAGGCTAGTCCTCAAAACGCGTTAGCCTATTGGAGCTTCACCTTCTCCTACCACATGGTATGATGCAATGTGGACTCAATGAAGCTGTACTATGTGATACGCTTGTTATATTTGTCATCTTGTGAGTATAATAGGGAGAATATCACCGCTCCAGGTGGGTCAGATCAAGGTAAAAGGCATCTCCTTCAGTCTAGAAGTCCAGGTGCTGGCAATGCTATGGCAGTTAGACATCAAAGAAATTCTGGACAGCCGCACTCCAAAGATATTTGCCTTTATTCAATAAGGTGTCATCCAAAATACAGGTCACAGCAAAGTGGAACAAAGCTTACGCGTTTCGCACTACAAGGAGTGCTTAGTCCTAGCTCTATGACTAAGCACTCCTTGTAGTGTGAAACGCGTAAGATTTGTTCCACTTTGCTGTGACCTGTATTTTGGATGACACCTTATTGAATAAAGGCAAATATCTTTGGAGTGCGGCTGTCCAGAATTTCTTTGATGTCTAATTGTGAGTATAATACTTGTCCCTCCCCCAGCCTGTAATTGGACAGTGAAAGGAGAAGCCGCAAACTGATAAGCTCCTCACTCTGTCCTATCAGCATGTTCCTTGTTAGCTCATAAGCACTGCAGCATAGCTGACTACCTCCTTGTGCTGCTTCTCCTTCTACTAGTCTGAGCTGTGCTGTACAGGAGATTGCACAGGGCTGATACTAAGTTATATTCAGGTATTTACATTGTTTGCCTAAAAAAAAATAAAAAATAAAAATTTAATGATATATTTTGTATTGTGTATTTTGATGTATGTATTAAAGAGGAAGTAAACCCTGATGGGTTTTACTTCCTCTTTAGTCCTCTGCAAAGTAAAAGCATAATGCATACTAGCCCATTATATGCCACTTACCTGCAAACGAAGCCCGCGATGTCCCCACTGGTGGCTGCATACATCTTCACTCCTCTTCCTTCCGGGGCTGTGGACTCCGGCTCTCTGACTGGCCGAAGCCGCGTGACGTCACTCCTGCGCACGATTGTGCCCTTTCTTTAGTGCGCATGCGTGACGACGTCGGCGCCATCGCATATGGTAAATATCTTCTAAACTGTGCAGATTATTATAAGTAAGCCTTATTATAGACTTACCTGTGGGTAAAAGTGGTCTGTAAGGGTTTACAACCACTTTAATACACGCATTAATCTATGCCTTCTATCATACCTCCCAACATTTTGAGATGGGAATGAGGGACACCTACTAGCAAACGTATGTAGGCATAGGACACGCCTCCTGCCACACCCCCTTAAAGGAGAATTAACCAAAAAAAAAGGTTAATTAAATCCACAAGTGCTTTTTTTTTTTACCACTACTATTCCTTTATATTGGCTTTTAAAATTTACAAATGCAGCAATTTAGAAATTGGATGAAAGGTTTAGCACTGGGGAACACTTTTTGGAAAGTGCATTTTATATACAACTATATAGATCACACTATATGGATAGGGACAAAAGAGGAGGAAAGAGGGACAGAGGGACATTGCTCCAAATGAGGGACAGTCCTTCGAAAGCAGGGACAGTTGGGAGCTATGCTTCTCTATCTACCTGGAGCTGAGCTCTATGATCACTAGGAGTCAGTGGGAGCCGCTCTGTGCTTCGCTCACTCTTGCACCTTCCTGTCTGACTCATGAAGCACAACCTCCAAAATGGTTCAACAAAGCCGTTTTTTTTGGTACTAAATCAAAGCCGACCACACAAAAGGCGATCGTTATTTCCCGCACTCTGAATCTTTTTCCTTCCACATGTGTATGACTTCTAAAACTGTGAGCTGTTCATAAACAGAAAGGTTTTTGTTTTCCTGACATTGCTTTGCGGTGATGTCATGCAGACGGTTTAGCTGTTAACAGCGCGATGTGGAATTCTTAAAAGATACACTCCAGATGTGGAAGGATGTATTTAAATGAAATCAAAACAAGAGGGCTCGGACATGCAGCAGTTCACGAATTACACATAGGAACAAATAAGTCATTATGTGGGTCTACGGTGGTCTGTTTCACTGATCTCCAGCAGTCTCATCGCCATTGAAGTGGTATCTTTTCATTGGCTTTTGGACCCTTTATTGCGGGGGTCTGTAACCTGAAAATCGCAATATACCCATGGATCGTGGGCATAAGACAGGTAGATTGTGACCGGCTCCTGAGCATGTTCCTCGTAACACACTGCCCCCCCAGTCACCATGTAGGCCTATGCTGGCAGACCCAATTATCTTTACCCAGGTGTGGCACCTACTGTGAATTTCAGGAGCAGAAGTTAGGTAATGGGCAGTAGTGTACCAGGGATGGCAGGCATCAGACATTGTGCCTGCCTGGAGTTACTGTAGGGTCAAGATGGGGGGCCTGTGGGGCAGCAGCAGAACCTACCCAATGCAGAGGGCATGTGTGATATACAGGGTGAAACTGGCAGAGGAGCACAGGGGGTATGCCAGTGTACACAGAGGTCTACTCTCTGTAATACTAAGCTGTGCAGGTTGCAATACTTACACCTGACCCCTGCCCCCTGCTAATCCCTGCTGCACTCTGTGTTACATACCACTGACCCCTGCACTCTGTTACATTCTCCTGTACTCTGCATTACATACCACTGACCCCTGCATTCTGTTACATTCTCCTGTACTCTGCGTTACATACCACTGACCCCTGCACTCTGTTACATTCTCCTGTACTCTGCGTTACATACCACTGACCTCTGCACTCTACCTTACATATTGCTTATCCCTGCACTCTGCATTACATTCCACTGACCCTTACATGCTCCTGGCTCCTGTACTCTGTGTTACATACTACTGACCCCTGCACTCTGTATCAAAATGCTACTGACCTCTGCACTAGTTACTCCTGACCACTGAGCTCTACATTACTGTAGTTGCCCTTTGCTCCTGCACGCCGTCTTACATACTACTGACCCCAGCACTCTGCATTAGTTACTCCCGGCACCTGCACTCTGCATCACATGCTACTGAGATCTTCACTCTAGGTTAATTACTCCTGGCCTCTGCATCATATGCTACTGACCTATGCACTCTGTATTGGTTACTCCTGACCACTGAACTGTTTGTTACATACTACTGAGACCTGCACTCTGCATTCATTACTCCTGACCCTTGTACTCTGCATCACATTCTACTGACCTCTGCACTCTGCATTACATGCTGCACATCCCTGCACTCTCTGTTACATGCTCCTGTACTCTGTGTTGCATACTACTGACCCCTGCACTCTGTGTCAAATGCTGCTGACCACTGAGCTCTGCATTAGTTACGTTTTGCTCCTGCACGTTGCCTTACATATTACTGATCCCAGCACTTTGTTTTACTTACTCCTGGCCCCTGCACTCTGCATTAGTTACTCCTGACACCTGCACACTGCTTCACATGCTACTGCGCTCTGCACGCTGAGTTAATTACTGCTGACTTCTGCACTCTGCATCACATGCTACTGACCTATGCACTCTGCATTAGTTACTCCTGACCTCTGAACTCTTTGTTATATACTACTGACCCCTGCACTCTGCATTACTTACTCCTGACCCTTGCACTCTGCATCACATTCTACTGACCTCTGTGCTCTGCATTTGTTAATTTTGACTATTGCACTCTGCCTTACATACTACTGACCCCCAGCACTTTGTGTTACATACTCCTGGCCCTTGCACTTTGCAGTAATTACTCCTGACCCATGCACTCAACTTCACATGTTACTGCTTCACCTGATACTTAGTTACTCAACTCCTGCACTTTGCGTTAGCTCTGTACTCTGTGTTGGGTACTCTTGGCTTCTGCGTGCTGCATCACATGCTACTGACCTCTCCACTCTGCATCACATGCTACTGACCTCTGCACTCTGCATCACATGCTACTGACCCCTGCACTCTGCATCACATGCTCTGACCTCTGCACTCTGCATCACATGCTACTGACCCCTGCACTCTGCATCACATGCTACTGACCTCTGCACTCTGCATCACATGCTACTGACCTCTGCACTCTGCATCACATGCTACTGACCCCTGCACTCTGCATCACATGCGACTGACCTCTGCATAACATGCTACTGACCCCTGCACTCTGCATCACATGCTACTGACCCCTGCACTCTGCGTTAGTTACTCTTGACTCCTGAACTCTGTATTCTGTTTTACTGACCCCTGCACTCTGTGTTAGTTACTCTTGACTCCTGCACTCTGTATTCTGTTCTACTGAGCTCTGCGCTCTGAGTTACTTACTACTGACCCCTGAACTGTTTAAATGTTTTTACTCTTTAATGGGGCCATGCTAGGCTGTCTCCTTACAACTAAAAAAAAAAAAAAAAAAAAAAGGAGAGAGGAATGCTACACCTTTGTGAGCTTTGATCTCTTCCATGTTGTTCAGGTAGATCTCCACCTCCCCAGAGTTACCTACCTCTGCTTTATTGGTTCCTGTTCATGTCCTGTACTGACACTTAGCCATCTGCCTATTATGTAAAGATCTCCAAAAATTGGGCAAACACCCACTGGCACACCGGCCCGTTCACTTGCTGACCAGGTTGTGGTGCCAGGTTTCCTAACTCAGGAGTAATCTGTTAGGTGGTCCTCAGATCCCCTGTACCAGTTCGCTTGTGTGTACCCCAAGGGATTGAGAAACATCTGCTTGATGTGAAACAACCCATTCTGCTGTAAATGGTGGATAAGGTGAATCGGTTGGGCAGCTGCCCATCTGGCCCATCTCCTGCCATATCTTGGCATGTACTGCTCCATTGGAGCCAATTCTATCACTCAGCCCTGGAACAGTACAGATCTCTACTGGGGTCAGCCACTGCCCTTCTCTTCTTCAGAGAGGTCCAGATGGTCAGCGTCCTTCTCCATCCTGATCCCAGACTCCCATGTGGCTTCCCCTCATTACCTTCTCCCATGGGCCTACGTGCCCTTTTGGACTAGAGGAAAGGCGCCACGTCAAATCAGTGGAAGCTGAATGTTGATTGGTTTCTGTGGGCTGTTCTAATTCATGTTTTGAAAGTAAAAAAAAAAAAAAAAAGGAATGTATGATCGTCACGGGGGGTGTTCAGTAGTCTTTAACCACCTCAATACAGGGCACTTTCACCCCCTTCCTGCCCAGGCTATTTTTCAGCTTTCAGCGCTGTCGCACTTTGAATGACAATTGCGCAGTCATACAACACTGTTCCCAGATGAAATTGTTATCATTTTTTCCCCCACAAATAGAGCTTTCTTTTGGTGGTATTTGATCACCTCTGTGGTTTTTATTTTTTGCGCTATAAACAAAAGAAGAGTGACAAGTTTGAAAAAAAACACAATATTTTTTACTTTTTGCGATAATAAATATCCAATATTTTTTTCTTTAAAACAAATATTTTCCTCAGTTTAGGCCGATATGTATTCTTCTACATATTTTTGGTAAAAAAAAATTGCAATAAGCGTATATTGATTGGTTTGCGCAAAAGTTATAGCGTCTACAAAATAGGGGATAGATTTATCACATTTTTATTTTATTTTTATTTTTTTTACTAGTAATGGCGGCGATCTGCGATTTTTATCGTGACTGCGATATTGCGGCGGACACATCGGACACTTTTGACACATTTTTGAGACCACTCACATTTATACAGCGATCCGTGCTATAAAAATGCGCTGATTACTGTAAAAATGTCACTGGCAGGGAAGGGGTTAACACTAGGTGGTGATGGAGGGGTTAACTGTGTTTGCTAGGGAGTGATTCTAACTGTAGGGGGAGGGGACTCACTATGGGAGGAGATCGATCGGTGTTCCTCTGTACTGGGAACATACCATCGGTCTCCTCTCCTCTGACAGGACTGCTGTGTTACCGGCAATCGCGGGTGCCCGGCGGACATCGCGGCCGCCGGGCACATGCACCGGGTGCCCAGATCGCGCGCGCGTGCCCCCTGGTGGGCCGGGGAAGCGAGGCCGTCATATGAGAGCTGCGCAACGAGAGCTGCGCCGCCTGGCCGTCAATTGACAGCCAGCGGTCAGCAAGCAGTTAACACACTTCTTGTCCTAAGATAACAATGTTGCTTCTCCATATATACAGTGTGGTGAGTGTTGTCACCCTGGGACAGGCGTGTGTTACTGGTAGGATCACCAGGTAAAAATAAGGAAAAATCCTGAAAAGATAAAAAGAATGTAGCCACCAACACTGATATACAGTATCTCACAAAAGTGAGTACACCCCTCACATTTTTGTAAATATTTTCTTATATCTTTTCATGTGACAACACTGAAGAAATGACACTTTGCTACAATGTAAAGTAGTGAGTGTACAGCTTGTATAACGGTGTAAATTTGTTGTCCCCTCAAAATAACTCAACACACAACCATTAATGTCTAAACCGCTGGCAACAAAAGTGAGTACACCCCGAAGTGAAAATGTCCAAATTGGGCCCAATTAGCCATTTCCCCTCCCCGGTGTCATGTGACTCGTTAGTCTTACAAGGTCTCAGGTGTGAATGGGGAGCAGGTGTGTTAAATTTGGTGTTATCGCTCTCACTCTCTCATACTGGTCACTGGAAGTTCAACATGGCACCTCATGGAAAAAAACTCTCTGAGGATCTGAAAAAAAAGAATTGTTGCTCTACATAAAGATGGCCGAGGCCAGTGATGATGAACCGTGGTACCCCAGATGTTTTGGAACTACATTTCCCATGATGATCAGTCACTCTGCAATGTAGTTGAGCATTATGTGAAATGTAGTTCCAACACAGCTAGGGTACCACGGTTCGTCATCACTGGCCTAGACTATAAGAAGATACCGATCACTATGTTCATTCATAACTGAAGCATAGTAAACTGTGTTTACTATGACACTGCCCTACTGACAACCAATCTCTGCCCTACTGACACTGCCCATCGCTCCACTGACACCGTCCATGTTTTTAACACATTTTAAAATTCTCTAATTTTGGAATGGGGCCCTAATGGTTTATTAATAAATTCAGAGCTGCATTTATTTTTTTATGAGTTTGGAGGAGATTATGTAATGTAAGGCAAATGAAATAGAGGAAAAAATAGAAATAAATGGAGGAATCCGCCTGTGGAATGTTCTGTTGTGCGATGTACAGTGTGTGTTCCCTCCCTCTGATCAATATTTGCACACAGTACACATGCATACTTCTCATACCTGGAAACATACATAGTGCCGCCCCCTCCTATGTACTCTATATACATTTCTCAGTAGATCTAATAAATAATCTTCAAGTTACAATTCTTCTTATAATAATACTCAGTAGAAGCAAGGAAGCCACCACAAGTCTGGTGAGCCGGCACAATGTTATCAGGAGAATCGCTGATATGTCTTTTTTTTTTTTTTACTCCTACAGGACGCCGTGCGCTGCTTTGCTAAAAATAGCACATGTCCATTTTCTGATCTGTTCTGATTTCATCAGCTGCCAATTCAAATGAATGGGGTGTATTAACATAATGCACATTAGCATGCATTAAAGTGATACCAAAGGTTAGTTTTTTTTTTTTGTTTTTTTTAAAATAACAAACATGTCATACTTACCTCCACTGTGCGGCTTGTTTTGCAGAGAGTGGCCCCGAACATCCATTTCTGGGGTCCCTCGGCGGCTCACGCGGCTCCTCCCCGCATCAGATAACCCCCTTGGAGAAGTGCTCTCCCGGGGGGGTTACCTTGCGGGCGCGCTCCCGAGTCCAGCATTTGGCATCCATAGAGGCCCAATGCAGGCTTCGTCCCCGCCCCCCCGAATCATTGGATTTGATTGACAGCAGCGGGAGCCAATGGCTGCGCTGCTATCAATCTATCCAAGCAAGAAGAGTCGGTGTTCTGCCGAGAAAGTTCCGCTCGGCGGATAAGTTCCCCCCTCTACTGTGCCTGCGCAGTAGGATCCGGCGGAAATAGCCGAAGCGGAACAGCTGAAAATCAGCTGTACACGGCGCCTGTAAGAGGGCCCCTCGCGGGCTCGCTTCGCTCGCCACGCTTCGGGCACGGCCTCGCTTCACTCGGCTCTTTTAGATTCCCCCTCTAGGTCCACTTGGATGGTGGGGAAGGAACCTGGACCCAGAGCGCAGGCGCCGTGTACAGCTGATTGAAGCGTTTGAGCTTCGGCTATCTCCGGCAGCTGACAGTAGTTCGTACTGCGCAGGCGCTGCGCCTGCGCAGTACAGGGGGAGGAACTTATCCGCCGAGGGAACTTTCTCGGCAAGACACCGGGAACCCGTGGAGAGGGGGACAGCGGGGACGCGCTGACAGGAATTCGGGAGCTCAGGTAATTAAAACAGGGGCGGGGGGGGGGCGGGGGGGAGGGCGGTGACTGCAAGGTGTTTTTTCACCTTAATGCATAGGATGTATTAAGGTGAAAAAACACAAAGGTTTACAACCCCTTTAAAGCAACAGGCCAAAATGAACTGACATCTAATTTGCTAAAGCACTGTGTATCAAAAACAATTGCCATTTGTTAAAATAAAACACAGTTTTCACCTTTTTTCATCCTTTGTTGCATCCCAGTGCTGCTAGTCTCCTGCAGCCTCTTTGCAGCCACTTCCCGTCTACATGCGCTCCATGGCGTTTCTCAGGGTGGGATTCCCACTGATGATAACAGGCCATGCCTGGGTAATGTGCGTTGAAATGTCTACACTTCTAGTCTCCATTAGAAGGGTGACAACGCAGGAGCACCATTGGAAGACGGGGAACATCACAAAAAGATTATTTTAATGAAAGCTGCAGATTTAAAAAAACTTTAAATTATTATATGAGGATTTTACTGATTGGGTGTAATATCTACTTTAACATTTAGTTAGGCAAATTATTGTAGCAGCATTTAAACTTCCCTTTCTGCAACAAGAGTGGTGAGACTCCACCACTGCGGGAGGACAATGGAGGAAAATTCACAATCCAATGACAATCCATTGAATAATTCAGCTCACTAGCCTCATTCTTAATTACTTGACCCCTAAAAGGTTTTGCCCCCCTCTTTGACGTGGGCACTTTTTGCTATTCAGCGCTGCGCTTCTTTAACTGGCAATTGTTCGGTCATGCAACGCTGTACACAAATTCAATGTATATAATTTTTTTTCCCTTTATTTATTTATTTATTTATTTATTTTTCTTACATTTATATAATTTTTCACACAAATAGAGCTTTCCTTTTGGGGCTATTTGATCACCATTTGGGCGTTTTATTGTTTGCTATATAAACAATAAAATACAAAATATTAAAAAAATAAAATAAAATAAAATAAACAGTTTTTCTTTGTTTCTGACAAATAATCTTTCTTCATAAATTTACGCCAAACGGTTTTCTGCTCCATTCCTTTGGTAAAAATAACCCAAATCCGTGTATATTATCTATTCTGTGTGAACATTATAAAGTCCACAAACGATGGTACTTATATGAGAATTGATCAATCCTGATGTGCTGGCGGCCTATCTCATTTCTTGAGGCCATAAAGCGTTCCAGTGTGTTTTCGGTGCGTTTAGGTGTGTTTTTGATGAGTTTTTCCACATTCCAGTACAGTTCAATGTTCTAATTTTTTTCCTGAAACTGGAACACAGTGAAACTGACCGCACTGGTGTGAACTATGCCATTGGAAACCATATAACCCACTTTCCATGCGTTTTTGATGCAGAAAAAAAAACGCACTGGGCTGCATGTGGTGTGAACCGGCCCTTATGTAAAAATGTCATTAGCATGCTGATGGGGAGGAAGGATGAGGACTGGTTACAGGTGGACTGTCCCTTGAAGAGAAATCCTGAAACACGTGTTGGGATGGCTTACACACATCCCCGTCTGTTCTGCGCTCAGCGTTTTCTCCGCTCATTATTAATTTACAGCACAGATGTGTGAAGAATGTGACACTTCTCCATTCTCCGGAGTCTATTATGTTCGGCGTGCGGAGGACGTCCTCCGGGGTGTAAGGGGGAGGGTGGGAACACCCCCATGGGTCTTGTCACTCATAGCAAAATAAAGATGTCCAATCATCTTCTAATGGGAAGGTTAGATCAGGGCAGCGAGGAAGCAATGAGCGGAGCCTGTGGGGATTGAATATGATAAAGTATCGGACTAATTGGGTTGGTTTACACTTTACAATTACATCATCGGCGTGAGACGCTTTGGGAGTTCCAAGAAAAATGAACAAATAACCGTCAGGAAAGGGGCCGCGGCGAAGGTCCATTTGTATTGTGGCCCTACAGACATACCAAACTGGAGGCTGAACGCTAAACTCCATCTAGATATAAAAGACACAAGTTAATACCGCTCTGTATTCATTAATACATCATTATGTGTATTCTTTTAATGCAAGCAGTTTAAATACCTGAATGTGACTTGGTATCAGTCGCTTTCAGTCTACTGTACAGCAGAGCTCAGAGAAGGGGAAGCAGCACAAGAAGCCAATCGGATGTGTCGTGGTGCAAGGAGCATGCTGATGGAAGGAGAGAGCAGAGTGACTAAGGCCAGCCATACACAGTTCATATCCCGGCTGGTTTAGCAGGAACCGGCTGAGATTTGAACCATTAATGTGCAGACTGAGCCCAGGTTCACACTTGTGCGATCTCAGACATTGCATGTGATTTGCACCCGCAACACACGTGCCGATCACATGCGATGTCTGTGCAGTGCGAGTTTAGCCATATAGTTATATGGCTGAACCCGCATTGGATTTGCACAAAAATAGTGAAGGGACTTTTTTTTTCCCCTGCACTAGAATCGGATTGCATGGGTGTTCTCACTTATGTGATCTGTTTCCTGTGCGAGTTCACAGTTCGCACTGCGATCTATGAACCGATCTGGGGGTGTCATTAACAATGTATTGACACCCAATGTGTGGTTCGCAGTGTGAACTGTAATTGCGTTGGTTCCCGCATCACACATATGTGAACCTAGGCTGAATCAGTGGCGTCACTAGGGTTGGTGTCACCCGGTGCGGAAAAAAAATGGTGTCACCCCCCCCCCAACAACTATAGTCCCCACTCCTTAACTACAGACCCCCTCGCGCAGTATAGAACCCCCTCCCTCAGTACAGACCTTCCTCAGTATAGACCCCCCACTAAGTACAGACCCGCCTCCCTCAGTATAGATCCTCCTCACTAAGTACAGACCCGCCTCCCTCAGTATAGATCCTCCTCACTAAGTACAGATCCCCCTCCCTCAGTATAGACCCCCCACTAAGTGCAGACCCCCCTCCCTAAGTATAGACCCCCCACTAAGTGCAGACCCCCCTCCATCAATATAGACCCCCCTCCTGCAGTACAGACCTCCCTCAGTATAGACCCCCCCCACTAAGTACAGACCCCCTCCCTCAGTATAGACCCCCCCCCCACTAAGTACAGACCCCCCTCCATCAATATAGACTCCCCTCCCGCAGTACAGACCTCCCTCAGTATAGACCCCCACACAAACTACAGACCCCCTCCCTCAGTATAGACCCTCCCAACTAAGTACAGACCCCCCTCCATCAATATAGACACCCCCCCCCTCAGTACAGACCCCCCTCACTAAGTACAGACCCCCCTCCCTCAGTATAGACCCCCCTCCATCAATATAGACCCCCCACTAAGTACAACCCCCCTCCATCAATATAGACCTCCCCGTCAGTACAGACCCCCCTCCGTCAGTATAGATCTCCCCTTCAGTACAGACTTCCCTCCATCAGTACAGATACCCCCACCTCAGTGCAGACTCCCCCATCAGTACAGACACCCCCCATCAGTGCAGACCCCCCCCCAGCATTATAGACACCCCCCCTCAGTGCAGACCACCCATCAGTACAGACACCCCCCCCAGCAGTACAGACACCCCCCTCAGTGCAAACCCCCCATCAGTACAGATACCCCCCCTCAGTGCAGACTCCCCCATAAGTACAGACCCCCCAGCAGTACAGACACCCCCCCTCAGTTCAGACCCCCCCCAGCAGTACAGACACCCCCCCTCAGTGCAGACACCCCCCCAGTGCAGACCCCCCCAACAGTACAGATACCCCCCAGTGCAGACCCCCCCCAGCAGTACAGACCCCCCAGCAGTATAGACACCTCCACTCAGTGCAGACCCCCCCCCCATCAGTATAGACGCCCCCCCCTGCACAATCGATCAACTTGGGTACAATCAGCCTGCTGGATTCTCTTGCAATTATCGCTGTCAGCACTGTCTGTGTTGATGGGGGAATCGTGCAAATTTCTTTCCTTAAATTCACACCATGTATGGCCTGCCTAAAAAAAAAAAAAAAAATCAGCTCATCAGGAGCTACTTCTCCTTTCACTCTCCAGTCACAGGGTGGTTGTGAGGAAGAGTAAGTGAAAGTGAAACTGCAGCAGAAAACCATACGGATAAAAAGACACATGTAACGCAGCTGTATAATTATTAATATATCATTGAAAACAAAGAAGAAGCAGCGCAGTTCCAAAAATCTCTGTGTCCAATCTCTAAATGGGTCTCCAATTAATAAACAATCAATATTATGTGCATCAAACCCAACAATATCAGATAAATGGCAAAAATGTGATATAGATACAATATGTGTGCAAACAATCCAATATTATGATACACAGTTGTGCAAATATGCATCAAAAACAAAGTGCTCAAAAGAAAAACATAGTGCAAAATTATATAATTATTGAAAAAAATCAATGCAAACAAAATCTGTAGGATTTGTTTTTCTTTTGAGCGCTTTGCACTTTGTTTTTGATGCATATTTGCACAACAGTGTATCATAATATTGGATTGTTTGCACACATATTGTATCACATTTTTTACATTTATGGGATATTGTTGGGTTTGACACACATAATATTGATTGTTTATTCATTGGAGACACATTTAGAGATTGGACACAGATTTTTTTGGACCAGCGCTGCTTTTTCTTTGTTTTTATATCTTTTTGGTTCACCAAAATTGGACTAGCTGTGGTCCATTTATATATTTTTTTATGCACATTTTATATTTTATATTGTTGCTTACTTTTTGTCATTTTTTAACCGTCCCATTTCCCAAAGATTCCCTGTGGCACGGTCTCTTTTCTCTCTTTTTTATTAATACATCATTACATGTCATTTTTTACATGCAAGCAGTGAAAATACAGTAAAACCTTGGATTGCGAGCATAATTCGTTCCAGAAACATGCTTGAAATACAAAGCACTTGTATATCAAAGTGAATTTCCCCATAAGAAATAATGAAAACTCAAATGATTCATTCCACGACCATTTATTAATAAGTCCTTCAGTTTATAGTCCATATAAAAAGATTATAGCAATGTGATAGGTTGTATAACCATAAAATGTCCATTCACAAATGGAAACCTCCACAAGGGGATTAGAAGCAAAATCCAGCAGGAGCTCCAGAGTATAAAAGAGAAGAGAGGGGCCTCTAAGTGTAGCAATATGGTTATATTTAATGAAGGCACAACATTTAGCAACTCTCATGGTTGATGATTAATGAGGCACATCTAAGCATGCAGGCATCCGGGGTGAAGCTGTCCCCGTAGACCGTCCTCCTCACCGTCGGCTCTCACCGCTGTCAGTCTGCAATCGTGACCGGAAAGACTACCCTGCAGTAGAGCGATCTAAAAGCGAGGCTTGAACCACTCGTGGAGCGCAGCGTGGAAGGGATGACGTCAATGGCGGTGAGGAGGACGGTCTATGTGGACTGCTTTACCCCGGATACCTGCATACTTAGATCTGTCGGTTTTAATCATCGAGTTTCTTAATGTTCTCCCTTCATTAAATATAACTAGGGTTGCACCAATACTAGTATCGGTATTGGTGCCGATACCGAGTATTTGTACAAGTATCGGTAGTCGTGCAAATGCACCGATGCCTGAAATCTATACTTTCAGGTTCGGCTCTTTGAGCTGTCAGTGGGTCTCCCCAGTGTTAAAGAAGTCCGATAATTGGAGCTGTCAAAAAAAAAAATAAAGCAACCAGCAATGTTTATTGACAACATTCCTCTGCCCTAAAACACTAAAATAAAAAGAAACATTGGGGGTTATTTACTAAAGGAAAATCCACTTTGCACTGAAAGTGCACTTGGGAGTAAAGTCGCTGTAGATCTGAAGGGGACATGCAAGGAAAATAAAAAACAGCATTTTTGCTTGCACATGATTGGATGATAAAATCAGCAGAGCTTCCCCTCATTTCAGATCTTCCCCTCAGATTTAGAGTGACTGCACTTCCAAGTTCACTTGCAGTGCAAAGTGGATTCACCTTTAGTAAATAACCCCCATTGCTTCTTTTTGTATATTTCTGTTTCTTCATTTGCATATCAAAGGGATGAACAAAATGTTCCTGTGCTTAACCCCTTAATAACCCTTAATTTACTCTAATCAGCCTTAATTAACTCCCTATTCTCCTCCATTTAATTATTATTTTCCTGCTTTTTTTTCTTTTCTTCAAGTCTATTTTATAAACGATAAACAATTAAAACTTTTTTGTTGTTTGCTTTGTTAGTGAATATTTTTACACATATATATTAACATATATTTACACATTACACATTGAAAAAGCGCTAAATTAAAAAAAAAATCAATTAATTTCATTTGTAAATAACTTTTCAATGCTTTGTACCATTGCTGACAGCTGAAGTGAAAACAAAACAGTTGCGGTAGGTATCGGTAATTGGTATCGGCGAGTACTAAAAAAAAAAGTATCGGTACTCGTACTCATTGTAAAAAAAATGGTATTGGTGCATCCCTAAATGTAACTGTATTGCTACACTTAGAGGCGCCTCTCTTCTCTTTTATACACAGTTGTGAAATTACGCTACTTGTATATCAAGACATCGCTTGTATATCAAGTCAAAATTTATTAAAAAAATTTTGCTCGTCTTGCAAAACGCTCTCAATCCAAGTTACTCTCAAACCAAGGTTTTGACTAGATATCAATCTCTTGCAGTCTCCTGTACAGCAGAGCTCAAAGAAGGGGAAGCAGAAGCAGCACAAGAAGCCAATCAGATGTGTTGCCTTTCAAGGAGCAAGGAGAGAGCAAAGTGACTAAGAAATCAGCTCATCCAGGTGCTACTTCTCCTTTCACTCTCCAGTCATGGGGAAGGTGTGAGGAAGAGTCAGGCTCGATTCACATCTATGCATGTTGCTTTTGAGCATTTCTGCAGTGTTTTTTGTGGTGCTTGCCGCGTTTTTAAACAGCGTTTTTGCCGCGTTTTGCATTTTTTTTACAGTTTTTTTTTTAGACTGTATACAGTCTAGAAAAAAAATGCCCAAAACACGTCAAAAACGCGCAAAAACGCTGCCAAAACGCTGTAAAAACGCTGTACTTGCGTTTTTGATGCTGGTCCATTGAATTCTATTAGGCTCCATTCACACTAGCGCGTTTTTTGATGCATTTCGCATTTTGCAGAAATGCATGGGAATTTTTTAACATGGGTTCCTATGGAACATGTTCACATCAATGCCTTTTTGTACCTCTGCATTTTTGGAAAGGGTCAGGGACTTTTTTTCATGCAAAATGCAGCGTTTTGCATGTAATAGAATTCAATGGACCAGCATCAAAAACGCAAGTGCAGCGTTTTTGCAGCGTTTTTGCAGCGTTTTTGCAGCGTTTTTGATGCGTTTTTGGTGCTTTTTTTTTTTTACATTTTTTTTAGACTGTATACAGTCTAAAAAAAACTGTAAAAAAAAACAAAAAACGGCAAAACGCGCCAAAAACGCTGTAAAAACGCTACAAAAAACGCTGCTCAAAAACGTGGCAAGCATCACAAAAAAAACTCCAAAAACGCTCAAAAGCAACATGCAAAGATGTGAATCGAGCCTAAAATGCAAAACGCTGCATTTTGCATGAAAAAAGTCCCTGACCCTTTCCAAAAACACAGAGGTACAAAAATGCATTCATGTGAACATGTTCCATAGGAACCCATGTTAAAAAATTCCCATGCATTTCTGCAAAATGCAAAATGCATCAAAAAACGCATTAGTGTGAATGGAGCCTAGGCTATCAGCCACACTAATGGGAGCAAGGGGTTCTGGCAAAGCTAGAACCTTGAAGCTTTCACTAGATACAGAGCGCCCCGGGCTTGGCACACAAGGGAGATTGAACAAGGCATGTGTGGACAACCTTGGTGCATGGTGTTAGGTTCTTGTGCCAATCAGAAAAATGTAAACAAGTGACAGGTTTGCTTCACCTAATGACACCTTACCGCTGACGGGGTACGTCTTATTTCTGTGCGGCCTGTCAGACAGATACATGTGTTGACTTTGACACCAGCCTGCCATCCCACTGGATGAGAGAGCAATTGTGACATCACAGAAGTCAATAGAATCCTCTTATTCATGACCTTGTTGTCTAATCACCATGTAGACAGGCAGGAGAATAGTCTGCAGAGGCTGGCAACCTCTATAACATATACAGTATATAAGATATACCATATATTAAAAAGAAATACTATAAAATGCACAATATATAAAATATACGAAAAATATACTATAATATATATGAAATATACTATAATATGTACAATATATAAAAACATACTATAATATATACAATATATCTATCTATATATATATAGATATATATATATATATCTATAGATCTATAGATCTATAGATATATATATATCTATATATATATCTATATATCTATAGATATATATATATATATATCTATATATATATCTATATATATAATATAAACAATATAAAAAAAATACTGTAATATGCACAAAATATAAAATATACTATAATATATACAATATATGAAAAATATGTACAATTAATAAAAAAATACTATAATAGATATAAAATATATATAATATAAACAATATTTAAAATAAAATTCTAGAACATGCACAATATACAGTCAGGTACATAAATATTGGGACATCAACACAATTCTAATCTTTTTGGCTCTATACACCACCACAATAGATTTGAGATGAAACAAACAAGATGTGCTTTAACTGCAGACTTTCAGCTTTAATTTGAGGGTATTTACATCCAAATCAGGTGAACGGTGTAGGAATTACAACAGTTTGTATATGTGCCTCCCACCTTTTAAGGGACCAAAAGTAATGGGACAATTGTCTGCTCAGCTGTTCCATGGCCAGGTGTGTGTTATTCCCTCATTATCCCATTTACAAGGAGCAGATAAAAGGTCCAGAGTTCATTTCAAGTGTGCTATTTGCATTTGGAATCTGTTGCTGTCAACTCTCAATATGAGATCCAAAGAGCTGTCACTATCAGTGAAGCAGGCCATCGTTAGGCTGAAAAAAACAAAACAAACCCATCAGAGAGATAGCAAAAACATTAGGTGTGGCCAAATCAACTGTTTGGAACATCCTTAAAAAGAAAGAACGCACCGGTGAGCTCAGCAACACCAAAAGACCCGGAAGACCATGGAAAACAACTGTGGTGGATGCCTGAAGAATTCTTTCTCTGGTGAAGAAAACACCCTTCACAACAGTTGGCCAGATCAAGAACACTCTCCAGGAGGTAGGTGTATGTGTGTCAAAGTCAACAATCAAGAGAAGACTTCACCAGAGTGAATACAGAGGGTTCACCACAAGATGTAAACAATTGGTGAGCCTCAAAAACAGGAAGGCCAGATTAGAGTTTGCCAAACAACATCTAAAAAAGCCTTCACAGTTCTGGAACAACATCCTATGGACAGATGAGACCAAGATCAACTTGTACCAGAGTGATGGGAAGAGAAGAGTATGGAGAAGGAAAGGAACTGCTCATGATCCAAAGCATACCACCTCATCAGTGAAGCTTGGTGGTGGTAGTGTCATGGCGTGGGCATGTATGGCTGCCAATGGAACTGGTTCTCTTGTATTTATTGATGATGTGACTGCTGACAAAAGCAGCAGGATTCTGAAGTGTTTCAGGCAATATTATCTGCTCATGTTCAGCAAAATGCTTCAGAACTCATTGGACGGCGCTTCACAGTGCAGATGGACAATGACCCGAAGCATACTGCAAAGGCAACCAAAGAGTTTTTTAAGGGAAAGAAGTGGAATGTTATGCAATGGCCAAGTCAATCACCTGACCTGAATCTGATTGAGCATGCATTTCACTTGCTGAAGACAAAAGTGAAGAGAAAATGCCCCAAGAACAAGCAGGAACTGAAGACAGTTGCAGTAGAGGCCTGGCAGAGCATCACCAGGGATGAAGCCCAGCGTCTGGTGATGTCTATGCGTTCCAGACTTCAGGCTGTAATTGACTGCAAAGGATTTGCAACCAAGTATTAAAAAGTGAAAGTTTGATGGATGGACGGTGTGGGCAACAACATCAGGATAACCCGCGGCTCGGGCCTAGCCGGCGGCCATCTTGGTACTCCCTCTGCCGGCCAGCCACGGCTTGGGCCCAGCCGGCGGCCATATTGGTACACCCAGTGCCAACGGTGCAGCATCCAAGGACCCCCTCCTGAGGCCATCAGCCCCCAGCCACATCACCGCCCGATTGGACCCACCACCCCCTGGTCCATCCATTCAGCCAGACCCCCCCCTCTGTGCCCTCCACCGCAGCCGCGGCCTCAATCACCACGTTCTAGCCGCTAGAGTCGGTGGGACAGACCACGGCTGCAGCCTAGCCCCAGTCAGCTTGCCACCACAACCCCCTCACTGTTGTCCAACAGAGCCCCGTGCCCCTCTGCACCGGGAATCACCCCTCCTGCTACTGGACCTCACTGCAGGGGCACTAGAGATTCACCGGAGGCTAGTCTACCTCAAATCGCCTGAGACGCAGCCACCGCACCACCTACTGTAAGTAACGCCAGCCCCCCTCCTTCATCTTCGGGACCATCAGCACAGGTAAGCCACCGGGGGCACTCGAGTAGTTGATCCAGGGGCCCTTGTCCGATCGCCCCTCGGGGGGTCAGGAAGGAATTTTTTCCTCGACTGCACTATTGGCCAACGCAGCCAGGGGTTTTTTGCCTTCCTCTGGATCAACGAGAGGGAGGTAGGCAGCCTCACCTCCCTCCAGTACCTCCGCTCCAACACCCAGCCGTCACTCTCACCACTCCAGAGCAGTGATCAGCCATCCGATCCCTCCATCCCCCTGCAAGGGTATCATCGCCGCACCAGTGCCTTCGTCAACACCTTTCCTTCTAGCAACGCCGCCTTCCGCATCATGTGCAACATCAAGTACACAGCAGACACCCTCCACAGGCTAAGAAACACGGCCGCAACTTTACCGACCACCACGCAAAAAAGACTACAAAAAGAACAATTACTAAGGACCAACCCACAATCAACCATCAAAGGCAGGGAGACACCGATCTAACCACAACAACTAGCATGCGCCCTGATCAACACCAGATCTGCAGTCAAGCACAGGCTGGAAATCCGCGATTTCATCATCGAAAACAACATAGATTGCCTCTTCATTACAGAAAGCTGGCTAACTTCCGACTGCAACACCATCCTAACTGAATTGGTGCCCAAGAACTACAGTATCCTATCTGAGCATAGAATAGGAAAAAAAGGAGGAGGTCTAGCAGTGATTTTCAAATCGCACCTGGGGTTCACCAAACCAAACTTACAGAACTCAGTACCTTTCATGGAAACACTCTCACTGCATCTTCAAACAACACCTCAAGACACCATTCACATACTACTATGCTACAGACCACCAGGACCAAAGACCAATATCCTCACGCCGCTCACTGAATTCTTCTCAATGCACACCTTGAAAACCAAAAACCTTCTGGTACTTGGGGATTTCAATCTGTGGGCAAACTCTGCCCAAGACCCTATTGCAACCGCCTGCGTTAACCAAATGGAAGAACTTGGCCTGCAACAACTGATAAATGCTCCTACGCACGGTTCAGGACACACTTTAGATCTCATCTTCAAACAGAATATGGACATCGATGTATTTGACAACACTCCACTACCATGGACGGACCACCATGCTATCAAATTTAAAATCACCACTAACACCATCCTCCGAAAACAGAAACGGGCAACAGCAACACACTGGAATAGATCTCAGAAGAAACTACACTCTGAACTCTTCAAAACTACATTGTCGAGCAAAATTCTTCTGCTAAACCCAAACCTCTCAACGGAACAAACACTCAACTCCCTAAACAAAGTTTTACTACAAACAGCAGACTCCGTGGCGCCAAAACGCAGAACACCCGTCCGCACAAAAAACTCGTGTTGGTTTAATGGCACTCTCACCCTACTCAAGCAAGAACGCAGAAGAGCTGAGAGAACTTGGAGAAGAAATCCCACCAAGGAAAACCATGCTAACTACAAAGCACTCACGGTGAAATACCACAAGGCAATCTTCAAAGCCAAAAAAGAACATTTCGCAGACACCATCTCATCCGCCTTAAACCGCCCACGGGAACTTTTCAAAATCGTTGCTCAATCAATGAACCCGACCTGCCTAGAGCCCCCTGCAAACGATACTCAAGAATTCTGCAATGAGTTATCAGATTTCTTCATCGACAAAATCGACAACATTCGGAAAGCAATTCATCAGAAAATAACAACCAACCTCACCCAACCAATGCAAAAAGAGGATATCGACACGAACATCACTCAACCACCGAAGTTCTTTCTGTCCCCAATCACTACGGACACGACTAAAAACATCATCGGAAGCCTTCGCGACAGCACATCACCAAACGACATCATCCCCACCAAATTGTTCAAAGAATGTTCCGACATCCTGGCCCCCACCCTAACTCATCTCATAAATCAATCATTCAAAGAAGGGACTGTGCCAACCTCCCTCAAGCAAGGCATCGTCAAACCCCTGCTAAAGAAACCCAATCTCGACCCTAAAGACCCTAACTGCCGCAGACCAATAACAAGCCTCAACACCATCTCCAAGATTATAGAGAAAGCAGTAGTACAGCAGCTACAACACCACCTGGAGACACACCACCTCCTGGACCCTCTGCAATCAGGCTTCCGCCCAGGCCATGGCACAGAAACAGCACTTCTCAAAATATGGGACGACGCCCTTGAAGCAGCAGACGACGGAGAACCGAGTCTCCTGGTACTGTTAGACCTCAGCGCAGCATTCGATACAGTGGACCACAATACTTTACTTGTCCGCCTCTCAGAAGTTGCAGGAGCCACAGATTCTGCCCTAAAATGGTTTACATCCTTCTTAGAGAATCGCTCTCAGACAGTGAAACTGGGAACATTCACCTCGGAATCTCGGGCAGTCTCCTGTGGAGTCCCTCAGGGCTCACCCTTGTCACCAGTGCTATTTAACATCTACATCCGCCCGCTTCTCAATATCATCAGGAAAACGGACCTCTGCTTCCTCTCATACGCAGACGACACCCAACTCTACCTTCGCATTAACGGACAAAAAGATCATCATCAGCAACTACAGAAATGCCTCACTTTAATCAATGACTGGATGACCACTAGCTCCCTCAAACTCAACGAATCAAAAACAGAACTTCTTCTTCTGCAAGCCAACAAAAATTCCAAAATTAAGACTCCGTGGACACCACCCTCCATCCTCGGACAGACCATCTCCCCCAGCACCAAAGTCAAGAGTCCCGGAGTTATCTTTGACTCAGGAATGACAATGGATGCACAAATAGGATCGGTGGTGAGCGGATCCCACCACCTCCTCCGCCTGCTTCGCAGACTCATCCCCTTCATCCCAGAAGAGGACAAAGCGGCAGTTGTGGGAACGATCATCAATTCCCGACTCGACTACGCAAATTCCCTCTACGTAGGTCTACCCCAATATCAGCTTGCGCGCTTGCAACTCATTCAAAATACGGCGGCAAGACTGTTAACAGGAAAAAAGCCCTGGGAATCCATCTCCCCATCCCTAAAAAGCCTACATTGGCTAACTGTGAAGAATCGGATCATATTCAAGACCCTCTGCCTCACCCATAAATGCATACAAGGAAACGCTCCGCAATATCTCCGGGAAAAAATAAAACACTACACACCGAATCGCAGTCTTCGATCAGCTAACCAAAACCTCCTCCTCATTCCCAAATACCGCTACAAAGCAAAGGGAGAACGAAGATTCGCAGTCCAAGGACCTCGACTATGGAATGCTCTCCCAACCAACCTCCGCATGGAAGAAAACCACCAGGCCTTCAGGAAAAAACTAAAGACCTTCCTTTTCTAGAAGCTGGCTACAGAGAATACATCTAGCGCCTTGAGGCGATTCAGTTCGCAATTGCAGCGCTTTACAAATCATTCATTCATTCATTCATTCATGGATGATTGTTAATTTGTCCCATTACTTTTGGTCCCTTAAAAAGTGGGAGGCAAATATACAAACTGTTGTAATTCCTACACCGTTCACCTGATTTGGATGTAAATACCCTCAAATTAAAGCTGAAAGTCTGCAGTTAAAGCACATCTTGTTTGTTTAATTTCAAATCCATTGTGGTGGTGTATAGAGCCAAAAAGATTAGAATTGTACAATTATATACTACTATAACAATTAACATATACTATGATATATAAAAAACATACTATAATATATATATATATATATACTATAATATGTACAATATATATAGAGAATGCTATAATATATACCAAGAGTCTAAAAACTTTCTATACAAAGGGCCAGTTTACTATCCTCTAGACTTTAGGGAGGACGGACTGTGGCCATTGGAATGTCCCAACATCAGTGAGGGAAAAATAATGCCCCGATCGTTTGTTTCAGTGGGAGTAACTGTGTCTCTCATGATAGGTGTCTATTGTTGGTGTCACTGGGAAAAATTGTGCCCCCTCATTGGTGTCATTGGGCCCCATTGTTGGTGCCATTGGGAGAAATTGTCCCCCATTATTGGTATTAGTAGGAGGAATTGTGCCCCTTGATTGGTGTCATTGGGCCCCATTGTTGGTGTCATTGGGAGAAATTGTGCCCCATTATTGGTATTGGTAGGAGGAATTGTGCCCCTTCGTTAGTGTCATTGGGCCCCGTTGTTGGTGCTATTGGGAGGAATTGTGGCCCTTCATTGGTGTCAGTGGGGGGAATTATGTCTCCAATGACCAGATAAAAGCAAGAAAAGTGACAGAGTTTGAAGACCACTGATAATATGATGTACAATATATATCTATATATATAAATATACTAGGATATATTAGTCTCATTTAGATGCCTAGGTGACAAGACAGGAAGATTGTTGGAAGACAGTGACGAGGGCCCTTTTACACGGGTGAGATTGAAAACATGGTATGGTATGTGTTTTGCAAATGAAAATCAATAGGAGATGCATTTTTGGTGCGTTTTTGAAACAGGACCCCAAAGATGCAGCATACAGGACCTTTCAAAATGCACCCACTATGCACTGATGTGAAGAGTTCCATAGGATTTAAAGGCAAATCTTAGTATTTTGGTTTTGGTGCGTTTTTACAGCAGAAAAAGCGCCTCAGTGTGAAAGGGACCAGAGCGTTGTCACCCTATAACAGGATGTTCTTGAATAAGACAGGAACAGGTATTATTTAAATAAAATCTGTAAGATTTAAAATATTGAACATGACTTTTGAAACAACATGAATATGGTAAAGCTTAAGTGAGATTTTAGCGATTGAGTTTACGTCCTCTAATACCCCACCAGCTCGCTGGGGCTGGCTGGGTTTAACCATTAATTGTCTATAGGCTCATTTCAGACACGCCAGTTCGATCTAAATCAGCTTGGCACAAAAACTGGAGGGTGAGACGGCTTTCAAATCAATTAGACCACTTGCAAGTCTTCGTAATTAGAAGCCGGAGATGTTTCTGCAATTTCGGAAAACGGCATAAAAACTCAATTTGAGCGCTGCGTTTCTTGCTGGCCCCATCTGCCGAATGAGATCTTCATTAGGAATTAAGTGCAGTTATTTGGGGTATCCTGGAAATAAGAGGGCACTTGACCGTGGCAATAATTGGGATCAGCTGTGCGTTTACATGGAAATTAGCTAGACTGAAACACCTTGGGTTTGTTTGTCTAGCCTGGCAGGAACGCTTGTGTGTATTCAGGCTGGAAGCTAATTAACTGTTTCTTCAGCAAAAATATTTTCTTTAAAGGGACAGTATACTTTTTTTTAACAAATTACTACGCATGATTTTTACATTTTTCTTTTTTTAATATATATATATATCTATATATAGATATATATCTATATATAGATATATCTATATATAGATATATAGATATATATATATATACACACACTCACCGGCCACTTTATTAGGTACACCTTGCTAGTACCGGGTTGGACCCCCTTTTGCCTTCATTCTTCATGGCATAGATTCAACAAGGTGTTGGAAACATTCCTCAGAGATTTTAGTCCATAGTGACATGATGGCATCACACAGTTGCTGCAGATTTGTCGGCTGCACATCCATGATGCGAATCTCCCGTTTCAACCACATCCCAAAGATACTCTATTGGATGAGATGTGGTGAGTGTGGAGGCCATTGGAGTACAGGGACCTCATTGTCCAGTGGTGAGATGATTTGATCTTTGTGACATGGTGCATTATCCTGCTGGAAGGAGCCATCAGAAGATGGGGACACTGCAGTCATAAAGGGATGGACATGGTCAGCAACAATACTCAGGTAGGCCGTGGCATTTAACCAATGCTCAGGGGCCCAAAGTGTGCCAAGAAAATATCCCCCACAACATTACACCACCAGCCTGAACCGTTGATACAAGGCAGGATGGATCCATGCTTTTCATATGGTTTACACCAAATTCTGACCCCACCATCTGAATGTCGCAGCTGAAATTGAGACTCATCAGACCAGGCAACGTTTTTTCAACCAATTTTGGTGAGCCTGTGCAAATTGTAGCCTCAGTTTCCTGTTCTTAGCTGACAGGAGTGGCACCTGGTGTGGTCTTCTTCTGCTACTGTAGCCCATCTGATTTAAGGTTTGATGTGTTATGCGTTCAGAGATGGTATTCTGCATACCTTGGTTGTAATGAATGGTTATTTGAGTTACTGTTGCCTTTCTATCATCTTAAACCAGTCTGCCCATTCTCCTCTGACATCAACAACGCATTTTCATCCACACTTCCGCTCACTGGATATTTTCTTGTTTTCTGACCATTCTCTATAAACTCTACAGATGGTTGTGTGTGAAAATCCCAGTAGATCAGCAGTTTTTGAAATACTCAGACCAGCCTGTCTCGCACCAGCAACCATGCCACGTTCAAAGTCACTTAAATTCCCTTTCTTCCCCATTCAGATGCTCGGTTTGAACTTCAGCAAGTCGTCTTCACCACGTCTAAATGCCTAAATGCATTGAGTTGCTGCCATGTGATTGGCTGATTAGCAATTTGTGTTACCAAGCAATTGAACAGGTATACCTAATAAAGTTGCCGGTTAGTGTATATTATATATACTCTATGTATGTGTAAGTGTGTGTATATATATATATATATATATATATATATATTTATTTATTTATTTATTTATTTATTTTTCTAATACATATTTTTTATATATTTTCTTTGAATTATGAATTATTTATATTTTATTTTCATTGTACAAATATTGAACAGAGGGTCCATCTACCAAGAGACACCAGCATTGCCTCATTGCATGTTGGCAGCCTGTGTGTACAAATCAGAGTCTGCCTCTGCGGAGAGAGAGGAAGGGTGTTTTGTCACCCGAGTCATTTAGCAGCATGTGTAATCTGATTTCTCATACTATTCATCCGTATTTCATAGCATTGGGAGTTTCTTCAGCCTGTTGAAAGCAGGTACATTGCCTCCTGTTGGATGCATAAAATAAATATGTAATATATTTGTGTTATTTTCTTCCCCCTTATATGATCTCCAGACAGTTTTAAAACAAAAAAAGCAGTAAGTACTCGGTTTACTCTGAACACGGCTTTGAAATCATGCAACTTCGTCGCACCAATTGAGACGGTGCCATTGCCGGCAATAGGCTGCGATTTGACATGCGATTTGACCTGTCAAATCGCAAGTCAAATCGTGTTGATGTGAACGGGGGCTTAAAGGCTGCCATATTCAAATGTTAGTTAATTCCTGCCGAACCAGCCGAAATATGAGCAGTTTATGGCCCCTGTCGGGCCCTTATCATTGACAAACATTGCTTGCTCAATCAACTTTTTTCAAATGAGCCAGGAGGAAAATTGTGTTAAATTGTGTCCAATTAGATGCAGTCACTGTTTAGGTATTCATACGTTCGAACGAAAGATATCTATGAGCGTATGGCCAGCCTAATACTCACCTTCCATCCAGAGCTGTTCCTTGTAGTACTTCTTTTCCACCACAGGGTGTCCTCAGTCTTCCAGGTTAAATGACACCCAGCAGAGGACTAAGGACAACACTGAAAATGCTGGGTGTCATGGGCCCGCCCCTGATTAGGCATCATCACAACGCCGACAGTATATTGATGCAGAGAGTGATGACATCAGTGCTGCTCTCTGAAGTTGGAGGACCAGACACTGAAAAGGAGAAGGCCCTAAGCATGTCACATGACCAGCTTGAATACGTTGAATGTAAAAAAATGTAAGTGTATTAAAAAAAAACAGGGGGGAGATCAGCTGGTGGGGGGCGGAGCACCCTCCTGTACAGCTTCACTAGGACTGAAAGGAGCCAATCAGACTGTAGTGCACCTGTTCACATTAGGAGAGAACAGAGTGAGAAGTATTGAGCCTCTCCTACTTCACTGGCCAAACAGTAGGCTGGGGTGTGTGTGCTGCTGCAATGGGGCTAGAGGACATAAGAAGAGATAAGGACTGAGGAAGGGAGAAAACAAGAGACAGTGAACATGCTCACATGAAGAGAGAATAGAGTCAGAAGAATTTTGCCGCTGCTCCTTCACTGGCCAATCAGCAGGCTGGGGTGTGTGTTGCTGCAATGGAGCTAGAGGACCTGGCTGTGGTGTCTGGCAAGGATGCATGGATCACAAAAATGACTGCACAGAATTACAAATCCTTCAGCAGATGAACAACAGGGGTTGAACAAAATCCATGGAAACACCAGGCAAAAGAACAAAATCGTTACCCAATAAGGTGTTGGACCGCCTTTGGCATCCAAGACGGCCTGAATTCTCAGGGGAATTGATAAATATAAGTCTTGGATGGTGGATAATGGAATCTGATACCATTTGTCATGCAAAAATCATTCCAGTTCTCACACAGATGCCGGAGGCGGAAAACGAGCCACGAACCTTGCTTTCCAAAATGGACCATAGTGGCTCTGTGATGTTGAGGTCCGGTCACTGCGACGCCCAGGGAAGGTGCGAGATTTCATCTGCATGCTCGACAAACAAAGATTTGACAACACCAGCTGTGTGAATCGGAGCATTATGGTCTTGGTAAATGGCTTTGTCTTCAGGAATCAATGTCTGCACCATGGGGTGCACATGGTCGGCCAAAATTTGTACATAGTCGCTGGCAGTGACTCTACCTTTCAAAGTGATGATGGGGCCTGCAGAATACCAAAATATGGCTGCCCAAACCATGATTGCACTGCCACCATGCTTTACTGTTGGCACAAGACAGTCCTGGTTGTAAGCTTGGGATGGGGTTCGTCACGCGGAAACACATCCAGTGGTTGGGAACAGTATGAAGTTTGATTAATCGGACCATATTACAGTCTTACATTGATCGATAGTCCATGATTCATGGGTGTTGCACCACTCTCTCCTCTTCTGAGCACTAAAATCGGTCACTAAGGGTTTGGCAATTGCAGCTCACCCATGAATGTTTTGCTTATGGAGTTCCCTCCGTACAGTTTTTGTGGACACAGGCTTTGCTAGACTGAGACTGAGCTCTGCAGTAACTTTTGCAGCAGTTGTTTTCTTATTTCGGGTCACAATTCTGCACAATGTCCTTTGTCTCTTTTGGTTAGTTGACCATATCGACCGCACTTATACTTATCAGATGATGTTTTCCCAGAAACTGTATACGCCGTCATAACCTTTGATACTGTACCTCGTGTAGCACTATCCCCGTAGGAATTGCTAAAGCTATTGTTCTCCACTGCTGCACAGCCAGTCACATAGCATTTCCTTCATTCACTCAACACAGAAAACAGTCATTGACTTGTTTTTTTGTTTTTAATAGGGGATGATAACGTAAATGGGGTAGGGAATTTCGGGATGCCCAGTGTGATAACAAATAGAACTTCAGGGATAGATTCCTCCTCTCACGCCCCCCTGCACACTCTTGGTTCCTTTATGCACAGCTCCTGCTGATACACTCCTGAGGGAACAAACAGTTTTAGCTAGTTCAGCAAAGGCCCATTACAGGC
This sequence comes from Lithobates septentrionalis, assembly GCA_037952835.1. Lineage (NCBI taxonomy): Eukaryota > Metazoa > Chordata > Amphibia > Anura > Ranidae > Lithobates > Lithobates septentrionalis. The sequence goes on along the minus strand of JBBDGP010001902.1, from coordinate 92,540 downwards.
AAGGACTCGTAGCCCCTTTCACACACTAGCACAAATGGAGTGAATAGCAAAACACACTTCCTTCTGCCTTCCTGTTGCCACCGATCCCAGTTCCACTTGCTTGCAGAACGCTAGCCCACCTGTCTTGGCTGTTTTTCTTCCCAGACCTCCTGATTGGCTCTCTGCCCCAGTCCTGCTAAAATGACACCTACACATTGAGATTCCCCAGGGCAAGGTTGGATGAAGACTTGGCACACCACTATCTTCAAGAGAGATCTGCAAAAGCTGGCAGTCTCTCCCCTTGTTTTGTCCCAGTACTGTGCTGATCTACTCAGTGGCTTTCTTCGCTGCCTCTCGAGCTTGAATCCCTCCAACTGCCTCCTGTGGTGGGATCCTTCCAGTCCAGCCTCCAGAGCTCCAGTCCAAAGTAAATTCCCTCCCCCCCACCCCAGTGGGGGTCCCTCAAGGGCCACTGACAGCCTCACTCAGCACTGCCTCTCCATCTTCCACCCGCTTCCCCTAGCTGGCATGGCCCTCTTTATGTGTTATCCCAGTTCCCTGCCAGGCCCACTCCTTGGGATTGGCTGAGAGCCCATAAATATTCACGGCAGCTCCTTCTCACCTCCACCCACTAGTTCCAGAATGTTCTCCAACTTTCCAGATACCAGGGGAAGGCACCAGAGAGCTGCCAGGATGAGTCATCCAGCCCTGGCCTCTAATAACCCTGACCTAGATTCAGTGACTCAGGGTTATCCCTGGGCCAATGCCTTTTCCTACTATTACTTCTAGTAGCACACACTAGAGGGTGCTACACCCGCGACACCACAAATAAATTGGCAACTTCAGTCACAGAGGAACCAGCTTAGCGGGCACCAACGATTTGCCCTCTTTGAAACTCAGTAAGCTCTGACATGACTCCGTATTACTAGCAGCGCACGCAGAGAATGATAAAAGTGAGGCTCGGTGTCTCACCACACAGCGGAAGCAAAAGAATGTTACATCACTTCCGCTTTCAACACCAAACATGTCATCACTTGCACACCTGCAAATCATGTAGTGTTCCCATATTTTTGTCCAACCCCTGTATTTTCATATATCCATTTCATCTGTGCATTTAGCGGCTGGCTTTTAGTTCAGCATTGATCCAGTACTGGCTCTTTAAATACTGACTATGGTCAATGGGATTTGTTTCCATTTTACTTCTTGACAAGTGAAATTTTAGACGCATAAATAGCGTCTACATCTTAAAGCAGAGCTCTACCCAAAAGGGGAAGCTCCGCTTGTTTGCACCCCCCCCCTCCACTGCCACATTTGGCACTTTTTTTTTGGAGGGGGGGGGGGGGGTGGGCACCTGGTTGTGACAACGTACCCGCTCCCACTTCCGTCTCAGATTTCCCCGGCGAACTGAACCGGAAGGTCGGCCTCTCCTTCCCTCGCAGACCTGTGATGTGTCCCAGAAGACTACAGGACCATTCACAAGGTGCAGTGTGACTCATGCATTTACATATGTGTGGTCGTTGCCTACAAAGTCCCAATGAAGGGGGATTTTCTTTTCTTGATATACAATTAGGGATATGGCAGCAACACACTATTCTGACATGGTGAAACCCTCTTTTTAGCGCATGTGCAGTTGGAAACAAGCTGTGAAGCCGCAAGGCTTCACTTCCTGTTTCCCTTACTAGAGATCCCGGCGCCTGCACCCGAAGCCAAATGAAGAACCGGCTTGGGAGAGGACATTGCGGGATCCCTGGACAGGTAAGAGTCCTTATAATAAAAGCCAGCAGCTACAGTATTTGTAGCTGCTGACTTTTATTTTTTTCTGAAGGAGTCTGGAGCTCCTCTTTAACATTTACTGATTCTTCTTTAATAATCTTTCTAAATCTCTTAGTAAAAAAAGTGTTACAAAGAAAGTTCCCTTTAAAAGGCGTGTTCCACGTTTCTAAAAGTTGCCGTTGATGAGAAATCGCGTGACATGTTTCAGTCCTTGCTTATCCCGCATCGTCCATAGATCAGCTGCTGATAGCAGAGGGGGTGTACATGGATGTCGGAGGACTGCATTCATCATGATCATTAAACATACATTTAAAGGATAACATTTAATAATAGTGGTGCCTAAAGTGTGAGTTTGTGTCCTAAACTGAACTGCAGAACAAAGAGCCGGATTGTTCGTCAATGTGCGTGACATGCAGATACGTGCATAAAACAGATCGTTGTGAGAGAGGATCTCTCATCATTCCGATACTGACATCTTCTATGTGTCAGAGCCCCGCCAGGAGAATAGGGATTAAGGGATCGCCCTTCTTGGCTCTGCTAGGAAGCATGCCCCAGGCACTTCAGCCACCAAATACCTTTCAAAAATCAGGGACTATTGAGAAAGAGAGAGAGGAGAGATGGAGAGATAGTAAGAGGAGAGAGAGAGACACAGAAGAAAGGGAAACAGGGAGAAGAAAAAAGAGTGGTAGGGGGGTGGAAGAAAAAGGAGGGTGATAAGAGAGGAAGGAGAGAGAGAAATGTGGGAAGAGATGAGAGTTAGAGATAGGAGAGAAAGATATTAGAGAGGGGGTGTGCGAGAGGTAAAGAGATTAAAAAGGGAGAGTGAGTGAGAGAGTGAAAGGAGATAGAGAGAGAGAAAGAGGAGAAATAAGAAAAGGAGAGAGGGGGGAGGAGAATAAAGAGAAAGAAGATGGGAAGGAGAGGAAGGAGAAAAAGAAATAGGAGGAGAGGGAGAAAGTAAATGGGGAATAAAAGGGGAGAGAAAAGAGGGAGAGAGAGATGATATAGAGAAAAAAAGAGGGAATTAGAGAGAGGAAAGAAATCAGGGAGAAAGGGTGTGTGTGATGGAGATTAACAAGAGAGGAAGGAGAGCGAGAGAGAAACGGAGGGAGAGAAGAGAGTTTTAGGGTGATAGAGAGGAGAGAGGTTAAAAAGGGAAGATGAGTGAGAGTGGAAGGAGGTAGAGAAAGAGGGAGAGAAAGAAAGATAGAAAGAGAAAGAAAGGAGAGAGGGAGGAGGAAGCTAGAGAGAGGAAGGAGAAAAAGAAATATGAGGAGAGGGAGAAAGTAAATGGGGGATAAAAAGGGAGAGAAAAGTGGGAGAGAGAGGTGAAATATAGAGTAAAAAAGGGGATCTAGAGAGAGGAAGATAGAAAGCAGGGAGAAAAAGTGTGTGTGTGTGTGTGTGTGGGGAGATTATAGAGAGGAGAGGGGTGATAGAGAGGTAGAGAAGAAAAAAGAAAATGAAAGGAGAGAGGGAGGAGGAGAATAAATAGAAAGAAGATGGAAGAGAGAGGAAGGAGAAAAATAAATAGGAGGAGAGGGCGAAAGTAAATGGGGTATAAAAGGGGAGAGATGATACAGAGAAAAAATGCGGGTTCCCACATCCAATACGCAATAGCAGGAGATTTTGACTGGCTCTCTATAGAGTCGGTTCACATATCTCTGCTGCGGCTCCGGTGCAAATTTGCACAGCAGCCCTGTGCGTCTTTTGGTCCATTTCAGGTCCGAATTCAGCCAAAAATTTGTGCTGAAATCGGACCTAAAACGGTGAATGGGGACGCACCGGACCCCTGCTGGGAGCTGCATGCGGCAATGGTGTGAAGCCAGCCTTATAGGGAGGGGTGATAGAGAGGAGAGAGAATAAAAAGGGAGGGTGAGTGAGAGAGTGGAAGGAGGTAAAGAGAGGGAGAGAAAAAGAGAAAGAAAGATAGAGAAAGAAAGGAGATAGGGAAGAGGAATCTAGAGAGAGGAAGGAGAAAAAGAAATAGGAGAATGAGAAAGTAAATGGGGGGTAAATAGGGAGAGAAAAGAGGGAGAGAGAGGTGATGTAGAGTAAAAAAGGGGAGCTAGTGAGAGGAAGAAAGAAAGTGTGTGTGTGTGGAGGGGGGGGGGGGGGGGTGACAAAAGAGGGAGGAGAGAGAGAAGAAAGTTATAGAGAGGAGAGAAAGAGAGATTATAGAGAGGAGAGGGGGTGATTGAGAGGTAAAGGGATTAAAAAGGGAGATTAAGTGAGAGAGTGGAAGGAGGTAAAGAGAGAGAGGAGAAATAAAAGAAAGAAAGAAGAAGGGAGAGAGGGGGGAGGAGGATAGAAAGAAAGGAGAGGGGAAGGAGAGGAAGGAGAAAAAAAAGAGGAGAAAGTAAATGGGGTATAAAAGGGGAGAGAAAAGAGGGAGAGAGAGAGAGGTTATATAGAGAAAAAAAGGGGAACTAGAGAGAGGAAGGAAAGAAAGAAAGCAAGGACAGGATTGAAAAGAGAGAATATAGAGAGGAGAGGGGGTGATAGAGGAGGGATAGAGAGATTAAGAAGGGAGGGAGAGTGAGCAAGCGGAAGGAAAGAGAGGGAGAGAGTGGAGGAAGAAAAAGAGAAAGAAAGGAAAGGAAAAAAAAAGAAAGGAAAGGAAAAAAAAGAAAGGAAAGGAAAAAAAAAAGAAAGGAAAGGAAAAAAAAAGAAAGGAAAGGAAAGGAAAGGAAACACAAGAGAATAAGAGAAAGAGGAGGGGTGGGAAAGCGAGAACAAAAGGAGGGGAGAAAAAAAAGGGAGTGGGGAGAGAGATAAAAAGGTGTATAAAGACATAGGGAGAAAATCATACAAGGGGAAAAAAGAAGACAAAAAGAGAGGGTTAGTTTTGGTGAGGATACTTGGAGACAAACGATGGCCATACCTGATGTTCGACCTTCTTTAATCTTTGATATCTGGCAGACAGATCCTTGAAAGATTTGGCCATAAACACATATTGCCAAACCCATCAGATTCAGCCATCTAATGGCTCTGCTAAGCTGCTTAAACAGGGCAAAAGCATAGTTGCAGATCAGCCACCTACACACAAAGATGCAAGATATCCTCATGGGCAATCACTTAGTGATACATTCAGGGACGGACCATACATGCACCAGTTACCAGCACTTGACATCTTTTTTACATTGACCCCTCTGTGTTATAGTTGGCTTGTGTGTGGATGTGTTTAGAGAAAAAAAGTGAAAACGTGGAAGGAAGGAAATTGCAGAGAACATGGAGTGTGGCCTTTTAACGCCAGCGTTGCCAATCATTCACACGTCTGGTACGGTCTCTAAACGTGTCACACCTCTAGCGAGCGCCCCCACCCCCCCACAGAGTCCGACACGGTGGGATCTGCGATTCAATTATCCGGCCCAGCTGCTCGCCTCTGTGTAGGGAGACTTTCACAAGCTGTTATAAAGAGGCCTTAGCCGCTTCTGAACGTGTTTGCGAACATGACCCAACAGAGTCAATACAAATAATCATTGTCTTACATAGACCACCCTCCTGGGGGCTGGGGAGGGGTATTAATACCTGTGACAGGTTTGGAGAGGGGTGATTGATGTCTCCAGTGCACATTGCTATATCAAATACACTGAACACCAGGCAGGAATTAAAGACACAAATTAATGCAGCTCTGTATTCAGCAACACATCGTTTTTAAATGCAAGCAGAGTAAGTACCTGAAAATGAACTGGTATCAGCCACTTCCAATCTCTATACAGCAGGGCTGGAGTGTGAGCGGAGGCAGCAGCACACCGAATGGTCCATGTACTGACAAGAGGCATGCTGATAGGAGGAGAGAGCAGAGTGACAGTGAAGTGAGCTCATTACTGTGCTGCTTCTCCTTTCAGTGTCCAGTCACAGGCTGGCAGTGGGTACAGGATGACCTGGGCTTAGAGGAAGTGGGTTGAATGATGCTGGATATCAGACTGAGGATACCCGGCAGCAGAAAAAAAGTACTATGGGGGAATCTCTGGATTGAAACTGAAGTTCTATTTGCTCACTTTGATTGGTTTGGGTACTCTGTAAGATGATACATTTATATGTAGCAACTTATTTATGCTAGGGCAGGGGTAGGCAACCTTTTAAGCACAGTGTGCCGAAAATGTTTTCAAAGAAATTGAGAGTGCCGATTTTATAACAAAAAATTGTTAACTTCACACTCTCAATCACGAAAAGGAATTTTTAAAAAGTAAATGCTGTAAACTTCTTGAATAATAGTGACTAATTAACATCCCACACTCTCATGCCTTAGATCAGCCCCAATTCCTGTACCTCCAGTTCTCAGATCAGCCCCAAATCATGCACCTTTACACCTCAGATCACTGTACCCCCTGCTCGTCTGTCCCCTCACTGTACTACCCTGCACATCTGCCCCACCACTGTACCCCCTTCTCATCTGCCCCACCACTGTACCCCCATGCTCTTCTGTCTCCCCGCTGTACCCCCATGCTCTTCTGTCTCCCCGCTGAACCTCCTTCTCACCTGTCCTAACACTGAACCCATCTGCTCATCTGCCCCACCACTGTAACCCCCTTTCTCATCTGCCCCACCACTGTAACCCCCTTCTCATCTGCCCCACCACTGTAACCCCTGCTCTTCTGTCTCACCTCTGTCCCTCCTGCTCTTCTGCCCCACCACTGTAACCCCCTGCTCATCAGTACAACCAATATACCTCCTTTCTCCTCTTCCCCGCCACTGTACCCCCCTGCACATCTTCCCAACCTCTGTACCCCCCTGCTCTTCTGCCTCACCTCTGTACCCCCTGCTCATCTCTCCCACTAATGCACCTCCCTTTCACATCTGCCACAACACTGACTCCCCCCTGCTTATCTTTTCCACCACTGTAACCTCCTTCTTATCTGGCACAGCCCTGAACCCCCCCCCCACCCCCCACCACCCCTGCTCATCTGTCCCACCACTGTAACCCCCTGCTCATCTGTCCTATCACTGTACTCTTCTGTCTCACCACTGAACCCCCTTCTCATCTCTCCCAACACTGTACCTCCTGCACTTCTGCCCAACCACTGTACCCCCCTGAACATCTGCCCCACTGCTGTACCCCCGTTCTTCTGTCCCACTGCTGAACCCCCTTCTCATCGCTCCCACCACTGTAACCCCCTTTCTCGTCTGCCACACCACTTTACCTAATGCACATCTGTCTCACATCTGTACCCCCCTGCTCTTCTGCCCCACCAGTGTAACTCCCTTCTCATCTGGCCCATTACTGAACCCCCTCCTCCCTGCTCCTCTGCCCTACCACTGTAACCCCCTGCTCATTTGCTCCCATCTCTGTAACCCCCTTGCTCTTCTGTCCCACCGCTGAACCCCCTTCTCATCTCTTCCACTACTGTACCCCCTGCACATCTGCCCCACCATCGTACCCTCCTGCTCTTCTGTCCCACCGCTGTACCCTATTACCCATCTGCTCCACCGCTGTACCCTCTTCTCATCTATAATATGCACGATATGCAAAGTGGTGAAAGGAAGCAGAGATGAGACACATCTACCTGTCCTGGCACAGTCATCCCAGCTGATCCACCTCTCGCATCCAGCCCACGTGCTTGTATGTGATGTATGTGATGTCACATACAAGTATCTGGAATGGATATGCAATGATGAGCTCAGGTCAGGGGCATTTTCTGAAAGCAGTGGGCCTGTGTGCAAGATCGGGCCCCCACAGTTGTGAAAAAGTGTGACGCCGAGCGCCGAAGCAAAATTGGGTGTGATTTTCATTGTGCTGAATACTGGTTGTGGCTTAAAGGGACACAGAGTGCAGGGGTTCAGTAGTAAGTGATGTAAAGTTCAGGGACGTGGCGCAGAGTTCAGGGGTTGGGAGTAGGTGATGTAGAGGTTGGTAGTAGTAGATGATGCAGAGCTGAGGGGTCAGTAGTAAGTGACACATTCACACAAACCCATAAATAAATAAATAAATATATAAATATATATATATATATATATATATATATATATATATATATATATATATATATATATATATATATATATATTTGTTATTTTTTTAACAAAGTTTCCAGAAGCTCGACAGTAATTACACAAACTGTCACCTGATTGTAGTTTTCTCAGTCACACTGAAAGCCCTTCTTTCTGAGATTGGTACTGGCAACCAAGCGAGTCATCTTTCTCCAGATAGTGGGCGGGGCTAGCAGGACTGTGATTGGCTTTGGCAGTGGCCAACCACAGTCATCCTCCTGGAAACAGGGACCCCCCCCCCCCCAGCAGAACAAGCAAAGTTAGATAACCAAACAAGGTTTCCCATCTTTTACAATGTGTGGGGGCACAGTGTCTCCCCCTCAGTGCAGGTGAGGTGTGGGGAATTCTGAGATTGGAATGCATTATCGTCTCACTGACACTTCCCTGCACTGCTCTGCTGTTGAGGTGGGAGTCGAGTGCCGGCACTGGCTTTCAGCACCAGTGCCGGGGGTTGCCTACCCCTGTGCTAGGGAGATATAACATGGCCCTGCTTCCCCTACCTCCTGTGTCTAAATAAGCCCAGCAATATGACACAAAGGCCATTTTCTTTTGCAAACCAATATTTAGTTTAATGAAACCAATATCAATTAGAAAGCAATGGACTCACGGATGTACAGTACATGCTATTGTCTGGTTCTTACTATTGCCTAAAATCAAGACAGTTAAAGAGATCATTGGTATTATTTTTTCCCATAATTGGTATTTTCCAATCGTGTTGACCCTGGAACAATGCAGGATGAAAAGTTAATCAACCACAACTCAAGGAACCCCTAGCAACCTCTGGAGGAACCCTAGGGTTCCACAGAACCCTGTTGAGACTAACTGCTCTAAGGCATGTAGCTAAAAATCTGGACTTATAAAGAACTGCATTTGGTTATAAGAATTATATTGTTTTCAAGACAAGCTGCTGTTACTAAATTTACCAAGTTAAAGCTTTCACCATCTTTCTCTGCAATGGGAAAGTGACTAAAAAACAAATCTAGAACCTGACACCCTTGCAGACTATGTGTTTGATAGGGTGTCCATTCCTAAGTCGTCTTGGTGGTGCAGGCCCATTTCTGGCTCATCTTGATGGTACAGGATCATTCCAGACTTGACTTTATGGTGCTAGACTATTCCTGACTTGTCTTGATGGTGTAGGACCTTTTCTGACTTTTCTTGATGGTGCAGGACCGATCCTGGCTCATCTTGATGGTGCAGGACCATTTCTGGCTTATCTTTATAGGGTAGGACTATTCTTGACTTTTCTTGATGGTGCAAGCCCATTTCTGACTTGTCTTGGTAATGCAGGCCCATTCCTGGCTCATCTTTATGGTGCAGGACCACTGCTGGCTTATCTTTATGGTGCAGGACCATTCCTGGCTTGTCTTTATGGTGCAGGCCCATTACTTACTTGTCTTGATGGTGCAGGACCATTCCTAGCTCATATTGATGGTGCAGGACCACTCCTGGCTTATCTTTATGGTGCAGGACCATTACTGACTTGTCTTGATGGTGGAGGACCATTCCTGGCTCATCTTGATGGTGTAGGACCACCCCTGACTTATCTTTATGGTATAAGACCATTCTTCACTTGTTTTGATGAGGTCGGACCATTCGAGGCTTGTCTTGATGGTGCAGGCCCATTCCTGACTGGTCTTTGTGGTGCAGGCCCATTTCTGACTTGTCTTGATGGTGCCGGACCATTCATGGCTTGTCTTGATGGTGCAGGGCCATTCCTCACTTGTCTTAATGGTGCCAGACCATGCATGGCTTGTCTTGAGGGTACAGGCCCTGGAGTTGTCATCTTTATCCTGGCTTTACTACTTAGCCACTGACTCAAAACAGGTATGCAGTCAGTGAAGTGTAGAGGCAATTGACCCGAAAAGAAAAGCAACTGAGTTGCCCATTGCAACCAGTTAGCCCTCAGTGCCATATAGTTTCTATGGGCAACATAGATTCTTTTCCTTGACTGTTAGTAAATGAGGTCTTTTATGTGGCAGTTACAGCACAGATGGCTCTTCCCGTAGGGGATAAGGAAGCTCACCATGGGGAAATATTACAGATTTAATACTTTTCCTCGATAGCACTGAGAAAATAGTATCACCATCTATCCAGCGAGGAGCGGCCCAGCAAATCTCCGAAAGAGATTAACCGCCTGAATAGGCCCCGCCGGAGGCAGCGATTGAGTAGAGAGAACGAGAGAGAGGCGAGAGAGAGAGAAGAGTCTTTAATTCATTGTTATGATTTATTATGAGGAAATCTATAGAGGATTTGGAGGCAGATGTTGTGGTCAGAACCTCTCTTGGCAGTCTTAGTTGCTCGTGAACACCAACTCCTACCAAACACACGCGCTATATTATCTGAACTGACAGTCTGCTCTGACATCTCTGCTTATTACATCATGAGAGACCACCGTCACCGAGGCACGGGAGTAAAAAAACAATGGCCGAATGTCACATACAAAGTAGACAATAGCATGTAAGTAAATTAATAGGACAGGCTGACCTTGATTCATCAAGCATGCCAAAATGACATACAATATTATTGTCTGAGAGGTCACTTTAGCATGCCTTAAGGCTTTAGCACACTTTAAAGCAAATCTGTGCTTTTCCTTTAGAGACTATTGTGCTTAGCAGAGACTTTCAGCGATCACATGTAGAATGTGGCCTGCAGAATCTCTGCCAAGATATGGAACAGATAGGATGTCATGAGTTCCAGTGTATGCCAGGAACCCTTCATGTGACTTTTTTCAGCTCTGAAGCCTGGAGGTAATTGTCACAGTCATGTTCATCTTCTTATCTGCTGAATGATTCCCAGGAAAAGAGGTACAGATATCTCTCATGATTGGAGGACAGGAAAACCGTCACAGATGAGACTGGTGCAGACCAAAACCAAAAAAACGAGAATCACAAGGAGGTGGAGAGTTTCAGCAACGCTTCTTTGATATCTAATTATGTCAGGTTCATGGACATTTTTTATACTGACCTACCAGATTCGGATTCCCATCACAGGAACCTAAAGGCACATGTTACAGTACCTCCAAGATCTGTGTCTGTACATCCAGTGCCAAGGCCCATCCTGTCCACCTGCAGCATGTGTCATGCATGATGGATCTATGGCCAATTGCACGTAAGCACAAGCATGTGTTAGTGTGCGCCAGCGCGCGCACATTGGCATGCATCCCAGACGCTGCTAGCACTCACACGCTTAGAGGGTATTGAAGCTCATTCCCTCATGGTAGTCAGTGCTATGACTTCTTGCCAGACTAAAAAAGAAAGAAGGACGGCGCCCTCTAAGTGCAGCATGTACACTACCGTTCAAAAGTTTGGGGTCACATTGAAATGTCCTTATTTTTGAAGGAAAAGCACTGTACTTTTAAATGAAACTAACTTTAAACTAGTCCTAACTTTAAACAAATATACTCTATACATTGCTAATGTGGTAAATGACTATTCTAACTGCAAATGTCTAGTTTTTGGTGCAATATCTACATAGGTGTATAGAGGCCCATTTCCAGCAACTATCACTCCAGTGTTCTAATGGTACAATGTGTTTGCTCATTGGCTCAGAAGGCTAATTGATGATTAGCAAACCCTTGTGCAATCATGTTCACACATCTAAAAACAGTCTAGCTCCTTCCAGAAGCTACAAAACTGACCTTCCTGTGAGCAGATTGAGTTTCTGGAGCATCACATTTGTGGGGTCAATTAAATGCTCAAAATGGCCAGAAAAAGAGAACTTTCATCTGAAACTCGACAGTCTATTCTTGTTCTTAGAAATGAAGGCTATTCCATGCGAGAAATTGCAAAGAAATTGAAGATTTCCTACAACGGTGTGTGCTACTCCCTTCAGAGGACAGCACAAACAGGCTCTAACCAGAGTAGAAAAAGAAGTGGGAGGCCGCGTTGCACAACTAAGCAAGAAGATAAGCACATTAGAGTCTCTAGTTTGAGAAACAGACGCCTCACAGGTCCCCAACTGGCATCTTCATTAAATAGTACCCGCAAAACACCAGTGTCAACATCTACAGTGAAGAGGCAGCTGCGGGATTTTGGGCTTCAGGGCAGAGTGGCAAAGAAAAAGCCATATCTGAGACTGGCCAATAAAAGAAAAAGATTAAGATGGGCAAAAGAACACAGACATTGGACAGAGGAAGACTGGAAAAAAGTGTTGTGGACGGATGAATCCAAGTTTGAGGTGTTTGGATCACAAAGAAGAATGTTTGTGAGACGCAGAACAAATGAAAAGATGCTGGAAGAATGCCTGACGCCATCTGTTAAGCATGGTGGAGGTAATGTGATGGTCTGGGGTTGCTTTGGTGCTGGTAAGGTGGGAGCTTTGTACAGGGTAAAAGGGATTCTGAATAAGGAAGGCTATCACTCCATTTTGCAACGCCATGCCATACCCAGTGGACAGCGCTTGATTGGAGCCAATTTCATCCTACAACAGGACAATGACCCTAAACACACCTCCAAATTGTGCAAGAACTATTTACAGCAGAAGCAGGCAGCTGGTATTCTATCGGTAATGGAGTGGCCAGCACAGTCACCAGATCTGAACCCCATTGAGCTGTTGTGGGAGCAGCTTGACCGTATGGTACGCCAGAAGTGCCCATCCAACCAATCCAACTTGTGGGAGCTGCTTCTAGAAGCGTGGGGTGCAATTTCTCCAGCTTACCTCAATAAATTAACAGCTAGAATGCCAAAGGTGTGCAATGCTGTAATTGCTGCAAAAGGAGGATTCTTTGATGAAAGCAAAGTTTGATGTAAAAACAATGTTATTTCAAATACAAATCATTATTTCTAACCTTGTCAATGTCTTGACTCTATTTTCTATTAATTTCACAACGTATGGTGGTGAATAAGTGTGACTTTTCATGGAAAACACAAAATTGTTTGGGTGACCCCAAACTTTTGAACGGTAGTGTATGTTAAAAATATTTATTACAATAGATAAAAACACTCACATTTGAGTTGCTAAAAACCAGCATGTAAAGTAGTTTCATCCGCGTGCTCTCGGGGGATGTGGGTGTCACGGGCCAGTGGAGGGGTTCCTGGGATGTGAGTCCTGTAACCTGGGTCCTGGTACATGGACTAATACCCGAACTTGTTGTGAAACATTAACTACCACCATCAAGTTCCCCCTCTCAGAAACCCCCAACCCACCCCCTTCCCCCCACCATTTTTAGATATATGTACTCGGCTACCTCCATTGTGCGCCATATTAACCCCTTGATCGTTTTTTTATTGCCAGACTACTCTCCTGTTGTCAACCCAGATGGCCTGACTCCGCTCGTGTCTTCTGCCCCTGTTACTGGCTCTGCTTGTTCCTGTAATCTCCTGCCTGCCTTGACCTCTGCATGGACACTGACTTCTCTCTTGCCTGTTGCCTGCCCTGACCTCTGCCTGGATACTGGGTAATCCTATGCCTGCCGCCTTCCCTGACCTCTGTCTGGATACTGGGTGCTCCCTTGCCTGCCACCTGCCCTGTCCTCTGCTTGGATATGACAACTCCTTTGTCTGCTACCTGCCCTGACCTCTGCCTGGATACTGGGTAATCCCTTGCCTGCTGCCTTCCCTGACCTCTGTCTGGTTACTTGCCTGTCCTGTCCTCTGCTTGGATACGACAACTCCCTTGTCTGCTGCATGCCCTGACCTCTGCCTGGATACTGACTACTCTATTGCCTACTGCCTGCCCTGACCTATACCTGGATACCAAGTATTTCCTAGCTTGCCCCCTGCCCTGACCTCTGTCTTGATACCAACTACTGTCTTTCCTGCCATCTGTCCTTACCCCTGCCTGGATACTGATATTCTTTTGCCTGCTGTCTGTCCTTGCCTCTGCCTGGATAACAAGTACTCCCTTGTCTACCACCTGCCCTGACCTCTGCCTAGATACTAACTATTCTCTTGCCTGCTGCCTGCCCTGACCTCTGCCTGGATACTGAGTACTCATTTGCCTGCTGCCTGCCCTGACCTCTGTCTGGATACTGAGTACTCATTTGCCTGCTGCCTGCCCTGACCTCTGTCTGGATACCAACTACTCTCTCGCCTGCCAACTGTCTTGGCCTCTGCCTGGATACCGACTTCTCTCTTGCCTGCTGTCTGCCTTGACCTCAGTCCAAACTAACCTGTTATACACACTCTGTCTCCACAGCATAGCCATCCTGTTCATGTGACTCCTTGGTGGGGCAATCCTGAGGGCCACAACCTGATTTCAGCTTGCAACAAAGAAGCCTGGAGGCCACTAGAGTCATTGGCCCATCACCCGGTGCCTTCTGTAAGCTCAAATCGTCTGCCAGGGGTGTCATCTATAACAGCACGCAACCTTTGGTGCCTAAAGCAGCAACCTTCTGCTAGGGCTTTTACGTTTTTTTTATGGTTTATGGTTCTCACTTTGCATAAAATATTGTGACAATGTGTAAATTGGTAACTTTATTTTTGCTTATGATGGCAAAAATAAAATGATGTCCAGGATCTTTACAGGACAATGCTGCCTCTTTACCTCTGCTGCATTTAGACACAGGCCTACTGTGCCCAATCCGTCCTTTTGCCTTACTCTTTTCCGTGTTAGGATAACAATATGTTTTGGGAACACTGCAAACAATTTGAACTGGTAAATGCAACAAATAAGTAATCATCGGTTCGCCATTGTAAAAAATTCTCTGAAATACTTCAAAAGACGGTTATAATTGATACTCTATGCGAAGATATGGCATCATTAAACGCCAGGTGTAGGCACAGGGGAGGGAGAAGGTGAACCAAAACTGAACAAGCCCTGAAAACAAATCCATCCCTTAATCCTGCAGGTTTAACTTTCTTTAACACGGATTAGCAATGTAACATGGGAAATTCTTGAGTGACTGAGCTGTCGGCTGCCTTTCTGGAGGACGCGCTGCTGGACCTGAAAGTCATCACATTTTGGCAGTGACAAGCACACAACGCGTGTTAATATGATCAGGCTAATAACAGCACAGTGACTGCTAGGTGTATATACAGACAGGAAGGGGGACAGTTTCCACTTCTTGGTATCTACAGGTCAATGGAATGATTTGGATCACAATCCACCACTTCCCATGTAGTTTTCAGTATGTGATATTAAAGCTGAAGCAAACTCAATCAGTAAAATCTCATCTATAACTTAACATGGTGTAGTGCTACCCACGCAGGAGCCGCTAATAATGTCGGGTCCTCTGTTCTTATATGACTCTGCAAAAGGCCTCAACCCCTCTGACACCTCAGGTTATACCCCTTAAGACTATGTGGGTTTGCAAATTTCACAGTACCTTAGGATCATCCTGAATTAAAACTCGAGACTATATAGCAGATAACAGTGTGTGTTGTAGCGCCCTCCTAGGTAGGTGCTAGAGTGAGTGTATATAGTTTTTGGTTTCTCCGCTTAACGGGGAGACAGCTAGGCAAATATATGTGCTGTCTGCCTAACAGAGAGCTGTGATTGTTTGATAGAGTCTGCTCAATGTGTTCTGGTGCTGCTCATGGTGTCTTGAAAGTTCCACACTGGTCCAATAGCTATGGAGTATACTAGACAGTGGGAGGAAACCTGGCAGATGAGAGCATGGATGTCTGTACAGCCCTTGCCAATTAGAAGGGGATGTGCCCCAAGGCATGCTGGGTGACTGTATTTATATCTGAGGAGCACGTGGGCTCTGGGCCTTCTAGAGCAGTGGTCATCAACCCTGTCCTCAGGGCCCACTAACAGGCCAGGTTTGCAAGATAACTGAACTACATCACAGGTGATATCATTTGCTGCTCAGTGATTGCAGTATTCTAGTCTGCATCTCCCCAAGGTAATACATAAAACCTGGCCTGTTAGTGAGGACAGGGTTGATGACCACTGTTCTAGAGAGAGAGAGGTCCAGGTAAGGAGGGGGCTGTCGCCCCTCCTCCATGCAGGTTCTTGTGAGAGCTGACTGAGGGAGGATGTCCATGGATCCTGTCTGGTACTACTGAGGAAGGCTGCCGTGAGTGCTTTAGGAGCCTTGTGAGTACAGACCCCCACAGGGGATCCTGGGGACTGGTGCTGGTAGATCCCCTCTGGGTGCTAGAAGTCAGCTGCTGAGGTGTGAGCTAAAGGGGACACTGGCTAGTGTCTTGAAGAGGCAAAGTTCACTGAGTTCCTTCTGCTACAAAGGGACTTGTCCATTCCATACAGACGCTGTATGGTCCTACAGATAATCTGCTACACAGTTCTATGGAGAGATTTGTCTTCACCTGTGAATAGTTAAAGTGGAGAGCCACCCTGAAAAAAAAAATTCACCAAAAATCCTAAAAAAAAAAAATTTTTTAATTTGAAATTTTTTTTTTTTTTAAACTTACCTAAACACTTGTTGCTAGGCAGTCTTCCTAATCTGGCTCTTCCTTTTCCGCGGCGTGTTCTGCTCCTGGGTGAGCAGCCCCGTTGTCTTCTGGGAACTGTGTGTGTTCCCAGAACACCACGGGGCCATTCACAGAGCGCCGCGCCGCTCGCGCGTGCGCAGTAGGAAACTGGCATTGAAGCCGCCAGTTTCCCTTACCTCGGATGGCGGTGCCGGGACCCGAGAGCCGAGGGACGGGTCGGCCTCGGGCGGCCGACATCGCAGGCACCCAGGACAGGTAAGTACTTATTTAAAGTCAGCAGCTACAGTGTTTTTAGCTGCTGACTTTTAATTTGTTTTGTTTTTTACAGCCGGAATCCCGCTTTAATTTGGAGTATCCTACTAAATCCCTTCCTATCCAAGTTCTCCACATAAAAAACAAAAACAAATCCTCTAGACTGGTCATTGAAGATAACGAGCGGAAGAGTATGTGAAAATACCCTGTAACTGGCTGTGGATTAATCAGTGGGAGGCCCGGGCAAACAAATATCCAAGCGGCTCCTGCGGGGGTACTGCTACTGCTATTATCTCTTGAAAGCAGATGCAAAGGTTGTTGGCAGCCTGTAAAACTCCATAAGAGCCTGAAAGCTGCTGCGGCTAGATGGGGCTAGACGGTGAACCCGTAAAGGCAGTAGGCACCCAAGGACGAATGCATGGAATGCAAGCAGTCTGTGTTCCAAGCGTTCATCCCTGGGGGGCATACTGCCCTAAATGCTAGTACCACTTTGTGCACCGTCCAGCCTCAGCAGATGCCGGCAGCAGGGCTGTACGGTGCGCCTGCGCCTTCCATCCGCACCAAAATTCCGAGATCTCATGCACCGAGGATAAACCTCCAGTGTGCTTGAGGCCTAAATGGCTGGATCAGACCGATCTCCTCTGTAGGTACATTTCCATTCTTCCCAGTTGTGAAGCTCTGATTTTTTTTTTTTTTCACCAGCCTGCAGCTTTAGCCACTACAGGTGTCAAGTATATTGGATTTCTCAGAGAATTAACACCTAAGGCTGGGGCCCCCGACTCCCACACCACAAGCCACCTGATGTGAACAAAGGGCTCACTTTGTTATGTAAACTCTGTGCAGGGGGGGGGGGGGTCATTACTCCTCAATTTGTCTGTCTGGTGTGAATCAAAGTGGTGTCACATTTCCAAAGGTCGCACTGCCCGCTGACTGAATGAAAGAAGCTGCCCGGCCCTCGGAATGGCTCATTAAATGAAATGAGAATTTTTCTCATGTTTTATGTCTGTTAAGCCGGATATCAGTTATCACACGTGCAAATGTCCACATGTCCTGCAGGAATTTTATACCTGTGACCCTTTAAGGGCTTATTGGCAGTTGGCAGCTGCTGTCATTATCACAGGCTATGTTCTCATTTCAGATGTCCCTTGCATCTATTCTATGCTGTATGGGCAATGCCAACCGAGGGGCTGTATGAAGAGATTTTCCAGTATGCTGCCAGATATTTTGGGAAATATGTGCATAACCACTCCTAGGCTCCTAGGGATGGACTGAGGCACATTTAGGGGTTGATTTACTAAGGCAAATAAACAGTGCACTTTGCAAAGAGTGCAAGAGCAGTTGCTCCAGAGCTTAGTAAATGAGGTAAAGCTTCACTTTGCAAAGAGTACCTAATCACATGCAAGGATAAAAACAAAACAAAAAAAACAGCATTTTTACTTGCACATGATTGTATGATGGAAGTCAGCAGAGCTTCTACTCATTTATTAACCTCCCTAGCGGTAATCCAGAGTGTGGCTCGGGGTTAATTTTCAGTACCAAAAGCTGTAACCCCGAGCCACACTCTGGATTGCATCGCAGTATCCTGGTACAGTTTACTTACCTTGTCCCCAGGATCCTGCGATGTCCACCCCGCTGTATCCTCCCTTGGATCATCCGCCCAATGCCTCCGTGTGCCAGGCTCTGTTCCCTGGGAGCGTCACAACGCATGGGGCGGAGCCCGGCGGCAAATTCAAAAATGTACACAATACATAACACACATAATACACTGTAATCTTACAGATGACATTACTGTATCAAATAATTTCACCTCCCTTTTGTCCCTAGTGCTTTGTCCAGTGCCCTGCCTACACTTTTATATTATATATACTGTTCTTTCTGTCTGGAAACTTGAGAATGTCCATGGCAACCAAAAAGTGTCCCTTTACGTCAAAAGCGGTTTTAGACCAGCTAGAAAACAGCGATAGTAAATTATAATCACTTGCAGAATTGAGCGATAGTGATTAGTGGGGAAAGTTGTCATCTGACACTGAAAGTGACGACAGCGACAATTCTGTGACTGAGCAAATTTCAGTGTTTTTGATTTTATTGCATTGTTGAATACATTTTATTATTATTATTATTTTTTTATAATTATTTATAGTTATTTATTATATTATAATTTATGATTTCGTGTTTCAAAACTTTATTGAACCCGGGATGTCTACCAGACTCTGGTTTGGACAGATTTAAGTGAGTTATTCCTTATGCCGCGTACACACGGTCGGACTTTTCGTCTACAAAAGTCAGACAGCCTGTCCGACAGACTTCCGGCAGACTTTCGGTGGACTTGCGGCGGACTTGCGGCATACTTTCTAACGAACGGACTTGCCTACACACGACCACACAAAAGTCCGATGGATTCGTACGTGATGACGTACACCGGACTAAAATAAGGAAGTTCATAGCCAGTAGCCAATAGGTGCCCTAGCGTGGCTTTTTGTCCGTCGGACTAGCACACAGACGAGCGGATTTCGGGGTCCGTCGTAGTTACGAAGTAAAGATTTGAAGCATGTTTCAAATCTAAAGTACGTCGGATTTGAGGCTAAAAAAGTACGTTGAAAGTCCGGAGAAGCCCACACACGATCGGATTACCAGCCAGCTTTAGTCCGTCAGCGTCTGTTGGACTTTTGTAGACGAAAAGTCCGACCGTGTGTACGCGGCATAAGAATTACAGGCCTACAATATAAAATGGCAAATTTTAATGCAAAACAATGTATAGCTTTAAGATTAAAAAAATCTGACATAATCATACTGCCAGGGAGGCTAAGCTCTGGAGCAACTGCACAGTCTATTTGCCTTTAGTAAATTAACCCTATTGCAGCAACAGCACCATCTCGGAGGTAGACTGTCTCCAACGGGTTACACACAGCAAGTAGGTATCCAATTGGCCACGTCCAGCTTTAACACACTTCCAGCATCAGCTAAAACATAATCATCAGTTCGAACATTTTAATGAGCCTGACTACCTAAATACAATCCTTAATACAATTCTATGAAATAAAATGAAAAAATAAAACAAATAATAAATAAATAAAACAAATAAAGTACTTGCCCAGTCTGAGCACTATGGGATTGATTTACTAAAGGCAAAAAACAGCATTTTTGCTGGCATATGTTTGGATGATGATGCTCATTTACCAAAACCCCTTTCACACCGAGGGCATTTTTGCAGACGCTATAGCATTAAAAATAGCGCCTGCAATCCGCCCTCAAACAGCTGCAGCATTGTCTGCAGTGTGAAAGCCCGAGGGCTTTCACACCGGAGCGCTGCGCTGGCAGGACGGGAAAAAAGTCCTGCCAGCAGCTTCTTTCGAGCGGTGAAGGAGCGCTGTGTTTACCGCTCCTCCACCGCTGCTCCCCATTGAAATCAATGGGGCAGCGCTGGGATACCGCCGGCAAAACGCCGCTTTTGCGGGCGGTTTTAACCCTTTCTCGGCCGCTAGCGGGGGGGTAAAAGCGCCCCGCTAGCGGCCGAAATGCGCCGCTAATCCGACGGTAAAACGCCGCTAAAAATAGCGGCGTTTCACTGCTGACGCTGCGGGTGGCCCGGTGTGAAAGGGCTCTAAGCTCTGGAGCAACTGCTCTTGCAGAGTGTGCAGTTAAATTGCCTTTAGTAAATCAACCCCTACGTGTCCCCCCTGGTTGGGAACCCATGTCGCTATTTAGAAAAAAAATGAATTGGTGGCTGGCTTCTTTCTCCTTTGCTCACCCACCAATGATGTCATGCACCTGATCTCACACATGCGCCATACTACATTACACGGCTGGGGGGGGGGGGGGGGGGAGAGACACCCTCAAAATCTTGCAAGATCTCGGGTTGTCTTTTTCAACACTTTTGTAAATCATACAGGGCATGCA
Source organism: Lithobates septentrionalis (assembly GCA_037952835.1). Lineage (NCBI taxonomy): Eukaryota > Metazoa > Chordata > Amphibia > Anura > Ranidae > Lithobates > Lithobates septentrionalis. The sequence continues at coordinate 72,306 of JBBDGP010001902.1, read as the reverse complement.
CTTGTCTTACTTGTAAAACTTACTTGCCAACAAACAGTGTCTCTAAAGAGGGACATGCTCTGGTTTCCACAAGATTCGACAGCTTCCTTTCTGGTTTGGATTAAACCCAAGTTCATTCTTAGTAGAGCCCTGGGGCCATTTGAAACTCAGAATTCTGATTTTTAATTCCATAATTTTGCTGATTAAAGTTTAGGGTGGCCCCAGGGCTCTTCCATAGGTACTACATTGATGCTCATTGGTCCTATAACTTTACAAATCATAACCCTTCTGATAGGGGCTACTGCATATAAATTCTCAGAATTCTGACTTTTAATCTCAGAATTCCTACATTTAATCCTAGAATTTTGTTGGTTAAATGTTAGAATGGCCCCAGGGCACTTTCGTAGGTACTACATTGTTGCTCATTGATCCTTTAACTTTACAAATCACAATCCTCCCGATAGAGGTTACTGCATGTATATTCTCAGAATTCTGATTTTTTAACTCAAAATTCTAACTTTTAATCTCAGAATTCTAACTTTTAATCTCAGAATTCTAATTTTTAATCCCATAATTTTGTTGATTAAATTTTAGGATGGCCCCAGGGCTCTTCCGTAGGTACTACATTGTTGCTCATTGGTCCTATAACCTTACAACTCACAATCCTCTTTATAGAGGTTACTGGATGTATATTCTAAGAATTCAGATTTTTTAACTCAGAAATCTAATTTTTAATTTTTTTAATCTCAGAATTTTGTTTAATAAATGTTACAATAGCACCAGGGCTTTTCTTTACATCCTTAAAGCGGGGTTCCACTTAAATTTTTAACTTAATCTTACACCCTTCAGTTAATTGCATAGATGTTCAAATGCCGCACGAAAACATTTTTTATCGCTGTAATTACCTTTATATTGTACTTTATTGTGGCACTTCCGGTCTCTCCTCCCATGGGAGTAGGCGTGTTTATTGCCTTTCCCTGGTGCCGCACTGTCTCCTGGGAGCTTGGTGTCAGGCTTCCCAAGATTCAGTGTGGAAACAATGATCATGCGTGTGAACAAGCTGTGAATGAACAGCATTTACCGCATCCAGGAAATCAATGCTTGTGGGCTTCACATGCCCACAAGCAAGATGGAGACAGCCAGCATCACATTTTTTAAGTTATTCTTCAGTACCAAAACAGACAGAGGCGGAAATATTACACCCAAACTGTGAGTATTATTTTGGGGTTAGCAAAGTGTCTCAATGACCTAAAAAAAAAAAAAAAGATTTGTCGCCGGACTCCCGCTTTAAGGGCCGTACACATGGACCAAATATCGGGCGGCATTTCTATTGACGTTCAGTAAGTGCACAGCAGCCGGTCCAACAGACGCTAGACAGTCGGCCTACTTCTGACGATCGGGCATGACCAAATTAGGTCTGCCGATTAGCACCTGATCAGCAATCTCTTCCAATGGCTGAGAGCGCTGACTGGTGTGTTCTGGTGGGGGCCGCCCCCCTATCGGAACACAATGGCTCAGCAGGGGAAATCACTGTACTAACATTGGATTGTTAGTTGGGTTGAGCAAAAAGAAATGACTAGTGTGTATAACTGAAATAAATACTAGGCTTTACTCAACAGTAACATAATTGACCATAATTACTCCAGTTTGTCAGGTGTACACAGAACCCTATCCTGGCCAAATTGACTTTCTCAGTGTCTTCAGCAATGACCGAATCCCGGAAGAACTGTACACTTCTATAACCAACAAAAGGAAATAATTATATTAATGAAAGGATCAAATCCCATATACAAGTGTATCTGAAAACTGAGCTGGCTCAGCAGTTCCATGAACAGCAGTGAGATTAGGCTGCCCGTTACCCTCGTAGCTGAGACGGCGTCATCCAATCCAGCGGATAATAATGGCATTGTATGTCTATAAGCACTTAAATAAAAACTGGTTGTCTGAAATAGATTTTTTTTTTTTTATATTTCTATTTGCAGACCGTTTCAAGTTACAAATTTAGCACAAAGTCTGAGCTAATATTGACCAATCGGGTCAATATTATCTTTCATTGTCCTATAATGCACTGGAAGGGTATAGCAGAGATGCTAACTGATTGCTGAGGGTTACAAAGGCAAGTTTATAGTTCAGACACCATAACAAATGAGGCCCAGAGGGCTAATTTCATCCTGGGACAGCAAACACTTAGGGCCCATTCATACTTTTGCGTGCATTAACGTGCCTGGATTAAAGGCACGTGTTTGCCCTTTAACGCCTGAAAAAACACACCTGCGCTTTTTTTGGCATTAAAGTTTACTGTATCTAAAGCCAAAACGTATTTTTTTTTTTCATTTTGATCAAGCAGCAGTAAAAGCAGAAGTTTAATGCGCCCAAATATGGCATTCCCTGGTTCTATCCCCTCCCCCACCCAATCAACATAATAATACATTTATTTTTATTTTTTATTTTTTTACATACCTTATTTTAGACACAGTAATGTCATCACTGGGTCTCTGCGCTATTCTATACAATGCAGGCAGATTTATTTTTATTTATTTAATTTATTTCAGGTACTTGTATAGCGCCGTCAATTTACACAGCGCTTTACATATACATTGTACGGTCACATCATGGCTGGTGGGAGGGGCCGGCGGGGTGTTGTACATAGCGTCCTAAAAACATCACAGCACCCCGCCTCATTACACGTCTCAAGAGCCCCTGTAACGACATATTCGGCGACCCATCGCAGATTTGCTACGGAAGTGACGTTCTGTTGCCGCCATCTTGCTACACCCTACAAGAACATATTTGGGGGGCACACCCTACAATGCATTTAAATTCAAGATGGTGCTGCTATAAGACCTACAAACAGTACAAAATATTTTACAGCGCACACATACAAGAATGACATTTCCTGCAGGGCTAGTTAAAAACACCTGAACACCTGAACATATTCAAAAATACGGGGGTTTGGTCACACTATATGGTCATATAGTGCTAAGCCCACTTACTGCGACAAAGTCCCCCGAATTAGTGGGTCCTACACTAGTAATAGAATGGAAGATCCTTTGTCTCAACCATGGGAGCTGAACTCCTCTATGTGGGAGAACTGAAAGGGATACATCCTAAACACTGGTGGCCACTAAATAGGAGGTAATGAGGAGGGGGAGGGGTGCTCCAGCCCAAAAACCTGGTCAGGGCCTATTACAACATACAAGAACATATTTGGGGGGCACACCCTACAATGCATTTAAATTCAAGATGGTGCTGCTATAAGACCTACAAACAGTACAAAATATTTTACAGCGCACACATACAAGAATGACATTTCCTGCAGGGCTACTTGCTACTCTTGCTACACCCCACACTCGTCCACAGTAAGGATACACTAAGAAGAGGGAAAGCAGACATGTATATAGCCAAATACAGTACTTACAACTCCGCCTGACTACTTAGATCTTGAATTTTAAAAGCAGCGGCAACCCTGCTCATCTCACAGGTTTTGCTAATCTGACAGAAGTTCGCTGCTTTTAAAATTCCACATCTAAGCAGTCAGAGGGAGTTGTAAGTACTGTATTTTACTATAGAAACTCACTTTACTGTTATTAATACGTGTAAAATGCAAAACTACGGTGGGTGTAACAACATGTCCGCTTTCCCCCTTCTTAGTGTATCCTTACTGTGAATGAGTGTGGGGTGTAGCAAGATGGCGGCGATGGAATGTCACTTCCGTAGCAAACTGCGATGGGTCGCCGAATATGACGTTACACCCCCAGCCCTGATGTAAGCAGTGGGATGGCTCTTGGGAGGAGTCATGCAAATTTGAAAATGCCTTGACGGGGTGGATGTCAGTCTGGAGGAGTGGGCGTTCCTAGGCAGGTTGTATTTGCATACCGACTGCCCTAGGAAACATTCATGTGTGATGCTGAGCCACTATGATTGAAAGAACTGAAATCCAATGAATAAAAGTTGTGGGCCGAGGGACAGTCCAGCTGGGGGGGGAAATGGCTAGATGATGCTGGATGCTCGCCAGCCAGGAGGTGAGGTAGACCCTATCTGACTTGCAGCAGCCTCTAATGCATACTGTGGGGATCTCACATTGTGCAGTGAAATCAGAATGCACAATATCCGTACAGGGGAGGAATCTGTACAACTGCACAAGACTGAAGAAAAAAAGTCGGAGATCAGCCTTAAACCCCTGTCAATGTTTTTTATTACCAGGGATTTCCCTTCATGTCCTGTCCCAACAGAAAGGGAGAGAAAATCTCTCCAAAGTGAGGGAAATGCTCCTTTGGTTGTCACCAGGGAAAGTGTCCCCATTGGAAGATTTTCCCCTGTTTGGATGTTCACTCATATTAACCACTTCATCTCCGGAAGGTTTTACCCCCTTTATGACCAGGCCATTTTTTGCACTAATGCATTGCGCTGATTTAACTGACAATTGCGCGGCCGTGCGACGCTGTACCCAAATAAAATTGATGTCCCTTTTCCCCAAAAAAAGAGCTTTCTTTTGGTGGTATTTGATCACCTCTGCGGTCTTTATTTTACTTTCAAAAGGTTTTTATTTAATTTTCAATAGAACAGAAATGTAAAAAAAAAATAAAGCAACAACAAAATAGTTGTACATACTGTACACTTAAAGGGGTTGTAAAGGTAAAATTAAAAAAAAAAAAAATAACAAACATGTTATACTTACCTTCACTGTGCAGCTCGTTCTGCACAGAGTGGCCCCGAACCTGCTCTTCTGGGGTCCCTCGGTGGCTGTCTCAGCTCCTCCCCGCAATAACTAACCACCTTAATGCGAGCTCTCTCGCATGGTGGTTAGTTATTGCGGGCGCGCTCCCGTGATACAGCCGGCGGCTATAGCCGCTCGCTGTATCACTCGCCCCCGCCCCCGGCGCGCCTCGTCATTGGATGTGATTGACAGCAGCGCAAGCCAATGGCTGCGCTGCTTTCAATCCATCCACTATAGCCAATCAGCGACCAGGCTGATCGGCTGAATGGAGGTCGGGAGCGAGCGGCCGAGTTTCGAGGTGTCAGGTAAGTAAAATGGGGGGGCTGGGGGCGGCGGTATTATCAAAAGTTTTTTCACCTTAATGCATAGAATGCATTAAGGTGAAAAAATGTATACCTTTACAACCCCTTTAATGCTGTGTGACATTATCAAACATAGTCATAATGCAGTAAAATTAATTCAATAAACATGGTACCAATAAGCTGTATAGTCCCGCCCTCGAGGATCACTGTATGCTCTTGTTATCGTTGATGGAGGGGATCAACAAGGGAGACCGAGGAGCACTCCGGGCACCCCTTCTGGGGATCATGCTGTGCCCAGGGAATACCCCTCTAACTCCCCCCGCGGCTCCCCGCTTACTAGGCCCTAAAGGCCTTGGTCATCGGGTGAGAAATATTGGAGCCACGGCCCCAAGTCCTTGGAGCCGGGGATCCATTGCATTATACTCCCGTAGGCGGTTGGATCAAATGTCTCCTTGGTAGGAAGAGAATGCGTTCAGTGTATGGTAAAGGAAGGGATGGGTATAGAATAGAAGAAAAAGGGAAAGAGGAAGGGCAGAGAGGAGGCAAGGAGAAGAAGCCAGTCAACAGTCCGGGTTTGTTGGAAGAAGTCCCTTATGCCGCGTACACACGAGCGGACTTTACGGCAGACTTTGCCCGGCGGACGGGATTTCGTCGGATAATTCGATCGTGTGTGGGCAGAGGCGGCTCTCTAATTAGGCAAATTAGGCGGTCGCCTAAGGCCTTGCACTCACAGGGGCCTCGCGGCCGCCTAATTTGCCTGTTCTTAATTACTGAAGTTGACGCCGGCGGCTCCGCCTACCCCCACTGGGACTCTGTGGCTTAGGAGCTGATGGACAAATCAGATACTGCCTGAGGAATAGCGGCCTCATCACGGAGCATCCCAGTCCGTGGGGCCTCATGTGTAAGTTTTGCCTAAGGCCTCACAAAGCCTAGAGCCGCCTCTGTGTGTGGGCTCCAGCGGACTTTGTTTTCTCAAAAGTTGGACGGACTTAGATTTGAAACATGTTTTAAATCTATCCGACGCACTCGAGTCCGGTCGAAAAGTCCGCTCATCTGTATGCTAGTTTGACGGACAAAAAGCCACGCTAGGGCAGCTATTGGCTACTGGCTATGAACTTCCTTGTTTTAGTCCGGTCGTACGTCATCACGTACGAATTTGATGGACTTTGGTGGATTGTGTGTAGGCAAGTCCATTCATTCAGAAAGTCCGTCATAAAGTCCGTCGAAAAGTCCGCCGGGCAAAGTCTGCCGTAAAGTCCGCTCGTGTGTACGCGGCATTAGGCTATTATCCCTGGTATGAGGGCTATGCCCATATATTTAGCCCAGGGCTTCCAGGTGGCTTCAAATTAATTGGTTTTCTCTAGGAGTATGCCTGTGAGTTTTTCCTGGGACAATCCATGAAATTTTGCGTTTTGTGGACATCAGAGACACTCTGGGTTGTTTCCAAGCTTTGGCTATCGTTGGCTTCACTCCCACCAACATGAAATGTATCAGTTTGCGTGTGTATTTAGGCATCCTGGGCAAATTGGCGTTTAGAAAAGCAATAGCCGGGGTTTTAGGGATCTGATGGGTCGTGACCCTCTGGATCAAGGCAAACTGCGTTTTTTATTTTTTGCGCTATAAACAAAAAATGCACTCCAATTTTGAAAAAAAAAAAACAACAACATTTTGTTCTTTCTGCTATAAAACACATCCAATAAAAAAATGTAAAAAATCTAAATTCTTCATCAATTTAGACCAATATATATTCTCCTACATATTTTTGGTAAAAAAAAAAATCCCAATAAGCGTATATTGATTGGTTTGTGCAAAAGTTATAGCATCTACAAACTATGGGATAGATTTATGGACTTTTATTATTTTTTTTACTAGTAATGGCTACGAGCAGCGATTTTTAATGGGACTGTGACATATTTTACAATATTTTTATTTTTACACTGTTTTTAAAAACAAAATGGTGTCACTTTTATTCCCATTACAAGGAATGTAAACATCCCTTGTAATAGCAAAAAGCATGGCAGGACCTCTTAAATATGAGATCTGGGGTCAAAAAGACCTCAGATCTCATATTTACACTAAAATGCAATTGAAAAAAAAAAAAAGTCATTTAGAAAAATGACATTGAAAAAATGTGCCTTTAAGAGGCGTGGACGGAAGTGACGTTTTGACGTCGCTTCTGCCCAGCAGTGTCATGGAGACGAGTGAGTGCCATCTTAGCCTCACTCGTCTCCAGACACACCACGGAGGAGGACGCGATCGCCTCCACCGCTACCGACGGCTCCGGTAAGCGGCAGAGGGGGGGGCCCTCTCCCACCACCGATAAAAGTGATCTCGCGGCGAATCCGCCGCAGGGACCACTTTTATCTGAAAGCCGGCCGCCGCACGAAAACGGGGATACCGGGGTTATGGCAGCTAGCTGCTGCCATAACAACGATATCCCCGTTCAAAGTTTGAACGTACATCGTCGTGCGGCGGTCTTGAAGTGGTTAAAAAATATTTACTGCGGCACTTAATAATACTTGCATTTACATTTTTCACTTGGCTCCCTTGCAAAGTTCCACAAATGTCTGTTGAGGAGGTGACGATGCTGCACTGCTCCTGAACTCAAAGCAGAGTTGCCACTCTAATGTAGGCAGTGCTTGCTTGAACTACAGTGGGAGAGAAGATGTTGCAAGGGGTGTGGCTATCAGAATTGTCATTGCTGATTCACAGGCCCATAGCTTGTCAGTCAGCACCTGGCCACACCTAGCCCCGCCCAATGCTTTCTGGATTGGCAGCAGCACTGCTTCATTTGCTGAAACCCTCCCACTGTGAGCTGCAGGGTCTGGAAGGAAGAGCGTAGGAGACACAAATGAAGGAGGATTTGGCTCAGTTAGGGAATGTAAAGTATTTTTTTTTTTTGTACTTTATGACACTTGTGCATCAGTAACTGGATTTAGTGCTAGTTTATACTGTCATACAGACTCCAGGGCGAATAGAGAATGCAAATGCAAAAACAGGTACACAGACAGCAATAAAAAACCTGACCAGTGATCTAGCTCCATATCACTCTATCGAAAACTAAAAAGGTTTTAGCTTTACATAATTTAACCGCCTTAATGTGGCTGCAAACTCTTATATATACTCAGTGAAGTGACTGGCCTCAGATGATACACAGAGATGAAATCCTCCTACATAGGTTGTACCTGTTTATCTGCAGCCCTTTCTTATCTTTAGCCTATTAAATTCCAGAATTTACACAGCTTTTCTGAGCTCCAGAAGTTAAGGGGAGTGGATCTGATGTCACAGACTACACAATTCAGAGAGGAGAGCTGAGTGTAATCTGAGACCTGAGTCTCTAAACCAGGGGTCTCCAAACTTTCTAAAGAAAGGGCCAGTTTACTGTCCTTCAGGGGGGCCAGACTGTGTCCAGTGGCAGTAAACAATGCCCGATCTTTGGTATTATAAAAGGAGAAATAATTGGTGTCAGTGGGAGGAATACTGCCCCATTTTTGTTGTCAGTGGAAGGAATTCCACCCCATTGTGGGTGTCAGTTGAAGGAATAGTGCCCCATTGTTGGTGTCAGTGGCTGGAATTATACCTCAAGGGCCGGATAAAGGCGAACAAAGGGTCACATCTGGCCCCAGTTTGGAGACTACTGCTCTAAACAATCTCATTGGGAAACATGCACGACAGAGGCTGTCAATTGCAGGCTGTGTGCTGGAGGCCCTCTCCTTGTCCCCCTCCATCCCTGGGAGTTGGAACAACCTGTCAGAAATGACTCATGCGGATAGCTGTGCTTTGAACTGAGACAAGTACACTCCATAGAAGGATATGCTTTGTTCATTTTTTTTTTTTTTTTTTTTTTTAAATTCTTTATTTTCCAATATATCACATGCCATTTGAAACATTTCTTTTTAAACATCATATCAACAAATGCACATTCTTTCTATCATGACATAGCTTTATCACTCGTTTCTTTACCAATTAAATCTAAGTCTCTTCTGTTCCAAGGGCAATCATATAGTTCCCCCTTTTTCATTTCCCCTACCCCCATTACCCCCCCACCCCACCAGTACAAAAAAAAAAAAAAAAACCGTTATTTACCCCACCCCCCCCCAGGGGGAGGGGGGGAGTCCCTCTCCTCAGGTCCATTCGAACTTATCTATCCCCCTTCTCCTGTTCCCTAATTCTATACTCTACTAGGGGAGACCAAGTCCTCCGATATTTCTCATCTTGTTCTTTCAGCATCATCGTCAAGTTTTCCATTTGTTGAATTTCTATGATTCTAGCCCACCATTGAGATTTAGTCGGAGGGACTGTACTCTTCCACAAGGCCGGGATACACGCCCTTGCGGCGGTGAGAAGGTGTTTGAGCAGGGACTTCCTGTATTTTTCCACCGATAGGGGGACATCATTTAATAGAAATGCAGCCGGATTGCCCCCAAGAGACACACCTGTAATCTCCTTAATCGTTTCCTCAACTAGTTCCCAGAAGCCTTTAATATCCTCACATTCCCAAAATATATGTGTCATCGTTCCCACCCCCCTCTTACAACGCCAACATCTGTCTGATACTTGGGGATAAATTTTTTGAAGGGCTACTGGTGTTCTGTACCATCTGGTAAGGATTTTGTATCCTCCCTCTTGGTATCTGCTGGCAATTGATGTTTTATGTACTGATTTTAATATTTTCGTCTTCTGCTTTTGAGTGAACATTACTCCTAGCTCTCTCTCCCAAGCTTGCATAAAGTTGAACTCCTGTGGCTCATCCAGGCTTGTTAATGTTTCATAGAAATATGACAAAGAGTGCCTGATGTTTTCGCCATTTAGGCAGGTCCGTTCAAACCTGGTCAGCTCCCGTATTACTGCAAATTTTTTATTTTTTGAGCGGATATATGCTCCTAGCTGCATAGCCCTAAAGTAATCCAGGTCTTCTGTCACCTCTCCCTCTATCTCGCCTCTTGTCATTAGGCGACGATCCTTAGAAAAGTCTATCAGCCTACTTTTCCCTTTGTGTTTTATTACTTCATACCTCCGATCGGTTAAGCCTGGTAAGAAATCCGGAGCACCCAGTACCGGGGTCATTGGGCTCGGAGTTGGTGAGAGATTTGTTTTTTTGAAGATCGTATAAATAGAGTGAATGGTTGCCCCTGTTAACGGATGTTTTTTCACTATGATGGGTAAGTCAGATTTTTTAATCCATGCTAATCCTTCCAATGGAATTTTAGACGTCGCCTGCTCTAACTGTATGTGCGGTTTCCTTACCGCGGCACACCATTCCACCACTCTCGCTAAATGTAGGGCTTCCCAGTAATGTACTGGGTCTGGGAGACCAATACCTCCTTTCCCTTTTGGGAGTACTAGGATATTTCTCCTTATCCTTGCTGGTTTGCCTGCCCATATAAACCTTAAAAACCCTGATCTAAGGTCCCTAAGAAAGTTTGATGGGATCTTTATTGGCAACGTTTGAAACAGATAGAGAATTCTGGGCATCACATTCATCTTTATAATATTTGTCCTTCCAAACCAGGTAAAGATGTCCCTATCCCATCTCCTAAAATCTTGTTTGATTTGTCTTAACAACGGGGCATAGTTTAACTCGAACATTCTACTAAGCTTCTTTGGAATTTTAGTGCCCAAATAACTTATGTGGGAATCTGTCCACCTAAAATTAAATTGTTCTTTTATCCGATGTATTTCAGTTGTATCCATCTCCAACCCCATAGCTTCGGATTTAGTATAGTTTACCTTATAGTTTGCTAACTCCCCATACTCATTTAGCTCGCTTAGGAGGGAAGGGAGGGATATAGTTGGGGAGGTTATGAAGAAGATCAAATCATCCGCATATGCTGCTAACTTGTGTTCCTCTCTCTCCGTCTTAATACCCCTGATATTACAGTTCGCACGTATTTTCCTTAGGAAGGGTTCCAGTGTAAGAATGAAAATGATTGGTGAGAGAGGGCACCCCTGCCGCGTTCCATTTTGTATCTCAAAGGGATCCGATAGCCTATCATTAACCTTCACCCTTGCGCTTGGAATTGAGTAAAGGTTTGAGAACCAACTCAACATTCCTTCACCCAGTCCGATATGTTGTAGGGTTGTGTTGAGAAAGATCCAATCAACCCTATCGAAAGCTTTTTCTGCGTCCGCTGTGAACAATACGAGGGGTTCCTGTCTACTCTGTGCTGTGTATATTGCATTTATTACTCTTTGCGTATTTTCCCTGCCTTCCCTTCCTGCCGTAAATCCCACCTGGTCTGGATGGATCAATGTCGGGATATGTTCTTCTAATCTTAGCGCCAAGATCTTAGAAAAGATTTTTAAATCCACGTTCAGTAACGCGATTGGCCGATAGCTAGAACATTGGGATGGATCCTTTCCTTCCTTAGGAATTACTGCTATATGTGCCAACAAAGTTTCTTTAGGTATCCTCTGCCCTTCCCGTAGGGAATTAAAAGCCGCTGTAAACCTCGGAGCCAATTTCTCAGCAAAAAATTTATAGTACATCAGAGTATACCCATCTGGGCCCGGGGCTTTCCCTACTTTTAGAAGGTTTATTGCTTTCTTAAATTCTTCTATTGAAATTGGTGTGTCTAAATCTCTTGCTACCTCCTCCGTTAGCTTTGGCATTTCTGAATTGCCCAAATATTCTTTTACCCTCTCTTGTTTGTTTCTGCACCTATGTGGGAGCTGATGACCCTCCAGCTGGTACAGAACCTCATAATACTCCTTAAAAATCTGTGCCGTCTCCTGTGAGGATTTCGCCGCCACCCCCTGCTGTGTTTTAATGCCCGTCACATGGGGTGGTGTTGTGGCATCTTTAAGGGCCTTTGCCAGCATCCTACTTGGTTTATTACCAAATTCGTATAGTGTCCGCCTACCCCTTTTTAGTTTTGCTTTAGCCTGTTCGATGAGGAGCAAGTTCAAGTCTCCTCTGAGGCCACCTAGTTTCTCCTCTAATGTCTGTGTATGGGATTTTTTATGTTCCAGTTCTACTACCCTAATTTTTTCGAGCAGATCCTCAATCTGTGCGCTAAACTTCTTCTTCCTGTGCGCCCCGAGCGATATCAGAACTCCCCTCATCACACACTTGTGTGTCTCCCACACACAAAATGGGGTGGTATCACCCGACTCATTTATCAGAAAAAAGGAGTCCAGCTCCTGATTGAGTTTTTGCTCATATTCCTTATCTTTTAGTAGAGTTTCATTAATCTTCCAATGCCATTCCCGGCGTTCATCCTCCCCCAGATCCAACATGCAATCTGTCGGAGCATGGTCTGAGAGGGTGAATGAACCTATTTCCGCACTCACCAGTGATGATACCACTGTCTGTGATATCATAACGTAGTCAATGCGCGTATATGTTTTATGTTTTGACGAGTAGAACGTATAGTCCCTGTCCTGGACATGGATTGTCCTCCATGTATCTATTACTTGCAGATTACTCAATAGTTTCTTAATTCTTCGTATTTTTGTTGAAGAGAGATGTGAGGCTCCCCTGGACGTGTCCAGGAACGGATCTAGTACTAAGTTTAAGTCGCCTCCTATCACCAAGATACCCTCCTTATGTTGATATACCATTTGCAGACAGGCCTCCAAGTAGCTAACCTGTTCTTCGTTTGGGAGGTATAAGTTCACCAATGTGATCCTCTGTGGTCCAATTTGTCCCTTTACAATTAAGAGGCGACCCTCCTCATCTGTAACTACCTTCAGTTCCTTCCATGGAATCTGTTTTGAGATTATGATTGATACTCCGTTAGTTTTAGAACTCGGGGATGTACTGTGATAGGCTGTTAAGAATTTATGATTTCCGAGTTTTGGTATTCTGTCCCTTCTAAAATGTGTCTCCTGGAGGAAACCAATCTGTGTCCCCGACCTTCCCATCTCCGCCAGTAGCCTAATCCGTTTTTCGGGGATATTCAGTCCCTTGACGTTATACGAGGTAAATTTTATCCTAGTCATGTTTTTCTTCTTTCTTTACCTTTCTTTTTACGGTCTATTAGGATTTACGAGGAGAGGGGCCCCCCACCAGAACCCCAAAAAAGAGGAATGGGGGAGGAAAAAAAAAAAAAAAAAAAAAAAAAAAAAAAAAAAAAGGACCCCCCTTGTACCAATTGGAGGATGCAATCCAAACGGCGCGAGTCCTCGGTGCCGTTTGGAGAAAAAAAAAAAAAAAAAAATTTTTTTTTTTTTGTAAACGCCTCCGACTTTCCCTCCACTCGGAGGGGAGACGTCTATTATAGGGGGATGCCCCTGAGCACAAAAAGTTTGAGTGTCTGTATATCAAAAAACTGCAGTGGCGCGCCCATTGGTAATATCTACGAGTGAAATAGCCAGGAAGAATACACCTGTAATATTATCAGTCAGTTACCCTTTTGCGTCTATGTTTCCATTTCCTTGCTTGTGTTCCGCTTGTTTACATGTAACCTCATACATCCCCTCCCTCCCCCTCGTCCCCCCCACACCCCCATCCATCCCTTCCCCTACCCCTTACTCCCAAATAACCCATACCTCACCCCCCTCCACCCCTGTTCCCCCCCCCCCCCAGCGCCCCCCCCCCCCGGCAAAACCGAGGTATTTGGAGGGCAGGGTGGGGGGGGGGCCCAGGGGGGAGGAGAGAGAGAGAAAAAAAAAAAAAAAAAAAAAAAAAAACCCTAGTCCCTGCAAACGGTACAGGAAATACAAAAATCTTGTGTCCGTCACCTTCTCCACACCCTCTAACTCTTGGGGGCCCCTAGGGACCCCTATCCATTAGTGTTAATATGTGCATACAAACAAAAGGCGTATTGTTTAGTGTCATATATCCCTCCCCCATTCTCCCTCCCCTCTCCCTCCCTACCCCTCCCCCGACCTACCCCTAATTATACCCTCCCCCTTACTTTCATATGTACCACCAGTGTAAAATGTGTAACCACCAGCATCTCCGTGCTTTGCGTCCGTAGTACACCAAGACCTTATTACCTTTACACAAAGGAAAAAAAAAAAAAAAAAAAAAAATTTTATTTTGTAACCCCAAGAGCCCTAAATCCTAAAAACAATACAGCAAATCCAAAATTCTTGTGTCCTTCACCCTCCCAACTCCCTCTGATTCTTGGGGGACCCTAGGGACCCCTATCCATTGGTATAGAAATTTATATACAAACAAAGACGTATTATTTAGTGTATATCCCCCCCTCTTCTCCCTCCCCCCTCCCTCCCCCACTTATTACCTTAACCACCCAAACAAACACACACAAAAAAAAAAAAAAAAAAAAAAAAAAAGGGGGGATGGGACATGATGGACACCACCATGGGGGGGCGAGTGTCCCCCAAACCTTCCATCAAGACCGGAACAATACTCAATTGAAAAAAGTCCGTTGCAAAATAACACAGAACGAGACAAAACTGAGAGCAAGTCCATCATGACATCGTAACCCCAATTCCTTCTCTTCTATTCCTAGTCCCTCACAGTTATTTCTGTTGAGTATACTCTCTGACAGTGTCCGTGGTCATATCAATCCAGTCAGGGATCTCCACTATCTCTGAGTCTAGGAACTTAAATAAGTCAGGTAATTGCTCTGGCGCCATCAAGGCAAAGGTGTGGTCATCCTTTTTTACGATTAGTGAGAATGGGTGTCCCCATCTGTAGGTTGCTCCTTTTGCCCGTATTTGATCCAGCAACGGTCTCAGTAACCTTCTCCTTTTTTTCGTCTGCCGGCTAAGGTCTGGGAACACCTGGACCCCCTGGCCTGCGACTTCCAGCAACCCTTTCTGCCATGCAGCCCTCATTATATCCTCCTTCACCCTAAAAAAGTGTACACGACAAAGCACATCTCTAGGAGGACCTGTTACTAACATAGGCCCTGCTGGGCTCCTATGAACACGATCCATCTCAATATGATTGTCAACTGACCTTCCTAAATATTTATTAAAGACCTCGGTTACTGTTTTCCTCAGCTCGGGTGGTTTTATTGTTTCTGGAATCCCTTTAATGCGTACATTATTTCTCCTGCTTCTGTTCTCAGATTCCTCTGCTTGTAACTGCAGCAATAGCAGTTGTTGGTGTTGTGTTTTAACCTTCCTTTCCAGTAACTCTATACGGGCATCTGCCAAGGACTGTGAGGACTCACAGGTATCCATTCTTTTGTCCATCACCTCTAATTTGGCAGTTACTTCACTTAGTTCTTCCCTGACCGCTACTTTTATATCACTCAATAGGACTTGTAGTTCTTCTTTCGTTGGTAGCGCCTGTATAAGCTTCCTAATGTCCTGTATACCTTCAACAGCCAGTACAGCAGTTTCCCCCCTATTTGCGAAACGTACCTGAGTCTCTGTGCCAGCCTCGTTCCGGGGCACAATTGGGGGGCTTGTTTCTGCAGTTTCTACCACCTCCATGCGGATGTTCCCGGCTGAGGCACTTACAGTGCTCGGGATATATGGTTCCTCCATGGCCGCTTGCTGTCTCAAGGCGGCCCGGGCAGCGCGCTGTGAGACGGTCCCAGCCTCCACTGACATGGCTGGCTCCGTCTTCCCAGTGAAATATCTGGTGATGGAAGGGTATCTGGGTGCCTCCGCCCGACCTGTGGCCTTCTCTTGTCTGCTTCCAGGCATAAACTCGCCCCCACAGCTACTCGTGGTTCTCCTGGCGTCTCTCACACAGTCCGTCCGACCCGATCTCCTGCTCGAGCGCGCCACTGCGATGCGCCGCCTCTCACTCCGTCATGCTCAGACCGCCCCTCCCTGCGTCAGTCAGTCACATGTCCCGCTCCTCTGCTTTGTTCATTTTTCATGTCAGAGGTTTACAACCACTTTAATGCCAGCCCATATACAGTATATGTGGCAGTATGGCAGTGGGTTTTAACAAGATGCCACATATATGTCTACAGCCTGCAACCAGGGCCGGCCCAAGACATTGTGCTGCCTGGGACCAAGAATGAAATGCTGCTCCCCCCCCCCCCCCAAAAAAATAAATCACGCCCACCAAAAGGCCCCCACTTTCATTATTTTATATCATGATAACTAAAGGGGACCCGTCATGGCGGTCTACATGTATAGGAGTATAAAGAGGACCTGTCATGGCTCTATACATGTATATAGGAGAATAAAGAGGACCTGTCATGGCTCTATACATGTATATAGGAGAATAAAGAGGACCAGTCATGGCTCTATACATGTATATAGGGATAGAAAGAGAACCTGTCGTGGAGTAGAAAGGGGACTGGTAATGGCGATTTACATGTATATAGGAGTATATAAAGGACCCGTCATGGTTGTTTACATGTATAGGAGTATAAAGAGGACCTGTCATGGCTCTATACATGTATATAGGAGTATATAAAGGACCCGTCATGGTTGTTTACATGTATAGGAGTATAAAGAGGACCTGTTATGGCTCTATACATGTATATAGGAGTATATAAAGGACCTGTCATGGTTGTTTACATGTATAGGAGTATAAAGAGGACCTGTCATGGCTCTATACATGTATATAGGAGTATATAAAGGACCCGTCATGGTTGTTTACATGTATAGGAGTATAAAGAGGACCTGTTATGGCTCTATACATGTATATAGGAGTATATAAAGGACCTGTCATGGTTGTTTACATATATAGGAGTATAAAGAGGACCTGTCATGGCTATATACATGTATATAGGAGAATGAAGAGGACCTGTCATGGCTCTATACATGTGTATATATAGGTATAAAGAGGACATGTCATGGCTCTATACTTGTGTATATAAAAGGGAAACAGAGGACCGGTCATGGCTCTATACATGTATAAAGAGAGCCGGTTATGGCACTATACATGTATATATAAGTATATAGAGGACCTGTCATGGCTCTATACATGTATATAGGAGTATAAAAGGACCTGTGCGTGGCCGGCGGCCGCGTTGTCCGCCGGCCACCCACGATCGGTCCATAGAGAGCCAGAACGGGGATCTGTCAATACGACTAAAGCTATTGCCGAAACGCGTCAGCTTTATTGTTTTATTGTCACTCTGATGTACCAATAAACGACACTTCAAGGATTACAGTTTTGCCGACTCTCCTTATTACTGTTGCATTGGAGTTTGTTGGGACACATCGAGCCTCGGCACCTGTGAGTGGACCTGGTGTATGGATTGAGTTGTCCCTGCAGAGAGTGCTGTTACCTTTCTTCTTTTCCATGCTGTCAATGTAAATAGATAGATCCCCATTCTGACAGGGGAGGAGAGACAGATCTGCTGTTCCTAGTGATCAGGAACAGTGATCTCTCTCCTCCTCTATTCAGTCCCATCCCCCCACAGTTAGAAACACCTCCCAGGGAACACATTTAACCCCTTGATCGCCCCCTAGTGTTAACCCCTTCCTTGCCAGTGACATTTGCACAGTAATCAGTGAATTTTATAGCACAGATCGCTGTATAAATGTCAGTGGTCCCAAAAATGTGTCAAAAGGGTCCGATCTGTGCACCGCAATGTCGCAGATCACCGCCATTACTAGTACAAAAAAATTATAAAAATGCCATAAATCTATCCCCTATTTTGTAAACACTAAAACTTTTGCGCAAAGAAATCAATGTACACTAATTGTGTTTTTTTTAAAATACGTAGAATACATATTGGCCGGATTTGATGAAGACATTTTTTTTCATTTTCTGTTTGGATATTTATTATAGCAAAAAGTAAAAAATACTGTTTTTTTTTTTTTTCAAAATTGTCGCTCTTTTTTTGTTTATAGCTCAAAAGATAAAAAAACTGCAGAGGTGATTAAATACCACCAAAAGAAAGCTTTATTTGTGGAAAAAAAGGACATCAATTTTATTTGTGCACAACGTCACACGACCGCGCAATTGTCAGTTAAAATGACGCAGTGCCGTATCGCAAATAATAGCCTGGTCATTAAGGGGGCAAACCCTTTTGGTCTGTAAGTGGTTAATCAGGGCTGGGCAAGGCAAGTTCCTCTCAGGCTTTCATGTCTCATACAACTTGTGATGTGTGTTTGTACTTACAGTTTTGATTCGGACTCCACCACCAGGTGCGGATTGTCACTTGCCACACGCTGCGGATTGTCGCTTGCCACACGCTGCGGATTGTCGCTTGCCACGTCACCTGCCACACTTTGCGGATTGTCACTTGCCACGTCACCTGCCACACATTGCAGATTGTCAACTGCCACACATTGCGAATTGTCACTTGCCACGTCACCTGCCACATGTTGTGGATTGTCACTTGCCATGTCACCTGCCACACATTGAGGATTGTCAATTGCCTGTTAAGGTGTGGATTGTCACTTGCTGTGTCCCAGAGTGAAGGCAGGCAGCAGAGAGATGATGTAATCTCTCTGCTGCCCGCGGCTGCACAGTGAGGGCGGAACTGTAGTGATTCAGGGCGGGCTGTGATAGATGATGTCTCACTCACCCACCCACTGACCCACCCACTTACCCGCTGACTGCTCCCCTCCGGGCAGCGAGTGTTTTGCCCGCCTGCTTCTGTCACCACTAACAGCAGCGGCGCCGGGCTCCCTCACAGTGGGATAAGCAGCGGACAGGCTGGCTGGTGGGTGGCAGTTCTGCCACTGCTCTTGGGCCGGGCGGCAGTTTGCCGTCCCCCCTGAAAGTACCGCTCAGCACCCATGATAGGGCCAGCCCTGCCTGCACCCCTGATTTGTGCTAGGAGTGCGCTCACTCTGCGCCTCCAGGATTGTGACAGTGTTGTCACTGGCATCCCCTGGTCATTATTTACAACGGGGAGACAATCACAGTGATCACATGGCCAGGATAGCCTTTGGCGTTACTATTTTTTTTTTTTAACAATAATTTTTATTTTGTTTTATCAAATTGTACAATACAAAATGAAAGAAAGAAAAAAAAAAACAGTACAATAATGAATTGTATCCCAATTTACAAATAGGAGTAGTTATAAATGGAAGTTACATTATATAGGAGTAAGTTGCTCAGACAACAGTAACAGAGTAGTTAGTATTTCTAACAATCAAATTATGTAACATATAATAATATGCACTTGATGCTGGAGGACCAGTATATGGTCAATACGAGGGGTTGAAAGGTAAACGGGTGAATAATATAACAAGAGTCTGCACGGTAATGTAGATATCAAGCTGTTTCAAATATAAGTCTAAGTCTTGTGGAAATTGCTAATATTATCATGGTTTATGAGTATCAAGCCAGTGTAACCAGGGCCGGGACAAGGGGTGGGCAAGAGGGTCAGCTGACCTGGGCACAATGGTTTATTGCAGGGATGGGGGCTATCAGTAACTTCCGATATATTGGGGGCTAGGTCTTTTTTTCAATGCCTAGCTATGGTGAGCCTTAAAAAATCTAGTAAAATATGTGTTACAACCACACGATAATAGGTCGAAAAAAGTATCTATGTTAAGATTTATGGACAGCTAGGGGTGGAGTTAGTATCCCTGTTATTTCAGGAATTATTTTAAAGGTTATGCGCCAAAAACTACGCATGTTTTTGCATGTCCATAGTACATGTAGTAAAGTATTCGTTTGGCCACAGCCTCTCTAGTATAAGGGACTTTGATTCAGGGAGGATTTAGTGATTCTGTATGGAGTTAAAGACCATCTTAATGAAAACTTTTGTGTTATTTCCTATTGGTTGACACAACGGGTAGCTGCAAATACAAATTGAAAAGCATTTATCCAATGTTTGAGCGTTATTTTTTTTTCTAGGTCCATTTCGCATTTTGCAAGGGGAGTGGATTTAGTAAATAGTCATTTGTTTTGAAAAATAATGTAAAACAGGGTTATACCATGCCATTTATAAGTGGTGCACATTATTAGTTTTTTTTTTCGTTCAACCCAGTCAAAAAACTGGACAGCTCGTAAGGAGCCGCAGTACTAAATATGCAATGTTAGTACAGTGATCTCCCCTGCTGAGCTGTTGTGTTCTGACCCCTCCCGCCAGAACACTCCAGTCGCGCTCTCGGCCATTGGCTGAGATTGCTGATCGGATGCCAACCGGCAGAGATTTTTCAGTCATGCCCCTTCAACAGAAGCTGCCACACAGGCGAAATGCCTTTCCGATATTCGGCCCAAGTGTACGGCCATTTAGGAGTGAATGTAATATATAATTGTGAAAATGCATTGGGTATAGTTATCAACTTGACGAGGTGTTTAGATAAAACATGATAAATGCGTAAGTAAGTAAGTATGTTGTTCAGCGGGAGGAAGATGAAACTCTTGCATGAGTTCATCAAATTGTTTAATTATTGTCATTTTTATATAGGTGTTGTATTGTGGTAATACCGTTCTGTTTCCAAACAGTAATGGGAATAATTAGGTATTAAAACCAGTATGGCTGTTAAAGGCATATAGAAGGAATGAGTTCTGAGAATCTTCCAGATGTAGCACCCTCCTAGGTAGGTGCTAGAAGAGAGTATAGTTTTTGGTCTTCCTGCTTACCACGAAGATGGCCATGGAAAACTTAGAGTGCTCTCTGCCTACCAGGGAGCAGGATCTATTGGTTAGGTCTGCTCATTGTGCTCAGGTGCAGGTCAGCTTGTTCCGACTGTCCCTCACTGGTCCAATAGGGAGGCATAATGGATAGTGGGAGGGGACCTGACAAGTAAGTGCACAGGCTTTGTTACAGTCCTGGCAATTAGCAGAGAGAGAGTGCTGCATTGCATGTTGGGATACTTTATAAAAAGCCAGAGCACATGTGCTCAGGGTGAGATGAGCCGGTGAACACAGCCTAGGAGGGAGAGGGGCAGCTGCCCTCTCCTCCGCGGAGGAGGCCAGGCGGCCTTGGGTGGTTGATCCAGGGGCCTAGAGAGAGAGAGAAGCTGAACCCAGAGGTCCTGCAGAGCTGACTAGAAGGGAGACACCAGAAATGATCTGATTCTGCCTACTGTGAGTACAGATCTGTGTCTTTGGGGCCTGTCAAGTGAGGGCCGCCCCTTTAGCTACAAGTCTGCTGCTAGTGAGAGCAAGAAGACTTAACCCTTCCATACATGTGGCTGGACTGCTTCTGCTACCAATCCGGTGAGGCCAAGTGAGAGTTGTCCTTATCCTTTGTGAAAGGTTTCAGTTGGAGTATTCCACTCATCCCTTCTCCCATCCAAATTCCATAATAAAATACAAAAACACAAATACCCTGGACCGGTTATTGAGTAACGAGCAAGCGGGAGTAAGGGTGGGACAAGCGGGAACTCCTAGCAACCAAGCGGGAACTCCTAGCAACCAAGCAGGAACCCCTAGCAACCAAACGGGAACTCCTAGCAACCAAGCTGCAGGTAACCAGAGAGAGGCCTATGAGGTCAACACTCAGCAAGCCCTACGGGGACAGTACCACATTTGGGGGCTCGTCCAGGATATCTTTCTGAGTTACAGCAGTGGTTGCTGCCGGCAACGGCCGAGTGTGTACACAAGGAACACTATGTCTTCTAAAGTAAAGTGCTGGAGTGTCAGTGAAAGAAGGATGTGTTGCACTGCAGAGGAAAGTGATGTCTGCTTTACAGTAATCAGTGAAAGTATGCTTTTAAGTTGTGTTATAGAAAGCAGTGACCCGGGACGCAGGGATCGGCATGTCAGTGTCTATACATGTGCTGGGAGAGGAAATGTTTGCCATGCAGCTAGCAACAGTGGGACCGTTTCCAGCAGCAGTGAGAGAGTCAGGCTGGCATGTGAACAAGAAAATGTGGCCAGGACTCAAGTATCGGCAGATGAGTTTGTGTCCTTGGCAGGGAACACAGTCTGCATTACAGTACCATTCATGGAAGCTGAGCAGCGTTAGAGCAGCAGTGAAGGGGTTACCGTACTGTGCGGGAGAGAGCGCGCTAAAGAGATCTGCCTAGCAAGAGGAGCCAACGCCAGAGAGTCAGCTAGTCTGGGTCCATGGGTGGAGTCACCATTTGCGGGCTGCCTATCACAGGAGGGGAAGAGAGCTATGATGTCACTTCTGCCTTCAGGTGTAGCTGCAAAGAAGACACGTGCGAGGAATAGTAAGATGGCGAGTACTGGAGGGAGCCGGAGCGCGGATGCTATCGCATGTGTTGGCAGAGAGCTTGCAGAGCGGACTGAGTCACAGAATCCAACCCTGTGGGATACAGGGGTTCGATTAATGCCCAAGGGAGGACTGGCGCCGTGCAGTGAAGGAGACACGGAGCATCGTGGGCTGGTATGTAACAAGTGCCTGAATGTATCTGTGAGGCTGCGAGCGTGGAGCCAGTGTAGGCACTGCGGTGACCTGTTGCTGCAACTGGAGCAGAGTGATTGCAACTCCAGAAGGCTGTATGTAAATTGGGAAGTAGGAACCACTTCAGAGACACTGACACCTATAGTGGCTGTTTTATTTGGGAGTGCCAAAAACACTGCTGGGGCCGGGACCAGTGATGCACACCTGCACTACCATCTCTCAAACCAGGGAGATCCATGTGTCCAAAGTGCAAAATCTGCTGGTCAAGAAGGCCGAGTCGCGGCCACAGGGCACCTCAGTAACAGCCGCAGCAGCTCTTAAAGAGGCAGAGGGGCTTCAATGGATCCAGAAATGGAAGTCCTCCAGTTTGTCCAGTGAGGAGGAGGCAGGGATCATTGATGTTGGGTCACCCTGATTTGAGCACTGATTTGGGTCCCTGGAAGAGAGAATCGGTGATTGGAGATCAGAGGCCAAGACTGAGTGGGATTGGGGGCCAGAGGGAAGAAGAAGCCCTTCAAGCTCCAGTTCCCTCAGTGAAGAGATAGAGGCGGCAGCTGTTCGCATGAGGTGTGCAAGGAATCTTGGGTTCTGCAAGGCCTATGCCACAAGGGTCCCAGATCTATCCCCACCCCACACCTACGTTCGGGCTCAAGCACAGAATGACGCCTACGAAAAACTGATCACCAAAGTGGAGACCCTGTATGCCCCACCTGGGAGAGGTGATAGGCAGAAACTCCCCAGGTTCTCCTGTTTTCAACGGCTTGTTCAGAGGAAGGTGGCCATGGAATATGGATACGACTATCCACATGTCCCAAGGAAGACCATTGAGGAGATTAAGAGTAAGAGGGATGCCTGGTGGGATGAAGCCGTTTGGGACTTCCTATATGTCCCCAAGCCACACCGGACCCCGTCCAGATCACTTCTATAGGACACCTTCCTCTCCATCAAAGAGAATTGGAATCTGGGTCAGTCGATACGCATTGACCGAGTAGAGAACAATCGCCCAGATAAGAGAAGCCAGGCTTGGTCTCTCGGTATCATATGTCCGGAAGGCAAGGAAGTGCAGATCCCTCATCCAGACCACTATTATTGAGAAATGACAAGTCCAAGCCAGATTTAAGGACTGTCGGTAAAGGGGCTGTTGCCACAGATGGCCTGTTGTTCAAGGGGTTAAAGACCCTATTCATCCAAGTTTCCCCTTCCCTTCTATCCCTGCAAATGAAGGAGGGAACTATTGAAGCTACAAATGTTTCATCATCTAGGAGAAAAATCCTTTTGCCACAGAGGATTCCTTCTGCCAAAACCAGGGGCTGCTACCTAGTTCACAAAGACACTTTGTGAAGATCTTTGGGCAAAAAGGCCCTTATGTTTGCTCAAGTGCTGTTCGGAAAAGAAAGAGAAAGGACACTTTGTGAAGATACTTCATTCAACAAGGACACTTTGCGAAGATTCCTTTGGGCCAGTGTAAAGTGTGCGAGTTGCTACCCTGTGAAAAGAAAGGGGTAGTGGCTCATTGTTTCTTCAGAGAAGGAGAGTGCCAGAAAGAAAGGGCTCCCTTGAAGAATTTCTACAAATACTCACAAGTAGGCCAGCTATTGCTGAGGCTCCAGTAATAACAGCAGGCCACCAGGAGAAGTCGTGTTGCCTTGGTACCGCAGAGGAAGGGATACTGCGGGCATCAGTCAGATGGACCCTGCACCTCTTCATCCTAACTTTTGGGTCTGACTAGGAAAGACAAGAGTCAGTACCTTGGTAATTGAGCGGGACTGAGTCTATTGCTAGTCATATGGTTTAAATGTGAAATGTGTCCACTTAGTCAGACTAGGATGTTGTTCTGTTTTATCTATTACAGGAATACTACAGGATGAGGAGTAAGAGTTGCCCTTAGGGGGCTGGATACATCTGCAATCTCTATGTGATGATTAGTGATAGAGATTGGTAAAGTGAGAAGGTCGCCTCTGAGAAGAGTGCAGTCTCACTGTAAGTATAAAGGGTGAGTTAGAGCTGCACGATTAATCGTTAAGAATCAAGATCACGATTCTTCCCCCTCGCAATCTTAACAAAGCATTTTCCCGATTCTATGCAGAGTTCTCTGCTCAAGCCGACAACTGTCAAAAAAAAAAAAACAGGCTGCCAAGTTTCACAACATTCCTCAGCTGCTGAGCTAACTGTAAACATTATAACTTTTTGTTCTTTAGTTTAGATCAGGGGTAGGCAACCCCTGGCATGCAAAGCCTCTTTTGCCAGAACTCGACTCCCTCCCCATCAGTGGAGCAGCGCAGGGAAGTGTCAGTGAGACACTAATGCATTCCAATTTCAGATTTCCCCACACTGCACCTGCACTGAGGGGGAGGCACTGTGCCCCCACACACTGTAAAAGATGGGAAACATTGGATCTGTAACTTTGCTGTAGATGCGATCATCAGCTTTTGTGACGGTGAAAAGATTGGGTGCAGTTCTGCTGGGGGGGGGGGGGGGTGGTCCCTGTTTCCAGGAGGAGGAGGACTGTAATTGGCCACTACTAAAGCCAATCACAGTCCTGCTAGCCCCGCCCACCATCTGGAGGAAGATGACTCGCTTGGTTGCCACTACCAATCTCAGAATGATGTGTCTCATCTCTGCTTCCTTTCACCACTCTGCATATCATAGAGGAGAAGTGGGTACAGTGGTGGAGCAGATGAGCAGGAGGGTACAGAGGTGGGGCAGATGTGCAGAGGGGGTACAGGGGTGGAAGAGATGAGAAGGGGGTTCAGCAGTGGGACAGAAGAGCAGTGGCGTTTAGTGTTGGGCCAGATGAGCAGGGGGGTTACAGTGGTGGGACAGATGAGAAAGGGGTTACAGTGGTGGGACAGATGAGAAGGGGGTTCAGTGGTGGAACAGAAAAGCGGGGGGGTAGAGCAGTGAGGCAGATATGAAAGGAGGTGTATTGGTGGGACAGATGAGCAGGGGGTTACAGTGGTGGGGCAGGAGAGCAGGGGAAATAGAGGTGGGGCAGAAGAGCAGGGAGGTATAGAGGGAGACAGATGTGCAGGAGGTACATTGGTGGGGCAGATGAGAAAGCGGGTTACAGTGGTGAGCAGCTGAGCAGATGGGTTCAGTGTTAGGACAGGTGAGAAGGTGATTCAGCAGTGAGACAGAAGAGCATGGGGATACGGCAGTGGAGCAGATGTGCGATGAGGTACAGTGGTGGGGAAGATGAGAAAAGGGATACATTGATGGGGGAGATGAGCAGGGAGGGTTACTGTGGTGGTACAGAAGAGCAGGGGGGTACAGTGATGCGGCAGATGAGCAGGGGGTTACAGTTGTGGGACAGATGAGCGGGGGAGGTTCAGTGTTGAGCCAGATGAGAAGGGGATTCATCGGTGGGACAGAAAAGCAGGGGGGTACAGCGGTGGGGCAGATGTGAAAGGAGGTGCATTGGTGGGACACATGAGCAGGGGGTTACAGTTGTTGGGCAGAAGAGCAGGGGGTACAGAGGTGGGGCAGATGTACAGGGGGGATCAGTGGCGGGGCAGAGGAGAAAGGAGGAACATTGGTGGGACAGTTGAGCAGGGGGTTACAGCAGTGGGGCAGAGGAGCAGGGGGGTACAGAGGTGAGGCAGAGGGGCGCAGAGGAGAAAGGGGTACATCAATGCAACACATGGGCAGGGGGTTACAGTGGTGGGGCAGATGTGCAGGAGGTACAGTGGTGGGGCAGATGAGAAAGGGGGTTACAGTGGTGAGGCAGATGAGCAGATAAGTTCAGTGTTAGGACAGATGAGAAGATGGTTGAGCGGTGAGACAGAAGAGCATGGGGGTACGGCAGTGGAGCAGATGTGCAGGGAGATACAGTAGCGGGGCAGATGAAAAGGGGGGGAACATTGGTGGGGCAGATGAAAAAGGGGGAACATTGGTGGGGCAGATGAGCAGGGTGGTACAGTGGTGGGGCAGATGTGCAGGGGGTTACAGTAGTGGGACAGAAGAGCAGGAGGGTACAGTGGTGGGACAGAAGAGCGGGGTGGTACAGTGGTGGGGCAGATGTACAGGGAGTTACAGTGGTGGGACAGATGAGCAGGGGTGTACAGAGGTGGGGCAGATGTGCAGGGGGCTACCGTGGTGGGGCAGATGTGCAGGGGGGTACAGTGGTGGGAGAGATTTGCAGGGGGGGCAGTGATCTGAGGTGTGAAGGTGCATGAGTTGGGGCTGATCTGAAGTGTGGTGTTGCAGGAATTGGGGCTTATTTGAGGACTGGAGGACAAGATGGGTGAACTAGAGATACTGTTGTACGAGGAGGATTTGGATTTTGTGAGAATTTCAGATACATTTTTAGGAAATTTCAGCTCTCGTGATTGGCTAGCAACCATTCAAGGGTATACCCTTTATCGCAGGGTTAGAGAGGGTGAAAAAGGGGGAGAGGTATGCCTATATATCAAGAATAATGTACAAAGTGAATGTGAGAGATGACATCACTAAGGGAGCTAGGGAGGAGCTGGAATCCTTATGGGTAGAGCTACAAAGGTATGAAGCTAAGAGGAAAATAATACTGGGAGTATGCTATAGGCCCCCTAACCTGAGTGACGAGGGGGAGACGGACCTCCTATCACAATTTGGATTAGCAGCACGGATGTGAAGTATTATCATAATGGGGGATTTTAATTATCCAGACATAGACTGGGCAGAGGGAACCACATATTCGTCTAAGGCTCGCCGGTTCCTAAATGTCTTGCAGGATAATTTCATGGTCCAGACGGTAGAGGCACCAACTGGGATTAAAGCGTTACTAGATCAACTGATTACCAACAATACAGACCTGATCACGGATGTGGAAATACGGGGCAATTTAGGAAACAGCAATCACAGGTCAAATGGCTTTAGTATAAATCACACAAATAGGAAACATAAGGGCAATACAAAGACACTGAATTTCAAAAGAGCCAACTTCCCTAAACTACAAACCTTGCTAGAAGGCATAAATTGGGATAAAATCTTAGGAACAAAGAACACGGTGGAGAGATGGGTTCGCTTTAAGAGCATATTAAATAAGGGCATTAGCCAATGTATCCCATTGGGTAATGAATTTAAAAGAGCAAACAAAAGTCCTGGATGGCTTAACTCCAATGTAAAAATGCATATAAAAGCAAATGAGAAGGTATTCAAAAAATACAAGGTTGAGGGATCATCACCAGCATTCAGACTTTATAAAGAATGCAACAAGAAATGTAAGGGTGCAATTAGGGCGGCTACGATAGAACAAAAAAGACACATAGCAGAGGAGAGCAAAAAAATCCCAAGAAATTCTTTAAGTATGTAAACAGTAAAAAAGGGAGGACTGACCATATTGCCCCCATAAATAATGAGGAAGGACATCTGGTTACAAAGGATGGGGAGATGGCAAAGGTATTGAATTTATTCTGCTCCTCAGTCTTCACAAGGGAATCGGGGGGCTTCAGTAACCAAAACTGCAGTGTTTATCCTCATGACACGTCACAGGAAGCACCTCCATGGTTAACAGAGGACAGGATTAAAATTAGACTTAAGAAACTTAACATTAATAAATCACCGGGTCCAGATGGCTTGCACCCAAGGGTACTTAGGGAACTCAAGTAATTGCCAGAACATTGTTCCTAATTTTTACTGAAAGTCTACTGACTGGAATGGTAACAGCTGATTGGAGAAAAGCCAAGGTAGCACCAATATTTAAAAAGGGCTCAAAATACATCCCTGGGAATTACAGACCAGTTAGCCTAACATCAATAGTATGCAAGATCTTAGAGGGGATGATAAGGGACTATATACAAGATTTTAGTAATGAAAACTGTATCATTAGCGGGAATCAGCACGGATTCATGAAGAATCATTCTTATCTGGATTTTGCAAAAGCATTTGACACAGTTCCCCATAAACATTTACAGTACAAAGTAAGGTCTGTTGGCATGGACCATATGGTGAGTACATGGATTGAAAACTGGCTACATGGGCGAGTTCAGAGGGTGGTGATAAATGGGGAGTACTCAGAATGGTCAGGGGTGGATAGTGGGGTGGGGCCAATCCTATTTAATTTGTTCATAAATGACCTGGAGGATGGGGTAAACAGTTCAATCTCTGTATTTGTGGACGATGCTAAGCTAAGCAGGGAAATAACTTCTCCGCAGGATGTGGAAACCTTGCAAGAAGATCTGAACAAATTAATGGGGTGGGCAACTACATGGCAAATGAGGTTTAATGTAAAAAAATGTAAAATAATGCTATTGGGTGGCAAAAATATGAATGCAATCTATACACTGGGGGAGAACCTCTGGGGAAATCTAGGATGGAAAATGACCTTGGGGTCCTAGTAGATGACAGGCTCAGCAATGGCATGCAATGCAAAGCTGCTGCTAACAAAGCAAACAGAATATTGGCATGCATTAAAAAGGGGAATAATTCCAGAGATAAAACGATAATTCTCCCGCTCTACAAGACTCTGGTCCAGCCACACCTAGAGTATGCTGTCCAGTTGTGGGCACCAGTCCTCAGGAAGGATGTACTGGAAATGGAGCGAGTACAAAGAAGGACAACAAAGCTAATAAAGGGTCTGGAGGATATTATTATGAGGAAAGGTTGCGCGCACTGAACTTATTCTCTCTGGAGAAGAGACGCTTTAGAGAGGATATGATTTTAATGTACAAATACCGTACTGGTGACCCCACAATAGGGATAAAACTTTTTCACGGAAGGGAGTTTAAGAAGACACATGGTCACTCATTAATAATAGAAGAAAAGAGATTTAACCAATAACTACATAGAGGGTTCTTTACTGTAAGAGCGGCAAGGATGTGGAATTCCCTTCCACAGGCGGTGGTCTCAGCGGCGAGCAAAAAGCTTTTAGATAAGCACCTGAACGACCACAACATACAGGGATATACTGACATATAATCACACACATAGGTTGGACTTGATGGACTTGTGTCTTTTTTCAACTTCACCTACTATATGTAACTATGTAGGAATTGGGGCTGATCTGAGGCGTGAGAGTGCAGGATGTTAATTTTCTTACTAAAACTCAAGTAGTTTACAGCATTTACTTTCTAAAAATCCTTTTCGCAATTGAGAATCTGAAGTTGAATTTTTTTTGTTAGAAAATCGACACGCTCAGTTTCTTTGAAAACATTTTTCAGCACACTGTGCTCAAAAGGTTGCCTACCCCTGGTTTAGATCAAAGGAACAAACTTCGGTCTGTAAATGTGGTCAGTTTAACCACTTACAGACTAAACCTTTTTCTGACACTTTTTTCAAGTTAAAATCATTATTTTTTGCTGGAAAATTACTTAGAAAACCCAAACATTATATATTTTTTAGCAGAGACCCAAGAGAATAAAATGGCGGTTGTTGCAATATTTTATGCCACACTATATTTGCGCAGCGGCCTTTCATATACAATTTATTTTTGGAAAAAAATACACTTTAATTAATTAAAAAAAAACTAAACAGTGAAGTTAGCCCAATTTTTTGTGATCTTTATTCGAAGCAAAAAAATTGTGATTCTCATTTTTCCCAGAATCGTGCAGCTCTAGGGTAAGTGATGCTATATACTTGTATTTCTTTTCTTTGCAGGACTGCAAGAAATCTTCATGCCTCTGCTGAGGTTGTCCTCAGTCCATTTGTATATATAATATATTTTGTACATATGTAAAAATGTTATGTGTAGCATAGTTAGTTAGGGGTGTTCAGCCATTTCCCCGTCATTCAGTTTTGTTTGGTGGGGGGGGGCGCACTAATCTAGTGCACCTGGCAAAAATGCTCTTTAAAAATAATGTAAATATTTGTAAAGCAGAGATCTATATTTTTCTACATAATTTATTGTGCTAACTGGGGTATGCCCCATGGCCCTGTACATATGTTATTTCCCTTTTCCCCCTTTCCAAGTTTGTGAGATACTCCTTGTATACTTTTGTATAGGTAATTTTGTAGGGGCGGATGCCCGAAGCCAGTGAGGACGAAGCCAATGTTTTGGTGGTAGGTGCTAGAAGAGAGTATCAGGAAGATGGTCAGGTAAAACTTAGAGTGCTCTCTGCCTACCAGGGAGCAGGATCTATTGATTAGGTCTGCTATAAAAAGATACTGCATAAAAAGCTAGAGCACATGTGCTCAGGGTGAGTTGAACCGGGGATCAGAGCCTAGGAGAGAGAGGGGCAGCTTCCCTCTCCTCCACGGAGGAGGCCGTGCAGCCCTGGGTGGTCGACCCAGGGGCTTAGGGAGAGAGAGAAGCTGAACCCAGAGGTCCTGCAGAGCTGACTAGAAGGGAGACACCGGGAAAGATCTGATTCTGCTTACTGTAAGTACAGATCTGGTCTTTGGGCCTGTCCTGCGAGGGCCGCCCCCTTTAGCTAAAAGAGTCAGTGGACGGGTGTCAGCAAAGGGGATGCTAGAGAGTGTCCCGAAGTAAATGTAGTGCATCAAGTCTGCTGCTAGTAAGATCAAGAAGACTTAACCCTTCCGTACATGTGGCTGTATGGTCAAAGCAGTGTGACTACCAATCCCGTGAGGCCAAGCAGAGGCGTAACTAGAACCTTCAGGGCCCCGGTGCAAGAAACAATGATGGGCCCCCCCTTCCTTTCGAGCTCCAGGCTTCCAATTTTGGGAGGGTATCCATGGACATCCTCCCAAAACCGTGCTTCCCGCATGCCCCCTGGGACGTGCATCCAGCGCAATCCCTCCCTTCAGTGCCCATCAGTAAATTCTATCAGCGCCTCCCATCAGTGTCCCCTATCAGTGCCTCCCCTTCAGTGCTCATCAGTAAATCTTATCAGTGTCCATCAGAGTCCTCTATCAGTGTCCATCAGAGTCCTCTATCAGTGTCCATTAGTGCCCATCAGAGTCCTCTATCAGTGCCCATCAGTGCCCTCTATCAGTGTCCATCAGTGCCCTCTATCAGTGTCCATCAGTGCCCTCTATCAGTGTCCATCAGAGTCCTCTGTCTTCTCAGGACCGCACTGCTCTGAGCTGAGAGCGCGTCTCTCCAGTGGCATCACTAGGGTTGGTGTCACCCGGTGAGGAAAAAATTGGTGTCATTCCCCTCCACCAACTATAACCCCCCTCAGTACAGACCCCCCTCCACTAACTGCAGACCCCCATCTCAGTATAGACCCCCCACTAAGTACAGACCCCCCTATTGCAGTATAGATCCTTTTCACTA
Source organism: Lithobates septentrionalis (assembly GCA_037952835.1). Taxonomy (NCBI): domain Eukaryota; kingdom Metazoa; phylum Chordata; class Amphibia; order Anura; family Ranidae; genus Lithobates; species Lithobates septentrionalis. Next base: position 41,040 of record JBBDGP010001902.1, on the reverse strand, counting down.
AGTACAGACCCCATCCATCAGTATAGCCCCCCTCATTGCAGACCCCCCATCTATCAGTATAGCCCCCTCTATCAGCATAGAGCCCCATCTATCAGTGTAGACCCCCTTAGTGCAGACCCCAATCTATCAGTATAGACCCCCCTCAGTGCAGACTCTCATCTATCAGTATAGACCCCCCTCTATCACTATAGACCCCAGTGTAGACCTCCCCTCCCTCATTGCAGACTCCCCCTCCATCAGTTCACACCACCCCTCAGTACAGACCCCCCCTCCATCAGTGCAGGCCCCCCACAATGCAGACCACCCCCCTCCATCAGTGCAGACCCCCCCATCAATGCAGACCCCCCTCATTGCAGACCACCCCCCTCCATCAATTCACACCCCCCCAGTACAGACCCCCCTCCATCAGTACAGACCTCCCCTCCCTCATTGCAGACCCCTCCCTCCATCAGTTCACCCCCCCAGTACATACCCCCCCTCCATCAGTGCAGACCCCCCCATCAATGCAGACCCCCCTCATTGCAGACCACCCCCCCCCATCAGTTTACACCCCCCCAGTACAGACCCCCCTCCATCAGTGCAGACCTCCCCTCCCTCATTGCAGACCCCCCTCCATCAGTTCACACCCCCCTCAGTACAGACCCCCCTCCATCAGTGCAGGGCCCCCCACAATGCAGACCACCCCCCCATCAATGCAGACTCCCCTCATTGGAGACCCCCCTCAGTGCAGACCCCCCAGGGTGCAGACCCCCCATCAATGCAGACCCCACTCAGTGCAGACCCCCCCCTCCATCAATGCAGACCCCCATCAATGCAGACCCCCCCCTCAGTGCAGACCCCCCTCCCATAGCGTTCCCCCAGCACATGTCTATTTGAATAAAAACTTTACAGACCTCAGAACAGCGCGGGATAGGCACAGCGGCATGTGTCCCTCGGACTCCTCCTCCTCCCTTTCCGTAAACAGAGAGGAGGGGGAGGCAGCTTCGGTCCGCTCCGCTGTGCGAAGCGCTGTGTAGGGGTGAGGACTGTGCGGCGTGTTGTGCCGCTTCCCACAGGTGTCACTCCTCTGGCGGGTGTCACCCGGTGCGGACCGCCCCCCCCCCCGGCAATGCCTGTGTGTCTCTCATCTAACAGCAGCACAGAGACACCGGCATCGTTTGTTTTATTTCCCTCTCCGTGTGTCCTCTGATGACAGAGGACACACAGCTGATCTTCTCCCCCCTCCCCTCTCTGTGCTCCGCGGGAAATGTGAGCTCCTTAGCTTCACACTTGACTCAAATATAACAACAATCCTTCATAGAGACAAAGAGAACAGTCCTGTAGTGATAATAAAATGTCCAATATTGATAATTAGTGAGTCTCCTTCACACGTGACAGCATGCCAAAATGTGGTGACTGATAAGTAGTGCCCAACACCGGTATACAGAGTGGCCTCTCACCTGATTAACAGGTTAATCATGCATTCCCAGAAAGGGTCAATCAAAACGAAATCCTAGTCCAGATGATGATCCCACAGGAAAATACTGGAACTGTCAGTCACGATGGCTCTCAGGCTAGGCTGTAGGCAAGGGTGGCTCTCCCATAACATATGAAATGTAAAAAGGACAGGGATAGTGCTCTCTGTATACTCCAATTTTATTAAGAAGGTAGTGAAAAACAAACTTACAAAAATGGCACTTCACAAGTGCAGGACGAACACAGCATCGAAACTTCCGTGCAGAGACACAGAGTGGAGCATGCGCGGTAGCAGCGGGTGACGTCACGTCGTTACGTTCTGGACGCGTTGCGTCCCAGTGGGCGGGGACTTCTTCAGCAGATGACGTGACGACGAGACTACGTGGGTACCCGCGCTATAAGGAGGTGAGTTGCCATAACGACAGTGAACGCTTCACAACAGGGAGAAACCGGAAATGTCCCCTGGTAATGTAAACGGGGAAAACCGGAAACCACTCCATATGAGCTGAACGTTATGTTTCACCATACAGATTCATTATAATGTTTAACCAAATGATAATGAAACGAGGCAATCAGATGAACACCTCATATGAACATGCGAAGACATGTGTAAAAACCTCATAAAAAATATCTCATTAAAAAATATTAAAATTATTTATTCAAATAGGTCATAAATATCTGGTAAAAGAATATACATATATATATAGACATAAAATGTCAGAACGAAAAAATTCCGTCACACCGCTGTTACCGACTACTCCAAAAATATTGCAAAATATAAAATCTATCGATCAGAGATAAAACAATTAGTATCGAACTCTACGTTTAACCCTTCGGGGCACATTACTTTCGTCTCATATATCCAATAGGATTCTCTTTTACTAAGTTGTCTAATAAAATTGCCCCCTCGCCAATGTTTATTGACCCTCTCAATGCCCCAAAACTTAAGACCCTTCGGGTTCTGTTCATGAAAGGCCTTAAAATGTCTAGAAACGTTATGGGTCTTAATGCCTTTTTTAATGTTGTTGACATGTTCTGCCAGTCTGACGTGTAAAGGTCTTGAAGTTCTGCCCACATACTGGAGTCCACAACTGCACTCCAGCATGTAGACAACTCCAACCGTATCGCATGTGATCAATTGTTTGATCTCATACTCTTGGTTGGTAGCTGAGGCCAAAAATTTTTTTCTTTTTTTGATGTTCCCTTTGGCATGTTTACAAGGTACGCACCGACCACAGGCGTAAAAACCCCCCAAGAAAGAAAAAAGCCTATCTGACGTGGGTATAGGCGGGCCTATACCCACGTCAGATAGGCTTTTTTCTTTCTTGGGGGGTTTTTACGCCTGTGGTCGGTGCGTACCTTGTAAACATGCCAAAGGGAACATCAAAAAAAGAAAAAAATTTTTGGCCTCAGCTACCAACCAAGAGTATGAGATCAAACAATTGATCACATGCGATACGGTTGGAGTTGTCTACATGCTGGAGTGCAGTTGTGGACTCCAGTATGTGGGCAGAACTTCAAGACCTTTACACGTCAGACTGGCAGAACATGTCAACAACATTAAAAAAGGCATTAAGACCCATAACGTTTCTAGACATTTTAAGGCCTTTCATGAACAGAACCCGAAGGGTCTTAAGTTTTGGGGCATTGAGAGGGTCAATAAACATTGGCGAGGGGGCAATTTTATTAGACAACTTAGTAAAAGAGAATCCTATTGGATATATGAGACGAAAGTAATGTGCCCCGAAGGGTTAAACGTAGAGTTCGATACTAATTGTTTTATCTCTGATCGATAGATTTTATATTTTGCAATATTTTTGGAGTAGTCGGTAACAGCGGTGTGACGGAATTTTTTCGTTCTGACATTTTATGTCTATATATATATGTATATTCTTTTACCAGATATTTATGACCTATTTGAATAAATAATTTTAATATTTTTTAATGAGATATTTTTTATGAGGTTTTTACACATGTCTTCGCATGTTCATATGAGGTGTTCATCTGATTGCCTCGTTTCATTATCATTTGGTTAAACATTATAATGAATCTGTATGGTGAAACATAACGTTCAGCTCATATGGAGTGGTTTCCGGTTTTCCCCGTTTACATTACCAGGGGACATTTCCGGTTTCTCCCTGTTGTGAAGCGTTCACTGTCGTTATGGCAACTCACCTCCTTATAGCGCGGGTACCCACGTAGTCTCGTCGTCACGTCATCTGCTGAAGAAGTCCCCGCCCACTGGGACGCAACGCGTCCAGAACGTAACGACGTGACGTCACCCGCTGCTACCGCGCATGCTCCACTCTGTGTCTCTGCACGGAAGTTTCGATGCTGTGTTCGTCCTGCACTTGTGAAGTGCCATTTTTGTAAGTTTGTTTTTCACTACCTTCTTAATAAAATTGGAGTATACAGAGAGCACTATCCCTGTCCTTTTTACATTTCATATGTTATGGGAGAGCCACCCTTGCCTACAGCCTAGCCTGAGAGCCATCGTGACTGACAGTTCCAGTATTTTCCTGTGGGATCATCATCTGGACTAGGATTTCGTTTTGATTGACCCTTTCTGGGAATGCATTATTAACCTGTTAATCAGGTGAGAGGCCACTCTGTATACCGGTGTTGGGCACTACTTATCAGTCACCACATTTTGGCATGCTGTCACGTGTGAAGGAGACTCACTAATTATCAATATTGGACATTTTATTATCACTACAGGACTGTTCTCTTTGTCTCTATGAAGGATTGTTGTTATATTTGTTACACCCCCTTTTTTTAGTTTATTATTTGAGCGCTGCACCTTACTTTGTATAATTCGCTTAAGGGATTTGATTGTGTTGACCCTGGTGTACAGCTGCTTTCTAGTTTTTGTTTTGCATATATGCGCTGATTTAATCCACCTTCCTTCACACTTGACTGCCAGCGGAGCACAGAGAGGGGAGGGGGGAGAAGATCAGCTGTGTGTCCTCTGTCATTCCGTGGGAGAGAGGACACGGAGAGATAAATAAAACAAACGATGCCGGTGTCTCTGTGCTGCTGTTAGATGAGAGACACGATCTCCGCTCAGAGCCCTGTGAAGAGCAACCCCGCTGGCCCCCCCCCCCCACAGTGGCGGAATGCCAGGCCACGTCGCAAGTGCGACTGTTGCGACCCCGGTAATTCCGCCACTGAGGCCAAGTGGGAGTTGTCCTTATCCTTTGTGAATAGTTTCAGTTGGAGTATCCCACTCACCCCTTCTCCTCTCCAAGTTCTAAAATAAAATACAAAAACACAAATACCCTGGACTGGTTATTGAGTAACGAGCAAACAGGAATAAGGGTGGGACAAGCAGGAACTCTTATTAACCAAGCGGGAACCCCTAGCAACCAAGCGGGAACTCCTAGCAACCAACCCGGACCCCTAGAAACAAGTAAGAAGGCCTCAGCAAGCAAGTGGGAACCCTCAGCAACTAAGTGGGAACCATTAGCAACCAGCTACAGGTAACCAGAGAGAGGCCTATGAATTCAACACTCAGCAAGCCCCACAGGGACAGTGCCACATTTGGGGGCTCGTCCGGGATATCTTGCTGAGTTACAGCAGTAGCTGCTACCGGCACCGGCCGAGTGTGTACCCAAGAAACACTATGTCTTCAGCAAGCCCTACGGGGACAGTGCTACACAATGTTAGAGAACAAAGATACTTCCAAGCTTCTATGGATGCCTGGATTGTCGACAGGTTGGGATTCGCTGCCATGCATTGGCTAAAAGATCACGTGGGAATGATTTTTTTTTTCAATGTCACACCACAATATATCCGGCGATGAGGAAACCATTGTTTAACCAGTTCAGGTCCGCCCCATAGCAGTTTTACTGCTACAGGGTGGCACCTGTGCGCTGGATCACGTATACACACATGATCTGGCTCTTCCAGGTGGGGGGGACACATACGCGCTGCTGGCGGCTCGCTCCCACTGTGTTTACATAGAGCGGGAGCCTAGCGGCAGGTACCAAGGACTCGATGTCCGCCGCCACCCGCCGATGATCCAGCAGAAAGGCAGAAAGGCGGTCTGCCTTTGTAACCAAGGCAGATCACCGTTCTGACAGGAGGGATGGCATGGATCTTGTGTCTCTGCAAAGCAGGGACTAGGATCCATGTCTTCCCCTAGTAAAAGTGCTTCCCAAACTGTAATAAAACACTGGCTAGGCACACAGTTAACCCTTTGATCGCCCCTGATATTAACCCCTTCCCAGCCAGTGTCATTGGTATAGTGACAGTGCATATTTTTAGCACTGATCACTGTATTAGTGTCACTGGTCCCAAAAAAGTGTCAGTTAGTGTCCGAATGGCCGCCCCAATATCGCAGTCCTGCTATAAGCCGCTGATCGCCGCCACTACTAGTATAATTTTTTTTTTTATAAATACAAATTTTAAAAAATATCCCATAGTTTGTATATGACACTTTTGTGCAAACCAATCAATATACGCTTTTTGGGATTTTTTTAACCAAAAATATGTAGCAGAATAGATATTGGCCTAAATTTATAAAGAAATTTATTTTTTTAAATGTTTTCATTGGATATGTTTTATAGCAGAAAGTAAAAAAATATTGTTTTTTTTCCAAAATTGTCGGTCTTTTTTTTTTTGCAAACAATAAAAAACGTAGAGGTGATCAAATACAACCAAAAGAAAGCTCTATTGGTGGGAAAAAAGGACATAAATTTTATTTGGGTACAGCATCACATGACCGTGCAATTGTCAGTTAAAGTAACGCAGTGCCGTATCGCAAAAAACGGCCTGGTCATAAAGGGGGAGGTCAAGTGGTTAAGTTGGTCTAATATCGATGCTCTGTAATAATCTCGATGTCTATGTAGCCCATTCCGCTAACCCTTCTGTGTTTGCGTTATGAAATTTTTTAAAAGAACGAAAATGGTTAACAGTGAATAGCAGCAAACCACAACGCGTTTCAGAATTGCATTACAACATGAGTCTTGACCAACGCAAAGGTGTGAATCCAGCCCTACAATCCCCCGATGGCCGGTCTGCAGCCCTCAGTCATTTAAGGGCCAGGACACCACGCGCTTCGCTGCCAGGAATTTACAGCAGATACTCGAACTCCGCTCTCTTCCATTAAGACGGTGACAGTCTAGGGCGTGCCAGAACAGAATGATTGAAGACGAGTACTAATCGTATCAATTGATATAAATTACGGTGTCAGCGGTAGGATACAGCAGTCTGTAGGATTTACATCTCATTAGCTTTCGAGCGCTAAATGAATCAAAAGGATTCAGGAGAACGTTTTTAATTAACAGTTCCAGCCACAGGACAGCGTGCGGAGGGAAAGCGCCGGATTTCACTGCGTTGGCTTCGCCGTCTGCAGAGAAGATGATTTGCTGCTTTCTCCGGCAGAGAATGGGGGGTCAGACACATTTTCCCGTACAGAAGTCTGGCATGGCGGGCGTAGGGGCAGACATTGTGTTGGCATGACTTACGAAGCATATACGACTTGGCGTGCGTTTTGTATAGTGCGCTGAGTTGAAAATGATTTGAGTTAAAGGGAACCAATTATGAAAGAAAAATAAGGATGCTTCCATTCTTCCATTGCTAACCCTAATCTGAAAAAAAGAAAGTAGCCTGTCTGTGATGCTCATCCATCATTTTCTGTGCCACCACCGTGGGGAGCATGGAGCAGGTGATGTCATCATGATGTCACAGTTGGTTTCCATGCTGCTTGTTGAGGGTTTTCAGTGCTGGTCCCGGTGTTGGATGTTCCAATACTTTTGGCAATGATAAGCTAGGAATAGATTAAGAGGGGCTACGAGGTCATGGGATTTTTACCACCCCTTGACAGGGTTTTACCACGCCTGCCCATCTAAAGAAACACAAGCAGCTACTCAGGACTGTACACATAATTATTATTATTATACAGGATTTATGTAGCGCCAACAGTTTGCGCAGTGCTTTACAACATGGGGCAGACAGTACAGTTACAATACAATTCAATACAGGAGGGATCAGAGGACCCTGCTCGTTAGAGCTTACAGCTGCTGTTAAAATCAAACACAATTTTGAGTTCAGTGGGCAGTGCTGCCGCCAAGTACGACCCATTCAAGTCAATGGAGCATTGCTACACCACCCTGCAACAGCACGCAATGTGGTTGTGGTGCAGTGGTTTCGGCCTTTTCAGGCTTAAAACAGTCGGTGGCCTTCCAGCCGCCTGCCAACCTCCCTCTGATAACTAATCTATTTAATTTTTCAGAGGGGCAACGCGCAGTCCATTTAACATTGTTTTCTATGGGTCAGGTTCACATGTATGCATTTTATGGAAAGGGCCAGGGACTTTTTGGTGGTTTATAGCTCCATAGACTTCAATGGATCAAAAACGTGTATTGAAAAACGCAAAATGCACATGGTATATGCAAACTGCAACCTGAACCAGGCCTTAGACAGTTGTCACTGGAACAAGTGTCCCCATTGGGATATTTTCCCCTCTCATAGGCGTGCGCAGGAGGGTGTGCCTGGGCACACCCTAATCACCCCATTTGGTACAGATTCCCCCTGCTGCCTCCCCCGTGTCCCCCTTTCCACAGCGCTGCCAGCTTCTCTCCTCTGCTGCAGGCACACAGGGGGATATTTAAGGATGGAGAGCAGCCCCTTCCTTTTCTGAATGAACACAATGAGTGATCAGTACAGATCATGTGTACAAAAAAGGAGGCCCTAAGGCCAACGTGGCGCTAGAAAATATGTGAAAATTGATATAGAATGTGAAATAAACAATATACAGCACTTTAAGGTCTAATACAAAAAACTTCAAACAGGTATGGTATACAAAGTAAATGCAGCGCTCATAGACGTACTGATCAATTAAACAGGTGATGTAGAAACTAAAAAAAAATTCCATTGAAGAAAAACAAGGTGAAAAAAGAAAACTAAAGCAAAGCCCCATTGGGATTAAAGTCCATATATTGAACAATGAACCCCCATCCAAATGAGAGTGATAGTTTGCAGTGAAAAAAATTGTGCTTCCAGCTCCACATCCAAGTGAGAAAATATGGCCATTCCCCAGTTGATGTCCACTAGTGACGAAACGCGTAGGGAGGAGTGACGTCATCACAGTTTTCCTCTCAGGAGGTGGATGGGCAAATTACACAGGAAGTGAACAGAAGTCTCTGGAGATGTTGCGGTTCCGCTTTTAACCAACAAACGCTGTATCGCTTTCAAATAGCTTCTACATTTTAAGTGCAAATTTATTTATTTGCTTTATTAAATCCATTTTATACAGGATCATGCTATGGGAGCCTTTCTTTTTATGTTTTTTTTGAGCACCATCGGCACCAGCTACAGTTCCAGGCAGCCTTTTAACCGCTTTAGATCCGGGCCATTGTCAAATGACGGCAACAGCGCGGATCTAAATTGCCGGGACTACGTCCATTGACGTCGTCCCGTGCACGAGCGGCCTGCGCGCCCCCTGCAGGGCGCGCGCGGCGCGCTCAGTGATCAGCGAGTCTATGAGACTCACCTGATCACAGATCAGAGTAAGGGGTTGGTCCCGACCCCTTACCACATGATCAGCTGTCAGCCAATGACAGCTGATCATGTGATGTAAACAGAGCCGGTAATCGGCTATTTTTCCTCCTCGCGCTGACAGCGCGAGGAGGAAAAAAAAAACCCGATCACCGGCGGCCGTGATCGGGACATCAGTCCCGATCACGGCGATCATCTAACACAAGGCAATAGGCAGCAGTGCTGCCTACCAGTGCCCACCAGCGTCACCCATCAGTGCCCACAGTGCCATCAATCAGTGCCACCCATCAGTGCCCACAGTGCCACCCATCAGTGCCCACAGTGCCACCCATCAGTGCCCACAGTGCCACCCATCAGCACCCACATCAGTGCCACCCATCAGCACCCACATCAGTGCAACCCATCAGCACCCACATCAGTGCAACCTATCTGTGCCCATCAGTGTCACCTACCAGTGCCCATAAGTGCCCATCAGTGCCGCCCATCACTGCCCATCAGTGCCACCCATCAGTGCCGCCCATCAGTGCCCCCCCATCAGTGGTACCCATCCGTGCCACCCATCCGTGCCACCCATCAGTGCCACCCATCAGTGCCACCCATCTGTGCCAACCATCTGTGCCAACCATCTGTGCCAACCATCCGTGCCACCCATCCCTGCCGCCCATCCGTGGCCATCAGTGCCGCCTTATCTGTGCCCATCAGTACCGCCTTATCTTTCCCCATCAGTGCCGCCTTAACTGTGCCTATCAGTGCCGCCTTAACTGTGCCTATCAGTGCCGCCTTATATGTGTCTATCTGTGCCCATCAGTACAGCCTATCAGTGTCCACCAGTGCCGCCTCATCAGCGCATATCAATGAAGGAGAAAAATTACCTGTTTGCAAAATTTTATAACAAACTATTAAACATGTTTTTTTTTTTTTCAAAAATTTCCATCTTTTTTTGTTTGTTTAGCAAAAATTAAAAACCCCAGCTGTGATTAAATACCACCAAAAGAAAGCTCTATTTGTGGGAAAAAAATGATAAAAATTTCATTTGGGTACAGTGTTGTATGACCGCGCAATTGTCATTCAAAATGCGACAGTGCTGAAAGCTCAAAATTGGTCTGGGCAGGAGGGGGGTTTTAGTGCCCAGTAAGCAAGTGGTTAAAGGTCTTGGGGAGCCCTAATCATTCCCTATGTTTGGTGAGATCACTGATTAGTGATCACGGCGTTCTGGTAAGCAGATTATTTTCTCACCTGGGTGTGGAGCTGGAAGCACTTATATGAAGGATTTCTTTACGTTTTTTTTCACTGCAGACTATCACTCTCATTTGGATTGGCGTTCATTGTTCAATATATGGCCTTTAATCCCAATGGGACTTTGCTTTAGTTTTCTTTTCTTCACCTTGTTTTTCTTCAATGGAATTTTGTTTTAGTTTCTACATCACCTGTTCAATTGATCACAGATCATGTGTGTTTGAGCTTTGGGGTGCACACCCTAATGCCAAAGGCTGTGCACACACCTATGCCCCCTCCCATCCTGTTCTGGTGACAACTCAAAAGTTTTGGCTTTTCCTAATTTTTCAGTCCAGTTGACAATGGTTACCTCCCCAGGGGGTGGCACAGAGAGCAATAAAAACCTGACAGGGATTCCAACCCTGCACCACTCAACCAAAATCTACAAAAAGAAAGTTTTGAATTCAGATACACTTAAAGCAATTTGTTGTGATGTGTTTAAGTAATGCATGCGGGGAGCTTGCAGAGCGGTCCCATGGGATTGCGTTCATCCGGCGCTATACTTCCGAAAGCGACAGGGGTATGATTCCTGCCACAGGCACAAAGTAAAAGCATCGCAGCCACAACATGTATACACCACCAGCTGCTGCCTCTGCAGTTAAAGGGGGTTGCGGCTGAACCACAGGGTTTTACCCCCCCCCCCCCCAACATCACAAGTGAATGACCCCTTAATGATATGTTACTGATGACAGAGCTGTATTCATTTGTGTCTTTTCTATCTGCCTGGAGTTCAGCTTTAATTTAAGTGAAATGACAGAGGTGCCTCAAGGGTTAAGAAGAGCGCGGCTGGTTTTTAATCTGGAGAAGCCCCGGAGGCGAGTGATCATCAGTGACTTGTATTTATCACAGTGATTGACGTGAAACACTTGTCATGGTGTCGTACCTGCGGGTTTATGGCTGCGCTCTGTCACACCGCCGCCGACACTTTGCAGATATAATACAGACATTCACAGTATCCTCTATGTGCAAATTAGCAGCCTCGCTTAATGGAGGAGAGTTAAGGCTGACAAAACGCAGAGGGAGAGATCTGTTCCGCGGCGTCTTAACCGGAGCAAAGTGAAGAAGCGGGAGACGTCAGTCAAACACTTAGCGTAGATGTAAACCCAACCGCGAAAATATTTTATAAGCCTTAACATGTTCACGTTGTTCCAAAAGTCATTTTCGGTCTTTTACGATCTGTGGCTTTCATTAACTTTTTTTTCTAATGGGCCCCCAGGAACTGTTAGCCTTAATTGGCATATTGGCACATTATGGCAGACGTACCTGTCAAACGATGCCCTTCAGTGCCGCGCTGTCAGCACTCCAGCTGGTCACATGTAGGCAGTGGGTAGAGGGTTGCGTGGGTGGTGGTCACATTCTCCATGTTTCCCTCCTCATTGGGTGCCAAGCAAGGGTCACATGAGAGGCCTACCCGGGATGGGTTCTTCTGGGCTATGCTATAGGCACCTTATACAGGATCACTTTACCAAACATAGTACCTTTGGTTCGCGCCATTTTCAATAATGCCCTGAGGCAAGGCCGAGGCTGCCGTGGGGGAATACTCTACCTGATGGCGGACCTCTACTCTTATGCTGTGTACACACGAGCGGAATGTCCGTCAGAAAAAGTCAGACGGGAGCTTTTCATCGTATATTCTGATCGTGTGTATGCCCCATTGGACTTTTTACGTTGAAAATTCTGACGGACCTAGAAAGAGAACATGTTCTAAATTTTTCCGACGGAACCAATTCCTATCGGGAAAAACGCTCGTCTGTATGCTGTTCCGACGTACCAAAAACGACACATTCTCTGAAGCAAGTACGAGACGGAAGCTATTGGCTACTGGCTATTGGACTTCCGTTTTCTAGTCCCGTCATACGTGTTGTACATCACCGTGCTCTGGACGGTCGGAATTTGGTGTGACCGTGTGTATGCAAGACAGCTTGAGCGGAATTCAGTCGGAAAAACCTTCAGAGTTTATGCCGACGGCAAAAACGGTCGTGTGTACAGGGCATAAGAGATGAACGTACAACGTGTACACTTGCACTGCAACAGTTCTCCAGTTAACTCTCGGTTCCCTGTGACAAAGTACACTTTTTCTGAAGTCTGCATTCAGGAGGGACATGCTGAGCTTTGTCCACGTCCACCTGTCCAGCGTTTTCCACTACCATTGCCCAGTAGTGGAGTGGGCCCCACTGTGCACCTTGCGTGGGCTCCACACGTGCACTCAACTTAACCCTTGGACCTTTGTACCTCTGTACCGGATGGGAACCTCTTCTTCCATTCCTATGTGAGATAGACCGCTGGCGGAAGGAGTGGCGATAATATCTCCCTCGCTGCTTGAGGCCATACCACCTGCAACAGGCACATGCTATAGACAGGCTGCTTATTAGACTTCTGTTACCCTAGGTAACCACTTGTGTCTTCACACTTCTCCACTCCACACCGATGTCTTCATACCCCAATGTGTTTAAGAACCACTCGGTGAACTATGTGTTCCGGCTACTTTCATTGCACTCCTTTCAGTAACCTCAGACCAGGCAGGGAAAACGTTTTTAATACTTTACTTAGGAAAAGTGCCAAAATGAACATCTCAAAGTCCAACACACAAGAACAGGAGTTTTCCTATGTCCCTACTCCTAACTACAGGCTTGTCCTGGCCTGGCATACCTGCAAAGGTGAAGTCCAATCAATTTTAAGTCTTTTGGAGGCATTCTCATGTAGACACAAGTCCTTCAGAGGCATTCTCATGTAGACACAAGTCCTTCAGAGGCATTCTCATGTAGACACAAGTCCTTCAGTGGCATTCTCATGTAGACACAAGTCCTTCAGAGGCATTCTCATGTAGACACAAGTCCTTCAGAGGCATTCTCATGTAGACACAAGTCCTTCAGAGGCATTCTCATGTAGACACAAGTCCTTCAGAAGCATTCTCATGTAGACACAAGTCCTTCAGAGGCATTCTCATGTAGACACAAGTCCTTCAGAGGCATTCTCATGTAGACACAAGTCCTTCAGAGGCATTCTCATGTAGACACAAGTCCTTCAGAAGCATTCTCATGTAGACACAAGTCCTTCAGAGGCATTCTCATGTAGACACAAGTCCTTCAGAGGCATTCTCATGTAGACACAAGTCCTTCAGAGGCATTCTCATGTAGACACAAGTCCTTCAGAGGCATTCTCATGTAGACACAAGTCCTTCAGAGGCATTCTCATGTAGACACAAGTCCTTCAGAGGCATTCTCATGTAGACACAAGTCCTTCAGAGGCATTCTCATGTAGACACAAGTCCTTCAGAGGCATTCTCATGTAGACACAAGTCCTTCAGAGGCATTCTCATGTAGACACAAGTCCTTCAGAGGCATTCTCTAGTGTCTTTGGGGCAAACCCCAGGTTCAGATGGCTTTACATCCAGTAAGTAAAAAGCGACATCCTTCTGCTTTTCTCAAGTGTTGCTCTCCGTCTCACCCTCTTACGAGCATCAGACCCTGGACCTCTGGTAGCCTCTTCCCTGGATCTCTCTCAGGGGCCTCACATTGTACTGGACCACTGCCTTATATTTATATATTACAGGATTAGTGGGCCGGACTCAGAACTTGCCAAAAGACCAAAGAACCAGGAAAGGCAATAACTCCTACCATCCCGGCCGGGACAGTGCCTAACTGGCTATTCTAACCTGCTTACACACAGGCACTTCCATCTTCTCCTGGTCTTCCTTCTGGTTTGGAATGTTTGGCCACTTGATCGGCCCATCCACAATGATGTCACTTCCACTCATGTGCACAGGAGTCACATCATGTGATTGTCATTTATCACTGTGTATACGCCCACAGGTGTGATTCTGTAGTCACATGGGCTGCTCAGATCAGATGTGATAGGAGGAAATGCTCAGCCTAGAAACTCACAGAAAACTGAGCATGTGCAGAGCTGCCAACACTGCTGTGCAAAATCCCGAACTGAAGTGGGGACATGGACAGGAGGGGGGGACAGAACAGCCGGATCAACCAGGTTTTTTGCAGAATACAGAAAACAAATCTCAAAGTGACTGAGTGAGTATGAACAGCATGTAATACACCATTTATTGATAGTTTTTATTGATGTGGGTTTAATGACACTTTAAGCAATGCAACACAATGCACAGTGCAATCACATGGGCTTGTAGTGCAGTGAAGTGCCAGTACATTGCTGTATATGTGCCTTCGGGTGCCTTTTGAGAACAAAAGATGATTCATTCATTAATGTACATCAGAATGTGCAATGATGCATGAACAAACGCATAGCATAGGTGGGAAAAGATCCTAAAGGCAGAAAGATTAAAGTGGTTAAAGGGTAAACCCTTACTTATACTGTACCCAGTGAAGTGATTGGCAGGTGATACACAAAGATGAAATAAATCCTCCTACAACAGTTGTACCAGTTTATCTGCCGTCTTCATTTCTTTACATCTGTTCAAAGTCCAGAATTTATAAGCCTAGGTTCACACATATATATGCGTAGGGAATGCTGCATTTCCCGCACCGCATTACAATCGCACAGTATTTACGATCCGCTGCAGGTGTCACTACAAAGCTAACAACACCCAAAACGCATTGCAAATGCAGTGCGGTTTGCATGCACTGTATCGCATGGTACAAAATGACCACCGAAAAAAGTGCCTGCACTTCTTTGGTGCGATGCGGTGCAATATGAATGTGTTCAAAATGAATAGGCTCAAATTGTACTGCACTGAATCACATGTGAAGTGTACAGGAATGCGGTGCAGTTCCGGGGTTATTTACATGCAGGTTATAGTGTGAACCAGGCTATAGCTTGTTTTGAGTTGTCAGTAAACAGGGGGCAATTATACTTAGCAGAGCTCAGTGAGGAGAGCTCTGAGACCTGACTGGAGAGAAGGGACACCCCCCCCCCCCCACACACACACACACACACAGAAACAGAGCTGAGGCTGTCAATCACAGGCTGTGTGCTGGAGGTCCCTCCCCTGTCACCTTTTTTCTCTTGGTGTCAGGAAAACTTGTCAAAAGTGACTCTTGCAGATAGCAGAGGAATGGGGCAGCAAGGAGAAATGACACTTAGTACTCTTGATTGAGATATGCTTTCTTCATATTTCATGTCTGAGGGTTACAACCACCTTAAAGAATACGTTACCCCAACATTTTATATTCCCGATATGTGCCTGATGTTCCAATGTACTTGTGTTAAAAAGTCTCCTGTTCTCTTTGCATTGCTTCCTTTGTGTGAAGTACCTGGTGACCCTGCCAGTCCCCCAGCTTTCCTTTTTTGGAAGCACGGAAGCTCATCCATCCCACCGCGGTCAGTTTTTTTGGCTGTGCTTGGAGAACAGCCTGCCTGTCCCCCAATGGGCAGACGTGTGCTGACATTCCCACACCCTGTACAGCCATTCACTGGGAAGATCATTCTACTGCCGTTCCTTCTCCCCTAGCTCTCTAAGCCCCTTATGCAGCTGAGAACAGAAATTTTGTGATTACCCGTAAAAAAAAAAAAAAAAAAAAGTTATTCACCGCACACAGATGTAAGTTTGCAGAATGGCACAGGCAGGCAAATGGACGTACCTGTATGTCCCTTTAAATTTGCCGTCTATCACATCGTGGGAGCGTGCCCGCGGGTCCCGGGAACTCGATGTTCACCGGCAGCCCGCGATTGCGGTGTGGAGAGGTAGAACGGGAAGATGCCTATGTGAACAAGGCATTTCCCCGTTCTGCCTAGTGAAATGACAGGGATCTACTGCTCCCGGTCATCGGTCATCGGGAGCAGTGATCGCTGTCATGTCAGTGGTAGCCCACCCCACCCCCCCCACGGTTAGAACACCTCCCTTGGACACACTTAACCCCTTGATCGCCCCCTAGTGTTTAACCCCTTCCCTGCCATTGTCATTTACACAGTAATCAGAGCATTTTTATAGCACTGATCGCTGTATAAATGACAATGATCCCAAAATGTTGTCAAAAGTGTCCGATGTGTCTGCCATAATGTGGCAGTCACGATAAAAATCGCAGATCACCGCCATTACTGTTAAAAAAAAATTAATAATAAAAATGCTATAAATCTATCCCCTATTTTGTAGACGCTATAACTTTTGCGCAAACCAATCAATATACGCTTTTTGCAATTTTTTTTTTTTTTTTACCAAAAATATGTAAAAGAATACATATCGGCCTAAACTGAGAAAAAAATTAGTTTTTTTTTTATATTTTTGGGGGATATTTATTATAGCAAAAAATAAAAAATATTGCTTTTTTTTCAAAATTGTCGCTCTTTTTTTGTTTATAGCGCAAAAAATAAAAACCGCAGAGGTGATCAAATACCACCAAAAGAAAGCTCTATTTGTGGGAAAAAAATGTTGTTTGGGTGCAACGTCGCACTTGCCAGTTAAAGCGACGCAGTGCCGTATCGCAAAAAGTGCTCTGGTCAGGAAGGGGGGAAATCCTTCTGTGGCTGAAGTGGTTACTATATACAGGAAGACGCTATATAAATCCTGTATAATAATAATAATAATAATAATACACACATGTTTTGCTTTTCATTTTGTTTTTCAACTGAATGGGTTGTTTTACAAGGTAAGGGTTCACATATACTTTAAAAGGCACAGCTGTGATCCCAAATGATCAATATTGCTCGAGTCGCTAGTGATAGTGCCGCAGCATTGGGTTGTCCTCCAAATCGTTCTCCTTCATCTATAGAAGTCAATGAAGAACGATTAAGGCTGGCAATTTTGCCGCCAACACGAAACGCTGCTGAATCTCGGTCGCTGAGCAACCAATCTCTTTAAAAATTGAATTAGTGATCCCATAAAAATTATTAATTTCTTAGGGAGAAATCACCAAAACAAAACCGGGGAGGAGGGTAAACAGTCCATCAAAAATTTCCCATGTAATTATTAAGAGGTAAGATGCCTGCCTGCGATTCGATTGCCAGCCACCGCGACAAACTGAAATATCCCTTTTGGGTAGAGCCTGCCTTTAGAAAGATAAAATACAAACTAGAACCGTATATATATTCCTTTTTTTTTTTTTTGTGTGTGTAGCAGTTACAGACTTCCATAACGGCACCCCGGGTATAATGCAATTTCCTGCTACACCGCTGTGAACAAATGAAAGAAATTGATCGATTCTAGGGAAATTGGAATGTACTGGTGGCTGCGGCGGGGAGAATATAAGCACCTGTAATGTTACATCGCATTTTATTTTACTGATCTTAGCTGAACTGAATTCGTTACCAGGGACTTGCAGACCACACAGAGAATGGCTGGGGGAAAAGGGTGTTGGGGTAGGGGGGGGGGTCACACCCTGTCCCCATTTATACCCTGCAGATTACTGTCATGGTAATGCACAGTGTGGGGGGGGGGGGGGGGTAGCCACACAGGAACTTACATTTTAGCATCTTTGAACCCAATTGAAATGCTCATATGAGGGAACCTTTTTTTCTGTCTCTGTCTTTGTCCCGTACGATAGAAAAAAATTTGCTTAACGCTTTTCAAGATCTTATTCCATTATTATTTACTCGACTTTAGATTCAGTCAGATATGAAGAATGGAAGGACAAATGTAATTAAAAAAAAAAAAACCATAAGACACACCAGCCTTTCACATTGTTTTCACCCCAGAAGAACCTTTGAAATAATTTTCAGGTACCCAATTAAAATCAATTGTTGGGGATCAATGGGAAAAATGCCCCCTTACAGGCAGATACACAGATCATTGGTGTCCTACTGCTGGCTCTGATAAGTGGCATTGGCCCCAGAATCATGGAGGCACCATCAAATGGGAGGTCAATCAGCCACAGCTCAAGGAACCCCAAACAATCTCTGGAGGAACCCTAAAATTCCAAGGAAACCTAGGTGAGAATAACTGTGCACCTGGGCCCAGACTATGGACAATAAAGTATTGACATATTCTTAATAAGCAGTAAAGAGATTTAATATAAATCATCCTCTAGCTGCATGTACTGTGAAGTCATTCATCCTCAAAGACCACAAGGAAGACTCTAAAGTTAGGCTCCTTTCATATGGGTGGCAAAACGAGGCCGCTAAGGAGCATTATTAAAACCAGGCAGTGGCCGTGTGCAATCCCTCTTCAAATACACTATATTTCCAAGAGTATTGGGACGTCTGCCTTTACATGCACATGAAATTTAATGGCATCCCATTCTAAGTTCATAGGGTTCAATATTGAGTTGGCCCACCCTTTGCAGCCAAAACAGCTTCAACTCTTCTAGGAAGGTTGTCCACAAGGTTTAGGAGTGTGGCTATATAAATGTTTGACAATTCCTCCAGAAGCGCATTTGTGAAGTCAGGCACTGATGTTGGATGAGAAGTCCTGGCTCGCAGTCTCCACTCTAATTCATCCCAAAGGTGTTCTATCCGGTTGAGGTCAGGACTTTGTGCAGGCCAGTCAAGTTCCTCCACCCCAAACTTGCTCATCCATGTCTTTATGGACCTTACTTTGTGCACTTGCCTAAATCATTTGGTGGAGGGGGGATTGTGGTGTGGGGTTGTTTTTCAGGGGTTGGGCTTGGCCCCTTAGTCCTACTGAAGGGAACTCTTAAGGCGCAAACATACCAAGACATTTTGGACAATTTCATGACCCCAACTTTGTGGGAACAGTTTGGTGATGGCCCCTTTCTGTTCCAACATGACTGCGCACCAGTGCACAAAGCAAGGTCCATAAAGACATGGATGAGCGAGTTTGGGGTGGAGGAACTTGACTGGCCTGTGCAGAGTCCTGAATTCAACCTGATAAAACACCTTTGGAATGAATTAGAATGGGGACTGCGAGCCAGGCCTTCTCGTCCACATCAGTGCCTGACCTCACAAATGCGCTTCTGGAAGAATGGTCAAACAATCCGATAGACACACTCCTAAACCTTGTGGACAGCCTTCCCAGAAGAGTTGAAGCTGTTATAACTGTGGACCAATTCAATATTGAACCCTACAGACTAATGCCCTGTACACACGATCAGACATTGATCGGACATTTCGACAACAAAATCCATGGATTTTTTCAGACGGATGTTGGCTCAAACTTGTCTTGCATACACACGGTCGACAAAGTTGTCGGAAAATCTGATCGTTCTATACGTGACGTAAAACACGTATGTCGGGACTATAAACGGTGCAGTAGCCAATAGCTTTCGTCTCTTAATTTATTCTGAGCATGCATGGCACTTTGTGCATCAGATTTGTGTACACACGATCGGAATTTAACCGATCGGATTTTGTTGTCGGAAAATTTTATATCCTGCTCTCAAACTTTGTGTGTCGGAAATTCCGACGGAAAAAAGTACGATGGAGCCCACACACGATCGGAATTTCCAACAACACAATCTGATCGAACTTTTTCCGTCGGAAAATCCGACCGTGTGTACAGGGCATAAGACTGGGATGCCATTAAAGTTCATGTGCGTGCAAATGCAGGTGTCCCAATACTTTTGGTAATATAGTGTAGGTGTGCAGGAGGCTGCATATACCCTCCCGATCACCTGCTAACAATGGGCCAGCCACTCCTGGCAAAGCAATATACCATAGGATGTGAGTCAGCAGCAAGGCCCATGTAAAAGTAGCTTTAGAAAACATGTGCTGTGCGTTTCCAATAATAGACTGGCAGGCTGCCCAGATTCTGCTGCCAGAGAAAGTAATAGGAAAGAAGCTGCGATTTCAACGCTTTTGTCCTGAACTTTGAAGAACAATTCATCCACAATTTCTATAGCTACAGAGGTGAATGAGTGTTGGTTTTAAAATGCTTGTTCAGAATATGTAAATATTTTGTTGTGCATAGTCTGGGCACAGGTTCACTTTAGAGAGTGATAAAACCCTGTACAACCATGCCACCTGAAAAAAAATCACAAGCTGCCCATTTGTTTGATTAATATCAAAGTATGCATTTAGCTATATTATTATGCCTACTTTTCTTTTTTTGTACTTTTAGTCATTTTTTCCTGCTCCTGAGGAAGCCGTCAACATACAAGAACAATCATTTCACAAACTTCCCTAACATTGCCTCTGATCTTTAAGGACAGCATAGCAGCAATCTTTTGAAATTTGGGGGAAAGTACAAGGTTTGGGTTTAATTTCACTTTATAAACACATGGAAAACTAAGAGAACATTTTCAACCTGCAATCATCTCTTTTCAAATGAGCCTGAATATAATTGATCTGGAGCAATCGAGAAGAGCTCCAAACAGGCCAGCTTGTCATAGATTTGATTGGAATGTTGGATGACGGAACTGTTGTCTACTTTCTCTACTGCAGGTAATAGAGAGGCACGGCAGTTGGGGAGGAAGTCAGGAGGAACATGGTTACTCAATGGTTTCCTGGGTCACTGGGAAAGCGATCTGATTGGATGCTGCCGCCCCATGTGACTCTGGCGACCATCTTGGGTTAGGGAGAGTCTTTTTAAGGCCCTGGCTCCCAGGATTAGCACACTTTTGGCGAGTTAGTAGAGTAGGAAAGGGTACCCTGCCTGTGAGGAAAAGTACTAGCACTAGGGAAAAGTTCCTGATGAGGAGTGCAAGTGTAGGGCCATTGGGCACCTTCCCGATTGGGTACGAGATGGCCAGGCCGCATTCTGCCCCCTCTCAATATGTGCTATCAGTCCTGCTGGAATCTGCTCCTTCACGTTGTTGTAAACCGTGAGTGCACCCAGCTGGGTAGCCTTTCCACCAGGTTTGTTGTAAACTGATGCTACATTATCTCAATACGAGTATTACGTTGCACCCGACGTGTGAATTATTGCCGCCGCACATGCTGCACCCTGTCCACAGACAGAGCAATTGAATCTTCAAATCCATATTGACATCAGTGTTGCCAACCGTCAGTATTTTTACTGCCAGCCAGTAAATGCCAGTAAAAGGCAAAGGTTGCACTGTAACGCTCAGCTCGTAACTGCACATGCTGAGACCATCTGACTGCCTACTATAATGTATTCGGGCAGCGCCGGCAGGGTGCGGGTCTGGCGGAGGCGGTGCCTGAGCGTGTCGTGTGATGTCATGGTGCAAGGGGGCGGAGCAGCTGGAGCCTCTTGTGTGGGTCTGCGGGACAGGAGCAAGGCAAGCCGGGAGCAGGACTGTCTGTTTGGACTGGAGCAGAGTGAAGGGACCACCTTGTGTGGAGAGAGACTGTCACTGTGACTCAGGAGGGGATGTGTCGTGTCGGTGAGGTGTCATCATCATCTGTGCTTAGGGTTGCCACCTGTCCGGGATTCACCCAGACAGTCAGGGTTTTAAATCATGTATCCGGGTTTCAGTCCACCCGAAACCCAGACACAATATTTAGACAGTAACGTGGCTCAGAACAGGGCCTGACAGGAGGGCAGGCATGTACTGGCCATCGGGACTACCGGGAGTTTCCCGGTGGGCCGATGGCTCAGTGGGCCGGTCAGGTGCAGTCCTGGAGCCGCTCCTCTCTGACAGTGAGTGATCGCTATTTCACTCCTGTCAGGAGGAGCAGCTTCCGTCACTTGCTGGAGAAAGCATTAGGCTTTCTGCTCCCTCCAGCCTGCAGGGGGAGATAGACAGTCGGCAGACTTTCCTTCCTCTCTCCCCTTATCACTTGTTATCACATGACTGGAGAGAGGACCGAGAAGTTGCCTTCAAAACTGTGAGTACTTGTGGGAGGGGAAGGAGAGGGAGGACACTCTGATGTGAAGAGGGCTTCTGATGGGGACTCTGATGTAAGGGGGACGCTGTTGGGGACACTCAAAATTAAAGTGGGCCGGTCATGATGAAGTCCAGGCCCCAGTACCACATGGGGTTATTAGGGTGTTCAGTACAGCAAAACAAACACTCTTGCGAACGAATGTGTTAGCCAGGCAGTTCAAAGTTCAATATGGACAATAGCTTTCGGCCTTGCTGCCCTCCAGGATCCCGTTTTCCTGGGTGATTAGGGTGTGCCCAGGCACACCTGGCACACTCTGTGCGCACGCCTATGGTGCCTGACCAATTTCTTGCCCTCCTGAGTCCTGTCCCTGAGCTACTTACTTACTACTGTTTATCGCAAATAAAATAAGAAATATGTTATTTGCCTTAATATCGATCTACCTTAAATCACATTGCTAATTGCATACTGTACTTGTTTGTAGCCAAAATACTGAAATTAGCACTTAAAACAGTAGTTTAGTAACTTTTGGAAAAGCCAGTAAAAAATATGGCGGTGCCAGTACATTTTGGGTGTCATGTCAGTAAATTTTAAACTCGTAGGTTGGTAAAACCGATTGACATTTTTATTACAAAGCAATCTAAGACATAAACATGGTGGTTTCTATTGACCAGGAGTAATTAGGACCAACATTGCTCCAACTGAATGGAGCAAAAGAATCTGATTCCTGATATTGCCCCTAGATTTTTCCCATTCTAATTATATTTTAATCTGAAATCAGAACCATGTTGTCACCAACATTGGAAGAAGCTCATCACTGTAACTTGGCCAGGCTTTGAATATGTCTGCTAATACAAGTGGTGATGTCCAACAAGTAAGTGGATTTAAATGTGGATTAGACTGCCTTTCTTCCTAGAATTGCCATCCCTAGCTATAATTAGTATAATCCATCAGTGTGTGATTGATCCAGAGACTTAATCCAACTGCCATTGACGGGGTCAGAAAGGTTCACAGTGAGGATGAACTGGCCAATGTATTACAAGGGTTTTGTTTTTCCTTTTATTGATCAACAGCATAAGAACAGTAATAAAAATTCAATAGATATAATTTGACATTTTGACCTTTTTGTCATCTGTACTCTCTATATTGCTATAAAATCGCAGGCAATGGACAAGAATTCCCATGGCTCACAACTGCACCTCTCTCAGAGAGATGATACCTCTTTTTGGCACCAAGTTCCTCTGTCCTATTTCCTCCTCAATTTTCCCTCTTTTAGGTCTGATACATTGATCCCTATACATACATTTGCTATTCAAAGCCCAATTCTAACCCACTGTAATGATAGAGCACCTGAGGGTGTGTCCATGACAGCCTGGGCTGACAGGAAGAAGATCGACGCACCCGAGGGTATGTCTATGATGGCCTGGGCTCACGGGAAGAGGATTGATGCCCTCAGGGGTGTGTTCATGTTGGTCTGGGCTCACAGGAAGGGGATTTGTGCCCCCCAGGGTTGTGTCCATGAGACCTGGACCTGGGCTCACAGAAAGAGGATTGGTGCCCACAAGGTGTGTTCCTAATGGACTGGGTTCACAAGAAGAGGGCCGATGCCCCTGAGGGTGTGTTCATGGTGGCCTGGGCTCACATGAAGAGGATCGGTGTCCCCAGGGGTATGTCCATGATGGCCCAGGCTCACAGGAAGAGGAGTGACATCCCTAAGCGTGTGTCCATGATGGCCTGGGCCCACATTAAGAGGATTGGAACCCCTTAGAGTGTGTCCATGACAGTTTGGGCTCACAAGAAGAGGATTGATGCCTATGAGGGTGTGCCCATGATGTCCTGGGCTCACAAATAGAGGATCAGCTCTCCTGGTGGTGTGTCCATGATGGCCTGGGCTCACAAATAGAGGATCAGCTCTCCTGGTGGTGTGTCCATGATGGCCTGGGCTCACAGAAAGAGGACTAGTGCCCCCAGTGGTGTTTCCATGATAGTCTGGTCTCACATAAAGATGATTGATGCCCCAGGGGATATGAGCAAGATGGCCTGAGCTCACAGGAAGTGGATTGGCACCCCTGGGGGTGTGTATGTGACCCTCTGGGCTCACAGAAAAGGAACCTGCTGGGTAATTAATTTTTTTACAAAAATGTGGTATTGGGCTTTACCTATCAAAAGTGTTCCTATTTCAAGAATGACCTATAGTATATGGATTTTTTTTTTTACTGCTGCAGGGTACTCAAGGGGGGCAAACTGGGGAGGGGCATGGATTGGCAATCCAGAATTTGGGCCTTAACATCTCTCCCTGAAAAATAGTAAATGTTCACTTTTTAAGTCTAGGTCCACTTTAATATGTGTTTTCTATCAACAACATTGCCAGCAGTCCCATTTTTACCAGTAAGGTTGGTAAAACAAAGACCGTATGGCATGTTTGCACACAACACAAGGCAACATGTCCTTCTACACTCATGTAAATGAGCATTAGAAGAGGTAATGAGGAGAGAAAGACCACAAAGGTAGGAAAAACTGAAGAGTTAAGAGAAAGGGCCATGCTGAATTTTCATCCTTGATGGCGTTCCGCAAATGTATAATTCTTATAGGATTTCATCGGTGCTCCTGTCCTCGGATATGTCATTTTGGCCCCTTTCCTTTAAAACCAGGCTGTGTCTAAGTAAGAATTCCAAGCTGACAGTAAAAAAAAAAAAAAAAAAAACAAAACGATCAAGGTAGGATCTCAAGAGACCTCAGTTTTGAGGATTCTGTAATTAAGTGTGTAATTAACCTAATTACCCTATTACCATAACGACATCTCAGCTGCACAGTTGTTTCCCCTTTAAACCATCTTAAAAGAAACAAAATACACAGGGTCACGGCTATTGACCTGTGATATATAAAGGGCATATCCATACTAACCAATCAGATGTCAGATTTATTTTTATAAAAACTAGAAAAAAAAGAAAGAAAGCAGGAATTTGATTGGCTACAACTGAGCTACTGACAAGTGGGAGAGTAAAACGTAACATCACATTTAAAAAAAAAAATCTCACAAAAACCTCAAAACCTTAAAAACGACCAACAAACACCAAAAATCACAACATAAAATGTGCTGCGCTAAATCACATACCCTGTTTCCCCGAAAATAAGACCTAGCGTGATTGTCGCTGATGGCTGCAATATAAGCCCTACCCCCCAAATAAGCCCTACCCTTTTCCCCAAAAAATAAGCCCTACCCTGAAAATAAGACCTACAAGGACTTTAACTAGAGCTAATATGGGGGGTAAGGCTTATATTGCAGCCATCACCAACAATCACGCTAGGTCTTATTTTCGGGGAAACAGGGTAGTTGTTTAGTGTGGCGTATTTTATGTTTTTCAAAAAAATGTAACATTGCTTGTGACCAGGAGAAGTTCAGATATTATTTTAAAGCAAACCTTTGTTGATAAAATTTTGGGGTTTGCAAATGCTGACCTGTCTCTGAAAATTTTATTTTCCTAGCTGTCATGCTGATCTTCCGGCCCCTGGAGTTACGGGAAAAGTATTTAGATAGGCATGTTTGTTCCTGGGCGGTGACTCACAGAGTACTAAAACGTGAGGATCGACATGATAGCACTTTTCAGTAGATCATCAGCAATGGAAGCCTACTCCTTTCATTCATGATATGTATGATATAAGCAGGACTACTTTTAGAAACCATGGGGCCCCATACAGCCAACCTGACAGGCCCCCCACCCCCCTACAAATAAACACAGTTTACTATGCTTCAGTTATGAATGAACACAGTGAGTGATCGGTAAGGATCACTCACTGTGTTCATTTAGGAAATAAAAGGGGCTGGTAAATGTGACATATTTACTGGACCCTTCCCCCATTCTTCATCCTGAAGGACCCTATTGTGTTCTTGCAGCTTCTGGTGGTAAGGAGAGGAAGGAAGTCGGCAGCACTGTGGGGGTGGACACAGGGGGGCCTGGGCTGCAGGGGAAACGTATGGTGCACAGGAAGGGTGTGGCAGGGGGATTACTGGAACCAATCCCCTGTAGGAGGGAGAGGAGAAGAAGCCAGCTTTCAGCTGCTGCAGAGAGAGCCATACAGGGGATCGGTTCCAGTAATTGCCCCCCCCCCCTGCTGTGCTGATCACCCTCCCTGCCCACATCTGATTCACCCAGCTGCTTGGGCTCCCCTGCTGGCCCGGGCTCCATATTGGAGGACTGATGGTAACCCCTTACCCATGGCCTTGGATATAGGATTAGTTATACACCTCTGTGTGTAAATCTCAGCTTTAGCTATTGAGCACTTGCTCTCTAGAGGATAATACAAAATATTTATTTACAAAATTTCATATTAATCTGCCAATTCTGCAGGAAGGAGCAGGGGATGTTCCCCCTGAAAGTTCAGAATAAATATGAAGAAGGGATGTCCATTATAAAAAACTAAGAATAAATAGGTTCAGAGTTGGGAGCATGTTTTAAAGCCATGGTTCCCAAACTTTAACAGATCTCGGATGGGAGTCGGTAAGAATGCTGGATAGCCTTTGATTAACAAGCAATGTGTTCATGAGCATTTTGACTTCTGCTAGGTCAATTCTGGGCTTCTTCCATGCTTTGACAATTGACTATTTGACCACAATAAAAAAAAAAAGCCTTTGTTGAGCAACGGTAAGTCCTGTAACTGGGGGTTGCAAAAACACCATCCCATTGTCTTTTGGAATAGAAGTGCAAAACAGAGTGTGGATACAGCTAAAAATTCTGGACCAGGAGTTCAGTTCTAGGAAGGCCTACCAGATATGGGGGACATTGCCTTTCTGACCACAGCCTCTAAAGTATCTATCATCAAAAAGATGGGAGGGCTCTCACCATCTGTGCCTGTACCCAATACCATCGGAAGAGAACCTTTTAAGTGGATTCAAGTATAGTGGTATTGGAGGATCAGGCTTTGTTCCAGTTCTCGAGGGGTATTGAGTGTTTAAAGTCTTGCTTCCAGAGTCCTACAAAAGAATTTGTCACACAGGTGTTCATAGAAACCATCAATTTCTAAATCTAATGCCCACCCAGTAGAAAGGCATGCTGCGAATTGTAGTTCCAATAGATTCCAGAGACTCGGCACTTACCTACTGACTCTAGGCTGCACGAGAAATTGAAGCAACGTGCCTGCATTGTTAGTTCCTTTCCATTAACGACAAGCAGAGAAATGACATAATTAATTGCTATTTAGTGAATCCACTTTAGGAAGCAATGGGGTTAATTAAGCCAAGATCTGAAATTCAGGCAACATAAGTTGTGCGGCTCGGAGAGATTATGAGGGAGGGCTGAACAGACCGCTGAAAGAGCAGTGTGATATAGATTCAGCGCATTAAATTGGCCCCCAGGGGCAGCTAAGAGCTCCGTATGGCAGATGCGTGCCCCTCTGGTACCCCTACAGAGCTGCGTCTCACCAGCCGACAGGCCGCGCCTCTTCTTTTTAAAGGGGCAGAGATACAGAAAAATGACAGGACCTTAGAAACCGTTTTGACCCAAAACATAATTATTTCATGTTCCTAATTTTTTTCAGCCATAGTTTATTTTTAATTTTCTCAGTTTGTCAATGTGTTGTGGTGCTGCCCACTCCAGACCCATTGGTGATCTTTAGAATTACTGTAAACTAAAGTTGGCCGTACACGGTTCTAATCTCGGCTGGTTCAGCAGGAATCGGCAAAGAGATTCAAACCGTTAATGGGCAGGCTGAATGTACTATGTTGTTCGATCAATCAACTTGGGTACAACCAGCCTGCTGGATTCTCGTTGCGATTATCACTAGCAGCTGCTATAGCCTCTAGCAATAATCACTGTCTCCCCCCCGCCGGAAGAAGACAATGGCTTGGCAGGAGGGATTCCCCTGTCAACACTTTCTGTGTTGATGGGGGAATTGTGCAAGTTTCTTTCCTGCAACCTGTGGTTGTAGAAAAGAAATTCGCACTGTGTATGGCCTACCTAACTGTACCTGCCAGTTGTATATACTGTACCAGCTTTTGAGCCAATACTCATTTTCTCCCCAGCTCTGTCTCCTGAAGACCCTTTGCTCCCCCAGTTTTGGCCATGCCTTTCCGGGTTGCACAGTGGCGTCGGTTGGGAGGGGGGGGGCTGACAGTGGCTGAAGCCCTGAGTGGGTCCCCAAAAAGCCCTGGGTCTCGGGTGGGCACTGTTCTATTATTGGCCCCGTGCACTGCTGCCTGCCGGGGACCGATCTGATCCTGAGCACTGCCGAGTGCGGCCAAGTCACATAGCAGGTCCCACCTTCTGGAGCCTGCAGCGCCTATGATGGACGTCCCACCGGTCCAATGGCGGGCCACGGAACGTGTGACGTCTATCATAGGCGCTGCAGGCTCCAGAAGGCGGGAATTACAATGCGGCCGTCGCGCCACATCGATCCCTGCTTGGAGCTCGGGCGGCTCTCCTCTCCTCTGGCTGCCATGCACACCACGGCTGAGCTGAGCTGAGCTGCTACTGCAGGACACGTGAAGTCTGTCTCTTGGTCAGGTAGGTCAGTTTGTGTATGTCAGGTAGGTAGGTCAGTGTTTGTCAGGTAGGTAGGTCAGTGTATGTCAGTGCATGTCAGGTAGGTAGGTCAGTGTGTGTCAGGTAGGTAGGTCAGTGTGTGTCAGGTAGGTAAGTCAGTGTGTGTCAGGTACATCAGTGCGTGTCAGGTAGGTAGGTCAGTGCGTGTCAGGTAGGTAGGTCAGTGCATGTCAGGTAGGTCAGTGTGTCAGGTAGGTAAGTCAGTGTATGTCAGATAGGTCAGTGTGTGTAAGGGCACTGGTAAGCCAGGCAGCAACCAGCAAGTGAGCTTACCCCCGCCACACAACCACACCGCCCAGCCAAAAAACCCCGCGCCACTAACGCATGCCCACCCCCCCCCCCCCTCCCCTGTGCAGACCTTGGACTTCGGGCTGAAGCCCCTGGTCTTTTTGCCACCTAGCAACTCCCCTGGGGTTGCATGATACTCAACAACCTTCCTGTGAGCCCAGGTTGTCATGTACACATCTATCCCCAGCTAGTGACATCCCACAACCTTGCGCATTACCTTTATAAATACTTTTATTGAAGAAATAAAACAGATGTGTACTCACAAACCGCATATGATATCAAGCTCATCGATGTCCCACATTGTCTGTCAACTGTGCGAGTCCCAGCAGGGGGGAAGACATTCCAAATGGCTGATGCGTTTCAAGGGTAGCCTCTTCCTCAGAGCCAAATCATAATAATGCATAGTCCGTATCGACTGTACCCTTGAAACCCATCAGCAAATCCGAGCGTCTTCCCCATGCTGGGACTCGCACAGTTGACAGACGATGCGGGACATTGTGGATATCGATGAACTGGATATCACATGCTGTTTGTCAGAACACATCAATAAAAGTATTTATAAAGGTAACGCCCAAGGCTGGCGAGACCTCTGTTTTTGCTTTTCCTAGTGTTCCTTTTGGACTTCCCCAGTCCTGAGGGAGCTGCAAATCCTTGGCCTAGTTTGAGTTGTTGAAAAATCAAAGACTGTTCATTCTTGGAACATTTATATTGAGCGCAGGAGGTTGCTCGTTTTGTCTGCAGTGACATCGCACAGCCTGGACTCACAAGTGAATGGTACAAATAGTGGCACCTGCACATTGCAATGTAAGCATCGTTCTATCTGGCAGTGACAGCTGGCCAACGCTGATGTTGGAGAAGACAAAGAGGACCACGCACATTAAGTGATATACAAAATAATGGACCCTAACAAACTAAATATAAGGGCTATAATGATACCCAATTTATGTAAAAACTATCAAAGAGTATTTATTTATGATAAAAATTGCACATGTATACATATCAAAAAGCATACAAAGCACACAAAAGCTGCACATAAAACATAACCAAAACCATCTAGTACTCCTTGAATACAGATCCTCGGTGGATACCCTATTGTAGAGCCCAGTGAGTTGCTGTAATTTCAGGAAAAGTTTCAGCAAGAACACTCACGGGTAATAGTCAAAAACATCAAAAACATTGAATGGTCCTCCTACAAATGGTCATTGTACCTGTTGTATTAGGTAGGTGAAGAGGTTCCCATCATGTCGTTCCTCAGATCCGCATGGAGTGTGATAGATTCTGGGACTGGTTGGAATTTGAGAGAACTTCACCTTTGTATGTTATTTTTTCCAGTTGATTGCAAGCACAGGCCTTCATTCTTGAATGGGTTGCCAAGGTACCAAAAGGCAAAAGGCAAAGTACATTTTTAAAGCCCAACTCCAGGAACTGGATAGAATCTACCCCTGCATGGGCCACTTCCCCACACTGCAAGGGTTCTATGTTCATTATGTCTTGGGGAGAGACGAAAAAGCTTTAACACCTACCTTATCCCTACTCCAGCTCTCCCCACCTCACCCTTCAGCACTGCAGGCTGTGGGTGGCCCCTTGGAGTCGCCATATACAATGCAGGTCCTTTGTATGTGGAAAAGGTAAGAGTGCAACCGTGGCTGGAAGAGCCTTAGAGAGGAGGCTTTGTGGGACTGGTTGCACCCCTGGAGGGCCTATGGGTGGGAGGACTAAGGTATTATTCAGTGGCGGCAATATTTTGAGGGGAGCGGCAAACAAACCAACCTGCCCCCCTGACTTGCACTAACGCCACACCCCCCCGCGTACAGTAGATGAACGATGGCGATCAGTGGACGCCCCAGCGGGAGACGGACAGCAGCGATCAGTGGCCTTACCTTAGGAGGCCAATGCTGCTCCTCGCACCAGATTGCAGAGGGAAGAGCCGGGACTGTTGCTTCTCCTCCCGGCCGAACAGGATTTGGGTCCTGAGACCGGATTGGCCGGGAATCCTAAGACTCCCGGCCAATCCGGTCTCAGGACCCGCTTCCTGTTTGGCTGGGAGGAGAAGCATGAAGACATTAGCGAATAATAATTCACAAATGTCACACAACTGGGTGGGCTCAAGGTGCAGTGCTCTGTGCCCACCCTTTTTTGAAGCAAATTAGAGCCTCAGGCTCTAATTATGTGCTTCAAAAAAAAAAACCCCACTGAAATCCATGCGTCCAGCGCCCTGCATGTAGATTAGGGGCCAGGTGTATGGATTAGGGGGGCTGAAAGCTGGAGTTGGGTCCAACTCCAGTAAAACTCCTCCCACACTGCAAGGGTTAACTGCTCAGGAGGAGGTAAAAACTATTTTACTCAATCGAGTCTCCGCTTCCCCTGCACATGGTGCTTCCCCATGCTCCAGCAGTGGACTGTCCCTCTGCATCTTTAGTCCCTGCATTGGTCCTAATGCTGTCAGGGAACCTTAGACCACCAGAGTGCAGGAGAGAAGAGCCTGCATGCACTACTTTAGCAGCCTGGAGGGAGTCTGCAGGAGCGGACGATCGGGTATCTAAAAAAGTGCTTTACCTATGACATACATTGGGCCAGTTGATGTGATCTGGATGTACATTAATGGTGGAAGGAACAGGAAGCTGCACAGGATAGTTTATAATCCACGCCTGTCATGACCACCCTATAATTGGAGGTCATGGCGCTCTGGTAAGCGCTTTCTTATCATTTGAGCACTGTGTGAGCGGTGCACTGGTGAAGGAAGATTTACAATTACTGTTTCGCTCAGCTGGACTGAATATCGTCACCGGCTTTTATTCTTGGAGCACCTAAGCACTTATATTTTTTTCTGGGACTGTGTTTTTATTCGTTGCACTTTATTCAATACCTTCCCTTTTTTTATTGCATATGTATATGATTGACACTGTTTCAGGGCCGGTTTACACCACAGAAATGCTGCACCTGCAGGGTTCTAATGGGGAAAGTGGCAGGGTCTGCATCTCTCAGACGTGATTTCTCTTTGGGAGTATCTCACCAAAAATGACATTTGTGTTGAAGGGGATGCCCAAAATCTGATTTATATCTTAGTGCAGACTTCTGGCAAAATCAATAAGCCAATCAAACCAGCAGGAAATTACATTTCTATGACATACACCATCTGTATACAGAACACCTCCAGGTAGCAATATTGCATTCCATTTTACAGAAAATTACAGAGCTGCAGATTGAAAATGAAAAGGTAATTTTTAATAATATTATAATAATATAATAAAAATAGAGGCCGGACACTGGGAGAAGAGGCCGGAGAGAGCGGAGATGTCAGAAGAAGACCCCCGAAGTTGGAAAAAGACCCCCGGAGCTGCCTAATAAATTACTTTTAAAACCTGTGTAGTGTGTTTTTTATTGACACTTTTTCCCCCAGGTGAATGGGTAGGGATACGATGTACCCCATACTCATTCACATAGGGTGAGGGGCTGGGATCTGGGGGCCCCCTTATTAAAGGGGGCTCCCGGATTTCGATAAGCCCTCTGCTCGCAGACCACGACAACCAACGCCCAGGATTGTCGGGAAGAGGCCCTTTTCCTCATCAACATGGGGACAAGGTGCTTTGGTGTGGGGGCCGCAGGGCGCCCTCCTGCCCCAAAGGGCTCACCCCCCCATATTGAGGGCATGCGGCCTGGTACGGTTCAGCGGGGGGGGGGGGGGGGCACTCGCTCGTCCAGCTCGGCGCTGGCTCCCGCGACGGGGCTCGCAGTTGTCAAATCTCGCCGATAACAGCGGTGAGATTGACACAATATCGCGGTCACCTACTGTACCTCCTCTCTAACGTTATCACTTGCAGGTGCCAGCAACCCCCGGGTGCCGGTCTTCGAACATCTTGATTGGCCGGCACAGAATGATGTAACAGGAGTCAGTCATCCCGACACAAAGAGACCGTGCGGGCGATGTAAGCTGAACTGCGCATGCGCTCAGTTTGCACAGCCACAGAAGCAGTGGCATCGTTATGGGGGTGCGGACCGCACTTAGGTGACACCCGCCAGAAGGGTGATACCATCAAGTAGGAAGTGATATCTGACCGCGATGGTGTCACCCTCATCCATGACAGCTCACAGATTGGAGTGCTGGCACCGACCACATCATTTACAGGGGCTGGTTTAGGGTCACCGCCCCCCTCTGCACTCTACTGTCAACGGCCAGGTTTACCCCAACGTTAGCCTCCACCCCTACACTCTCCCGGCCCAGATAGTGACATGTGGCCCCTCCCCCGTATTGTGTGTCGGAGGGATGCAGCGGTGGGGTGAGACTTTAGGATCCAATGGAAGCGGCACATCGTCCGCCAACTCTGACATCGGGATTGGACACAGCATGCCACCTTCAGGGACCTCGCCCTGTCCTGTATCGATCCCCTCTCCCACCTGGTGCTACCCCCATATTCAGGGCTGGTGCAAGGATTTTTGATACCCTAGGAGAAACCTCATTTTGCTGCCCCCTGGCTCCACCCCCTTTGCCCTGCCCTTGTATACCCCTCCTTTTAAATGAGCATCACATGCAGCCCACCAGCGTTCATCAAAGGCAGCCTCACCAGTGCCCGTCAAATGCAGCCTCACCAGCGCCCATCATATGCAGCCTCACCAGTGCCCATCAAATGCAGCCTCACCAGCGCCCATCATATGCAGCCTCACCAGTGCCCATCAAATGCAGCCTCACCAGCACCCATCAAATGCAGCCTCACCAGCACCCATCAAATGCAGCCTCACCAGCGCCCATCTAATGCAGCCTCACCAGCGCCTATCAAATGCAGCCTCACCAGCGCCCATCAAATTAAGCCTCACAAGTGCCCATCAAATGCAGCCTCACCAGCGCCCATCAAATGCAGCCTCACCAGCGCCCATCAAATGTAGCCTCACCAGCGCCCATCAAATGCAGCCTCACCAGCGCCCATTAAATGCAGCCTACCAGCGCCCATCAATGAATGTTTGCTTGCTTTCATTCATTCAGAAGTCGGAACACAGGCACTATGTGCGAACGGAGCGGCGGCTGCCTGCTGATTCTGACGCTTAGTTGCTTGCTGCAGAGATAAGAAAGTAGGAACACCAGTGGCTGGGCGCCCTAGGCAGCAGTGCGCCCTAGGTGGCTGCCTAGTTTCCCTAGTGGTAGCTCCGGCCCTGCCCATATTACCCCAAGAGGACTGTCCGGGACTGACAGACGGAGCATGATACCGGTGTACTTACAGAGAGTATACTAGAGTACTTACCAATAAGTCACCAAGACTATAGAGTACCTATTCTGGTGTGCTTAACAGATAGGACTATACTGGAATACTTACTGATCAGTGATAAGGACTATGCTAGAGTACTTACCCATCAGGTACCAGGACTACACTATATACTTACTATGACAATACTGAAAACGGGGGAGGGGGGGGGGCCACCATGTTTTACCACTCCAGGTGAAACCACTGATGCCACTGCGCAGGAGCCTCATCCAGGCAGGTAGGTGTAATGCAGAAGAGACAGCGCATATTTCTCCTGCACTAATAAACCTGTCTGTTCGCAAATTTTTGTAAAATGCTTTCAGTTTCACTTTAAATGCCTGTTTAGGCTTAGGGGCCCAGGAAAAGCATTTGGACTTACCTGGCCCTCCGATCCCGCAGGCTCTCTCTGCACTGCTAGATTGGTCCCTGTCCTCTTCTCCCTTATGCTCTGGGAATTGACATCATCAAGACTGATGCAGAGTTCATAGATCTGCATTGGGCATGAGGACACCAAGGGACAGTCCTCTGTCAGAGCGTAGGGGAGTAAGGCCTCTTTCACACTTGTGCAACCTAAAAGTCACGCATCTACAAGCAATGACTGTGTAATCTTGAGGTCTATGGACCTCAAGTCGCATCAAAGTCGAACCAAAGTAGTGCAAGGACTACTTTGAAGTCGCTGCGACTTGAAGTCACACAGATATGAACGGTACTCATTGGAAATCATGGGGTATGTCTTCTTATGCAACTTTGCAGTTCCAAGTCGCACAAGTGTGAAAGGGGTCTAAAGGAGAACGTCAGCCGCCGGGGGAGCCGGGGATCAGATAAGTAAAAATGTTTTTCCCATCCCCTAGACAAGTATTTACCCCTTGCAGTGTGGAGGCAGCTTCACCACAAGAGAAGGTTTTTTACTTTCCCCGGAGTTGGGCTTTAAATCCAGGCAGAACGCACCTGAGAGCAAACTGCATTCGCCCATCCATAGATCTCCCTGTAAATGTATTCACTTTCCCTGACAGCTGCAACCCATCCGCTGCTTTTAGTCTCCCGCCGCTCAGGCGGTGTTCAGAACCAGTTCTCCCGCACACTTGTAATACACATAATTAGGGAATTCGATGGAAAATGAGGCAGATCATTGAGCGCTGCTGTTACACGGTACGAATCATCGGAAAATGGTGCTGCAGGGCGGCGGTTGGGGATATAAAGCATAATATTTGCTTCTGGGTAGCGACACGGCTCAGCATGCTGCAGAACTGCGCAGCAAAGCCACAGCGGGGTGACAGGATGAAAGACGCATGGCGGGCACAGACGCATCGACACAGCCGGACGCAGGATCTTTAGTCACTCCACAGAAATCTCATGCGATCAGCCATTGTATTACGCTTAATCAGAGGTGCTAAACAATTTGCAATCTGAGTTTCCACCAGGGCTGGATGTCTGATCTGGGGGTGCAGTAAAAAAGGTTGAGGGGCAAAACATCAACACACATCCGAGTCCCACATCACAAGAGAGCCATCTGTCCCCCCTCCACAAATAGTCCTTCACGTTGCATGTTTAAAGTGTTTGTAAAGGATCTTATATTTGTTTTTTTTCCTACAAATAACAAACATATTATACTTACCTCCACTGTGCAGCTCGTTTTGCACAGTGTGGTCCCGATCGTCCATTTCTGGGGTCCCTCAGCGGCTCCTCCTTGCATCAGATAAGCTCCTAGGAGAAGCGCTCTCCCGGAGGGGGGGGGGGGGCGCGTTGGGGTTTACCTTGTGGGCGTGCTCCCGAGTCCAGACAGCAGCAGGAACCAATGGCTGCGCTGCTATTAATCTATCCAATCAAGAGCCAGGACCCCATGGAGAGAGGGAGAGCGCGTCCCCGCCGAGGAGATGAAGAGGCTCAGGTAAGTAAAACGGGGGGGGGGGGCTGGGGGGCGGTGACTGCCAGGTGTTTTTTCACCTTAATGCATAGGATGCACAAGGGTTTATAACCCCTTTAAATAAACATTGTGTATAAGTTTATAGAAGATTGAGATACAAAGTAACATTGTTTATAAACATTAGAAAGCAATATTGTTACTTTTGTTTCTACTCCGTTTCATTCATCTGCAGATCAAAGTGATGAGCTTCAATCTCCCCCAAACATCAGAGTCCCCTCATCACATTAGAGCCCCCCCCCCCCACACACACACACACACCGGGTCCCTTCTACACATAAGAATCATCTTTTCGCATCAAAGTCTCCCCCATCTCATCAGACCCCCCCCCCCCCCACACACACACCAATGTTCCCTCATTACATCTGAGCCCCAGTGCCGGGACAAGGTCACCTAGTGCCCAGGGCAAAGATGCCAAGCAGGCATCCCCTTCCACACAATAAAACCCCCACCCCCAATAAAATTTGCACACCCTACCCCATAAGCATAAATTCCCTTTGAAATCCAAAATTCTCCCCAAACAATAATTCACCCTATTCCCAGTACAAATCCCTCCCCCCAATGCAATCTCCAACCCAGCATAAATCTTTGCCCTCTCCCAGCTCAAATCCTCTCCCTCCCCAAATCCCCCTCTCCTAGCACGCTTATCCCATAAGCATGAATTCCCTTTGAAATCCAAAATTCACCCCAAACAATAACTCTCCCTATTCCCAGTACAAATCCCCCCATCCCCATGCAATCTCCAACCCAGCATAAATTTTTGCCCCCATCCCCCTCACAGCTCAAATCCTCTCCCTCCCCCTCCTAGCACAAATCCTCTTACTCCCCATATCCCCCCTCTAACCACAAATCCCTCTCCCCAATCTTGCTCTTCCAGCACCCCCCCCCCCCTAAATGCCCCTCTTTCAGCTCAAATCCTCCTCAGTCATCCCTACTAGCATAAATCCCCCCCACTCCCCAATTACCCCTTGCTAACACAAAACACTCCTTCTAGCATTCTAGCACAACCCCAAATCCCCCCCTTCTAGCACGCTTACCCCATAAGCATAAATTCCCTTTGAAATCCAAAGTTCTCCCCAAACAATAACTCTCCTTATTCCCAGTACAAATCCCCCCCCCCCCCCCAAAGCAATCCCCAACCCAGCATAAATCTTCGCCCCCATTACCCTTGCAACTCAAATCCTCTCCCTCCCCAAATCCTCTACCCATCAAATTTCCCCTCTGACCACAAATCCCTCTCCCCAATCCTGCAACCCCCCCAGCTCAAATCCTCCTCAGTCATCCCTACTAGCATAAATCCCCCCCACTCCCCCTTGCTAACACAAATCCCCCCTTCTAGCACAACCCCAAATCCCCCCCCACCCACTTCTTGCACAAATCCTTTTCCCCCAAGCTCCCTCCCAGCACAAATACCCCTAAATCACCCCTCCTAGCACACCCCCTAAATCACCTGACACAAATCCTCCCCCCCCACAAATTTACCCTCCTAGCATAAATCTCCCCACATCTTTCCTTCCACCACAAGAACCTGGAGGGGAGAGAGAACAGCCTGAACCTCCTCCCAGCTCTCTCCTCCTCTCCAGCTTAATGCTGACAGTAGTAACGTGCTGTCAATACTTCTGTCAGATTGCACCTAACATGATACCACCGTGCCCAGGGCAGCCCCCCTCCTGCCCCCCCCTAGTCCCAGCCGTGCATAGCCCCCTTCACTTTACAGCCCATCACATCAGAGTCTCCCCCGTCACATCAGCCCCCCCCTCACACCTGAGCCCTCTTCACATTAAAGTCTATCCCATTACATCAGAGTCCCCCCTTCACATTAGAGTCCCCCTTACACATTAGCACCCATCACATCAGAGTCTCCCCTACACATTGGAGTCCCCCCCATCAGAGTCCTCAGTCCTTCCTTCACAAATAGTTCTACCTTGGGGCTGGGCACTGTGCAGCCTAGCTGACTATGCATTACCAAGACTGAGCAGTGCCCCCATGCCCCTTACCAATTTCACTGGTCCTGGGGGGGGGGGGGCATGAATGAAATCTGGGGGGCGCTCAGAACACGCTCAGTTCATTTGCATGGGTTGAAATCGCACCAAAAGTAGTGCATGCATTACTTTTACAAAAATGCACTGCACCGGATCTCATGGTACTGTGATACCATGCGATCTAGTGCAGGTAAACACATTGCGTTTGCAATCTGCATTTGGGTTCAGATCACATACCCAGTGCGTTTTTACTGCGCTGGGGAAATGCGCCCTCAACGCAGGTTTCCCGTACCGTGTTCCGGTGTGCACTAGCCCTAAATATTTAGGTTTTAAACTAATGCCTGGTGATCCTGCCATGAAGGTCCTTGTCCAGGCAATTCCTGTTGTAGGGTGACAACACTCTTTCCCTGCCTCCCAATTGTGTTCTTGTGTTGTCGCCCTGTTTTGGTGAAATTGGTTTCAAGACACATTACACAGACATGCTTCACTGTTGTCACCATAAGGAAACCCATCCTGAGCTCTGCAGTCACCCCGAGGGTGTATGTAGACAGAAGTGGCTGCAGGAGATCAGCAGCACTAATGCCCCGTACACACGGTCGGACTTTGTTCGGACATTCCGACAACAAAATCCTAGGATTTTTTCAGACGGATGTTGGCTCAAACTTGTCTTGCATACACACGGTCACACAAAGTTGTCGGAAAATCCGATCGTTCTGAACGCGGTGACGTAAAACACGTACGTCGGGACTATAAACGGGGCAGTAGCCAATAGCTTTCATCTCTTAATTTATTCTGAGCATGCGTGGCACTTTGTCCGTCAGATTTGTGTACACACGATCGGAATTTCCGACAACGGATTTTGTTGTCGGAAAATTTTATAGCAAGCTCTCAAACTTTGTGTGTCGGAAAATCCGATGGAAAATGTGTGATGGAGCCCACACACGGTCGGAATTTCCGACAACAAGGTCCTATCACACATTTTCCATCGGAAAATCCAACCGTGTGTACGGGGCATTAGATGCATAAAGGCAAAAAAAAAACCACACAGCATGTTTTTGTTTATGATACCATGTCCTTTAGCAAACAAAGGCAGGCCATAGACGGTGCAAATTTCTTTCCAGTAACAACAATTTCCCCATCAGGGGAATCCCTTGAGCTATTGTCTGCTCCCGGCGGTCCGATGCGGGTAGCCAAACCCCGCGGGGAGAAGAGCGTGATTATCGCTAGTGGCTATAGCAGCCACTAGCAACAATCGCAAGTGAATCCGGCAGCCTGGTTGTACCCCCCACCAGATTTCGCTTTTTTTTTTTTAACCACTTCAGCCCCGGAAGGATTTTCCCCCTTAATGACCAGGCCATTTTTGTGATACGGCACTGCGCCGCTTCCACTGACAATTGTCGTATGACGCTGTACACAAACAAAATTTATGTCCTTTTTTCCCCACAAAGCTTTCTTTTGGTGGTATTTGATCACCTCTGAGTTTTTTTTTTTTTTTTACACTATAAACAAAAAAAGACCATCGATTTTGAAAATAAAAAAATATATATATTTTTTACTTTTTGCTCTGATAAATATCCCCAAAAAAATGTAAAAAAAAACAAACATCAGTTTAGGCCGATATGTATTCTACTTATTTTTGATAAAGAAAAGGAGGTGTGGCTGCCCCGAGGCACAGTGGTATGTGAGGTAGGGGTACAATGAGGTGATTGAGGGGGGGTGTTGTTTTGGGAGGGGGAATTTGGGGGTGGCAGGGAGTAAGAACTGTTCTAGGAGAGGAAAGTTGGGGAGGTGTGCTAGGAGTGGTGATTTTGGGTGATTTGTATTAAGCGGAGTTCCACCAAAAAATGGAACTTCGCTTTAAGCGATGGTGACCCCCTGACATGTCACATTTGGTATGTCAATTTTTTTTTGGGGGGGGGGAGGGGGGGAATACCCTCTTTTTAGGGGCATCCAGCTCCGAATTCCTCCCCGGGCGCCGCGGCGCCGGAAGGAAGTTCACCTCTCCCCCCTCCCTGCAATCTTCTGGGACACGTCACAGGTCCCAGATGATTGCCTGGCCATTCACAGCGTGGCTC
The DNA here is from genome assembly GCA_037952835.1 of Lithobates septentrionalis. NCBI lineage: Eukaryota > Metazoa > Chordata > Amphibia > Anura > Ranidae > Lithobates > Lithobates septentrionalis. Next base: position 1,182 of record JBBDGP010001902.1, on the reverse strand, counting down.
ACGCATGCGCAGTGCGTGCCTGGCTGTGAAGCCACAGCCGGGTGCCCACAGTATGAATGCCGGCACCTCGGAGAGGAGGGGGAAAGGCCCGCATCACTGGACCGTGGGACAGGTGAGTGTCTGATTATTAAAAGTCAGAACTCAGATTTAAGAGATTTATGAGAATTTGTGCTAGGTGGGGGTATTTGTGCTAGGAAATGTGATATGGTAGAGGGGTGGGGGTAGGAAATGTGATATGGTAGAGGGGTGGGGGTAGGAAATGTGATATGGTAGAGGGGTGGGGGTAGGAAATGTGATATGGTAGAGGGGTGGGGGTAGGAAATGTGATATGGTAGAGGGGTGGGGGTAGGAAATGTGATATGGTAGAGGGGTGGGGGTAGGAAATGTGATATGGTAGAGGGGTGGGGGTATTTGTGCTAGTAGAGATGTTTGGGGGGTAGTTGTGCTAGGAGGGAAAATTTGGGAGGAGGGAATTGTGCTAGGATGTGAAATTGGGATTTGTGCTGCGGCGATAGTGGGGCAAAGACTTGTGCTGGGAGGGGGGATTTCAGTAGGGGGGCGGATTTGTACTGGGCGGAGTGAGAATTTGTGTTTAGGGGGGTACGCATGCAGATTGGTGCTTAATTTATATTTTGGTGGGGGGGGGGGATTTTGGCTGACGTATAGTGCTCACACATCTTGGGGATAGGGGGGCGCAATTTGGCATGTTGGCCCCGGGGCTCTGGGGGGATAAGATTTGTGCTGGGAGGGGGGGATTTCAGTAGGGGGGTGGATTTGTACTGGGAGAAGGGGAAATTGTGTTTAAGGGGTAAGCATGCAGATTAGTGCGCAAATATTTTTTTGGGGGGGGGGGATTTTTTCTGACGTATAATGCTTATACATCTTGGGGATGGGGGGGCGGCGCAATTTGGCATGTTCCCCCCTGGTCTCTGGGGGGATACGGGGGCAAAGATTTGTGCTCAGTAGGGGGGTCGGATATGTACTGGGAGGAGGGGGAATTTGTGCTTAAGGGGTAAGCATGCAGATTAGTGCTCAATTTTTGTTTTTTTTGGGGGGGGGGGGGATTTTTGCTGATGCATAATGCTCATACATCTTGGGAATGCAATTTGGCATGTTCCCCTCTGGGCTCTGGGGGGAGAGAGGGGAGCGAAGATTTGTGCTGGGAGGGGGGGATTTCAGTAG